>JAHNEJ010000342.1:0-63300 GCA_022559845.1 Amorphophallus konjac
TGTTTACCCCGTGTCAATTACTGTTTCGACTTCGTGTCGTTATCAGTCCGTGTCTCTCTTATGTTGAAATCACACCTCGTGCTGATCACTGTTCTGTCTTCGTGTTGTTTCTTTGTATTCTGTCTTCTTGTTGATCTTTCGTTATTTAGACTTCGTGTCTTTATCACATTGACCACACTCCGTGTCGCTTCTCCTCTCATAACTTCGTGTCGTGTTTTCTACACCTCGTGTCGTTGTCTCCTTGTGTCTTCACCTCGTGTTGTTTTCGTCTCTTCGTGTCGGGTTTGTTCTAGTGCGTACAGGACATCGCAGCACTTCATGTTGCTTCCTGTTTCACTTTCGTGTCATTTGTCTTGTTGTATCTTCGTGTCGTTTTTATTCTTCCTAGTCCTCGTGTCTTTCTTGTATTGAAACCATACTTAGTGTTGGTTTCTGTTCTTGTCTTCGTGTCTTTGCGTTGTTTTTCTATCTACCTCGTAAAGTTCTCTTAGTAATGTTCATTGTGTCACCACCTTATCTCGTGTCGTTCTCTATTTAGTACCTCTTGTCGTGTCCACTAACCTCATGCAGTTCTAGTTCTTATGACACTCAATATTAATGGCTCTTATCTCGTTGCAGGTCCGAGGAAGAACATTCACCAGTGTCTGGGTGCACATGATCCGATGCTGAAGGAACAAATACAAAGAGGGCACATGGCAGGAAGGTTCTAGGATCGAGCGTGGGAGGCACACGCGTTCAGTGCCCTATCCATCTGCTGCGGCTATAAAGAAAAACCTTCGCCCACCGATGAAGGGTGATCAGAGCTAAGAAAGAAAAGGCAGTGTTACAGAGAGCTCGATCCAGCAGAAGAAGAAAAAGGAAAAGAGAGAGAGATAGTGATCGTGTGAAAGAGGAAGAGAGTTTAAGAGAAAGAAAGTTAGAGAGAGAGTGAATGAGAGAGTTCGTGGAGAAGAAGAAAGAAGCTTACCTGAAGATCTGTCTTCACTGGACCTTGGATCAGATCCAGGCCAGTCAGCTCCAGTGGGAGCCAAATTGTGCATCTCGTGTTTCAGCTTCTGTTTGCTGAAGCTATTTTTCGTTTATTATCTTTTCTTTATTTTCTGGTTTGCTGTGCTTTTTGATCCTCTGGTCTGAGGTCGGGTTTCCCTCCGGTTTGGAGGAAGGGAGACTTGTCTCCGGTTCTGGGCTTGTGGATTTAAGTCCAGAGGTTCCCTCCAATTTGGAGGAAGAGGGGAGGTTGTTCCCCTGGTCAAGCTGTGTGGCAGCAATTGTTTGTAGACTGAGTCTGCTTGGTTCTAGCGTGTGCTAGTGAAGCCTCACTCCAGTTGGGAGTGAGGGGTGGATGTAGGTCTGAAGGACCGAACCACCTAAAAAATCTTTTGAGCAGTGGCTTGATTGTTTGGTTTGCTTCCGCTAGATGCTTGAATAGGTGCGCTCTATGGGTTTGTATTTGAGTAGAATAGAATTGGTTCTATTCTGTTTCCTTATCTAGCATCCGTTTTTTAAATTTGGCCATTATTCGTAGAAGGATTCATTCGCCCCCCCTCTGTATCCGGGCCAAGCACCCTAACAGTTGGTATCAGAGCGGGTGTCTGCTTACAAGGTCCAGCGACCTGCAGATCGATCTTGCAATCTTAGGTGCTTATTTCCTTTTTGTGCATCAATATTCTTGTGCGTTAATCTGTGTGTTCTCATGGCCCATCCACCGATCTTCAGTGGTACGCATTTTGATGCATGGTTCGCTGTTTTGAAGAATTATGTTAAATCTGTGAATCCAGACCTGTGGAAAGTAATTTCACATGGTCCTCATGAACTACCTAGGAAAAAGTCCAAATGGACTGACAGTCACAAATCCATGCATGAAGAAAATCAGATAGCAATAAATTTAATGAAGGCAGCTACTGATAGAGCTTTTCATTCATGTTTCTTTGAATCCAGTTCTGCTAAAGATATTTTGGATGCACTGAAGCGAACTCAGGAGATAGATGTGGACAGATGCATGATGGCCAACAGAAGAAATCAAAGTGCCAGCGATCAAGGCAGCAATCAAACTAAAGAAGATGATGATGATGAGGTAAATATCTTCGAGAATTTCTCTCTAGAAGATTGGGAGAATGCATATGCTGAACTATTTGAATCTCATGAACTGTTAAGAAAACAGTATAAAAAGTTGAAAAAGAGTATTCGGGTAGATAGTTCTAGCTCTCCATGTAAAAATTGTTCAAGTACGAAGAAATCTCATGATGCATGTCTGTCTGATAATCATATGTATAAAAACCAGAATGCAGAACTGAAGAAGGAACTTGAATGTGTTCACTCTGAGCTGAACAATTTAAAATCTGAAGATGACTTCCTCAGAAAGCTCTCTAAAGAAAATGATGAACAACTAAAGAAACTTAAACGAGAGAATGAGTTGCTGATTGAAAATTTTAATGCCATAAAATCTGTAAACATAGAATTACAGAAAGATTTTGAAAAACAACAAAAGGAATTGAGGGAGTTTGAAGCTAGGAGAGAAAGCATGGTTAACTCAGAAGATCAGCTTCTAATAAATGAGCTAGTTCAAAATGATAAGCTTAAAGAAGAAGTTGAAAAATTAAAAATGTTAAATAGTGCCATGTCTGAAAGACTTCTCACATTGGAAAAATGAAAAGCTATCTGTACAAACGAGACTGAAGAGGTAGATGAGCTAAGAAAGGAAATTGAAGAATACAAAACAGCTAACAAGGTTTTGAATGAAGCTGTCAATTGTAGTGAACAAGAGATCACTAGTTATGAAATACACATTGCATCTCTTGAAAATGAAATTCAGGATTTGAAAGCCTCCTTGTCTAAATTTGTTGATGGGCAGAAAAACCTAGACAAGCTGTTAGGTGTAAAAGTCAATGTCAAAAAGGAAGGGTTGGGCTACAATAATCTAACTACGAAGGCTTTGCAGAACAGAGTAATGACATCCTTTGTAAATACTTCAAATATAGCCACTACATCAAAAGACAAACAACCCATTGTTCAGAAAATACGGAGAACAAAGATTAACTTTAACAAGGAAGGACTGGGTTACAGTCCAGTCATGAGGAAGGTTGATGGAGTCAACCTGAAAATTGTCTTTGTCAAATCTTCTGAACAGGAAAAACCTTCTGTCTCATCTCCACCTCAGTATAAGGCTAAGAAAACAGAAAAACAAAATAAAAATCATAAAACATCAGAAATTCAAAGGAACAATCTGCATGCTAAAAACTCATCAGATAAATGCCACGTTTTAAAGAAATCAAATGGCTCATGTCATTACTGTGGTAAGTATGGACATCTTATGAGTAACTGCTTTGTGATGGAAAAAGATGACAATAAGCATGCTAGAAAATCTGTGTCTGGTCAGAAAAAGAATGTCATATGTTCTAATTGTGATAAAGTAGGACACACTACTGCTCATTGTTGGTTTGCAAGTAGTAAGGAAAAATCATGTTCATATCATACAAAACACTTTGCAAATCAGCATGCCTTTAACAAGTACCAGCACATTATATGTTTTAATTGCAACAAAATTGGTCACAAGGCCTCTGAATGCTGGTCAGGTTCTTTTAGAAGAAATTCTCTAGTTTGCTCTCACTGTAGAAAGCATGGCCACACAGTCAAGGACTGTTGACATATTCAGGATAGAAATATGAATTTCAAACATGCCAAATTCCCTGTAAAAGAATCAGCAAAACCTTCATGTCATCACTATGGGAAGCCAGGTCACAGGGCTACAACCTGTTGGCTGGCAGGATATCAAAACCAAACCAGTTTTGGTAAACAGAAATTTTACCCTGTTAACAGAAAATCTCATGTGTATGCACATAGAATTCATGCTAATAAGAATGTGCATAAATCAGATCTTAAAACTACTCCTGGAAATGTGCTGAGAAAACTTGCTAAACATAATAATGTCATGTCAGGACCCAAGACCTCTTGGGTACCTGTTTGTGCAAAATAAACCTTGTTTTGCAGGTGTGCCTTGGGACTGAAATAAAAGGGGTAATGATCCAAGGCACTCAAGAATGAAAACCCCATTCTCACAATTTTCAGGTAATCTCTCTACATGTCCCATTTTGAAACTTACTGCATATCTGGTTTGATGCATTCTTGCATATCTTGCTATTAGTTTCATCTAGTGCATGCATATTGAATCTGGTCTTGCATATTCATTCATCATCTGCAAGTTGCATTATTTTCTAAAACATGCACTCTGAAATTTCTGAAATCTTTAACTGAAAGCGAATGCTGGTTGAAAACTGTATGTTGCATAATTCTTTCGTGGCAAACACTGCATTCATTAAATAATTAACACTTCCAAGAGTCGTGTGTGAGATGTCCTTGAGTGGGCTGAAGAGGAGCTTGTCAGGCTATTTGGTTTCTGAAGATTTTTGTCAGCCGATGCAGTTAATGTGGTTTTAAGATCAGTCATCTCAAGAGGTTGCAGTCTGTTGCCCAAGAGTTTCTCTGGATGTGAGACAGAACTATTTCAAAATACTATATTTGGATATGTCCTTAGTGCCTAATGTCTTGAGTGATCTCTCACTTGTTGGCTTGCTGATAGGAGTGCTGCTCATCTCATTTCATCTCTCTCTCTATTCAATCAGCCACCTCATTATTTCTCACCTCTCACTATTGGTTCAGATTCTCTCTCGAAGAAATTATGGTTTCAGTCTTCTTGCTCTTATCAGATAAGATCTGTATACCTTAAACCACCTTATATCAAGTGTAACAATCTACACCTGTTAATAAAGAATTTCAATGTTTGGGGGTTATATTTGGTCCTTGATCCTTCTAAGTTATCTTCTCAAGTGTTGGTCAACATATTATAAAACTTCCTGTTAAATGAGAAAAACTTATTGAGGATCTCGACTTAACTGAAACTTATGTAAAGAGAGCTCTGAGATAAAATTGTGTTAAGTAAGATTTCTTTTTGTCTAAAATCATGAGAAGTGCTTCCAGGGAATACGCCATTATTTGTGGCAGAGCAATGGCTTTTGTGGAGAAATAGACACTCTAGATCAATGAAGTCCAGAGTCTCTGTCATGATACAATTAGCTATCTCTGTGTAGAAATGTTAAAATAAAAAAAAAAGGGAAAAAATCCTCAAAAGAAAAATATCATTGGCATTAAGGTAGTTCGTCCTGAGTAACCAGGGTTTCTGGTGTCTGATAAACATGTCTCCTTGTGTAAAAAGGGACTATTCTACCTTGTGTTCAACAAATTGGTTGACCCTGTATGGCTTCTCGTCCATTAAATGAAGAAATGAAATCTACTTGACTTTGTTGTGTTTTTTCGTTGCTTGACAAACATAAGGTGCAATTTAATCGTGTCTCTCTCTAGGTTAAGCAACTTTAACAGCTAATTTTGTGATTATGCTGATTTAATATCTTGAGTTAACTGACCTTGGTTTTTGGAAGAATATAACCCGTCCACATATTGAAGGGCTAACTTTAATATGGTGTAGCTGCGTTACATCAGAACTAAGGGTATTTTGGGTATTTACAGAAAAAGTGTGATAAGAGTAAAAAGCTACTCGACAACACCTTTTTTGTTTCTCACGCCTTCAACCTCAAACCCTTTATTTCCCCTTGCCGCTTCCTATTCATCCTCGTGCCGCTCCACCTTGAGCGTCTTCTTCAAACCCATCTCCATCTCTTCCCGCTCACCTTCTTCCCCCCACAGAGGTCTATTCCTCTCTTCAGTCTAGCATCGCGTCCAATAGCAGCCTGCAAGAGAGAGTTGATACTCTGGAAGTTCCGGCAGATGGATCAGCAAAGGTCAGCAGCTCCGGGTGACAGGAAGAGGAAGGGAAAAGAAATTGTTGAAGAGCCCTCATCTAAGCAACAGAGATGTCTTGTGCCAGAACCTGCTGCGGAAGTATCTTCCGAACAAGGTACCAGGATGTCTCAGTCTACCGTGTTTGTAGAAAGTGGGAAAATCATTCCTCCTAGATTAATAGATTTCGGAGATGAAACTTTGGTCTCGAAGTTCCCAGAACTGTTAAGAATCTTTGAGTTTCAGGAGTGGAGAGATTTCTTAGAAAATCACCGTGTCTATTACCCTAGGCCGGTAATGGAATTTTATAATAACTTGTCCTTGAGCCGAGACAAGTCTGCCTTATTATCATCTGTTAAAGGGGTCGAGTTAACTGTTACATGTGAGTCCCTCCACAAAGCCCTCGGTGTTCCAGATAAAGGGGAGGTAGAGGGAAGCTTTCGATACAGTCTCCATGAAGCTTTCTCAGTCATTACTGGTAAACCCAGTAATATTCATGATAAGGGGCAGTTAAAGCTAAAAGCTTATCAGACATCGTCATTTCCTCCTCTTCACAAGCTCCTTCAGAATGTCATCGCTTCCATTATCACTCCACAGACTGGGGCTAGAGGAAGAATTACAGACACACAGAGATTTCTACTGTTTTGTCTGATTCAAAATGTAAAGATTTGTCTGCCAGAGATTATTTTTTCGGTCATGAAGGGATGCATTGGATCCAAGAGACATCTTCCCTATGCCGCCCATCTAACTGAGATATTCAAGCACTCTGAGATTTGCTTGGATGGAGAGGCCGCATCAGAAGTGAAGGCCAGAAACATTTTTAATATGAACTTTGTTTCAGTATTTTTGGGGTTAGAGGACTCCTCTATGGTGGGACAAGCTAAGGTCCAAAAGGCCAGGGAATCACAATCTCAGGGGGAGCATTTAGAAGAATTTCAAGTCTTAGCCCAAGCTGGTGAGCAATTGGTTTCTGAGATTGCTCAACAGGAAACACCAGTTGAACCACCAGTGTCTACCTTGCCAGCTGCACCCATCGAAGTACCCTTCTCATTTCAGAGGCTAGTTGAGGCTGCATCTGAGGACATCAGATTGTCTGACGAAAGCATTCAAACAGATCTAGATGCAACCATTGCTGGGCTATTTGATTCGTTTGGGAAGACATCTGAAGAGGCAATAGTGCCTGAAGAACAGCCAGCTAAAGAGCAAGACAATACTGATCAAGATCTTGATGTTCTTGTTAATGAAATTTTAAGGGAAACTGTTGAGCAAAGCTTGAAAGAGGCTACCGACTTGGTCGTATCTGAAAGTCTTGAGCAGGCCTTTGTTGACAGACCTACTGATCAGGAACTCATGGAAGATGGAGAAAAGGTTCCTGTCATAGAACTAGATACATAATCTTCAAGTGAAGAAGAGGAACCTGAAGATGTATTCCCTCAGAAAGAAACTCAAGCTGAAGATGAAGTTCAGGTCCCAGCTGAGAGCAGTCAAATGCCAGTACAAGAGGAAGCAGCTGAGAGAACTGCACCTGGCAGTGAATTTTTTTGGTACACCTCTAGGTCCACCTAGACTCTTATCTGCAGAGGCACCCAACATTGAATCTACTCGGGCGCCCAACATTGAAGAGCTTCTCATAAACCTGACTCAGCAGATGCAAAAACAAGACAAGAAATTAGATGATCTGCTTACATTTGTCACTCTCAACATTAATCAGGTACATACCAGATTACTGAAGCTTGAGATATCTCTCCTCACTGAATGGAGACGATTCCTTCTAAACAAAAGGGCTTGAGATGATGCAATCAAATCCTTGATGGAAGGATTACAGGAGATTTGTTCAAAAATTGCAAAAGCTCTGAGAGAGTCACATGATGTTAATATTTCCTCCTTCAAAATATCTTCTACCATAATAGATCATTGCTATGAGATCAGAACAGCTTTAGAATTGTTGAAGAAGTCTTCAAGTGCCCTAGGTCCAGGCATTCAGCAAATCTATGATAAGTTGGTCGCCTTCATATCAGAAATGACAACTCTGACTGACAGATATGAAACTGTCAATGTTCGCCAAGACGACATTATTTCTGAAGTGGCAAATGTCAGAAGCACTGTGGCGTATTGGCTTGCTGAGCTATCAAATGATTTAAAGGAATTTCAGTCTATCTTGGGTTCAACACCTAGTCACGCCTCTTCCAGCAGAACTCCACCTCAAGAACATTCTTCTGCTCCACCAAGGGGGAGACCACCTCTTGGCAGGCCGCGTGGTCCCTCTAGCAGACAAGCCAGATACTTTTCCTGAAAAGACTATGCTCTGTATTTTGTTGCCCTTTTGAGGCCTTCTCTCTCAGACTCTTGGACTAATTAATTTAACTCATATCATTTGCATTGTTGCATTCTTCTTGTTTTCATTTTTTTTTGATGATGTCA
The DNA here is from genome assembly GCA_022559845.1 of Amorphophallus konjac. Lineage (NCBI taxonomy): Eukaryota > Viridiplantae > Streptophyta > Magnoliopsida > Alismatales > Araceae > Amorphophallus > Amorphophallus konjac. The sequence continues at coordinate 8,212 of JAHNEJ010000342.1, forward strand.
AAGGGGGAGAAATCAGGAAAAATGTTTGTGATATTCATTGTGAATGGCTATTTAGTGTTTTTTCCTTCTCTACAAAGACTCAAGACTCATAGTGTTGCCATCCATCAAAAAGGGGGAGATTGTTGAGTCTTGTTGAATCTTTACATGTTTTGATGATGACAACACTATAAGTCTTAGTGGTCTTCAAAAATTATGTCTATGTGAAAATTTAACAAAAATATTTTTCTGTGAAAATGAACAAAGAACATGTTTGTTGAAGAATGAACCTTCATTTCACTTCAGGTATTTTTCAGGGACTGTATTCGTGTTGATTGGCACTTCGTCATGTTTGTATATAACACCTCGTGTTGAACTGTTTGTCTTCGTGTCACTTTAGTTTAAGTACTGTTTGTATTTCCAACACGCCGTGTCGTCTTCTCTTACCACGTGTTGTTTATGTGTACTGTACTTCAGGTGGTGCGTCTATGTTGTTTTCACTACATTGTGTGTCGTTTTTCTCTGTAGTGTCTTGATTCAGTGACACGTCGTGTCATTGATCTTTACTTCGTACTGTTTTCACCGTCTTCGTGTTGATCTTTCTCATTAGACCTCGTGTCGTTCTCGCTTTGACCACACTTCCTTGTTGCTTTACGTAGACCTCGTGTCTGGCTTGTTTTTCAACTCGTGTCGGTTACTGTTTCGACTTCGTGTTATTTTCAACCCGTGTCGATTACTGTTTCGACTTCGTGTTGTTTTCAGTATGTGTCAATTTTGTCTTCGTGTCATTTTTACCTCGTGTCGTGTTACCCCGTGTCAATTACTGTTTCGACTTCGTGTCGTTATCAGTCCGTGTCTCTCTTATGTTGAAATTACACCTCGTGCTGATCACTGTTCTGTCTTCGTGTTGTTTCTTTGTATTCTGTCTTCTTGTTGATCTTTCGTTATTTAGACTTCGTGTCTTTATCACATTGACCACACTCCGTGTCGCTTCTCCTCTCATAACTTCGTGTCGTGTTTTCTACACCTCGTGTCGTTGTCTCCTTGTATCTTCACCTCGTGTTGTTTTTGTCTCTTCGTGTCGGGTTTGTTCTAGTGCGTACAGGACATCGCAGCACTTCATGTTGCTTCCTGTTTCACTTTCGTGTCATTTGTCTTGTTGTATATTCGTGTCGTTTTTATTCTTCCTAGTCCTCGTGTCTTTCTTGTATTGAAACCATACTTAGTGTTGGTTTCTGTTCTTGTCTTCGTGTCTTTGCGTTGTTTCTCTGTCTACCTCGTAAAGTTCTCTTAGTAATGTTCATTATGTCACCACCTTATCTCGTGTCGTTCTCTGTTTAGTACCTCTTGTCGTGTCCACTAACCTCATGCAGTTCTAGTTCTTATGACACTCAATATTAATGGCTCTTATCTCGTTGCAGGTCCGAGGAAGAACATTCACCAGTGTCTGGGTGCACATGATCCGATGCTGAAGGAACAAATACAAAGAGGGCACGTGGCAGGAAGGTTCTAGGATCGAGCGTGGGAGGCACACACGTTCAGTGCCCTATCCATCTGCTGCGGCTATAAAGAAAAACCTTCGCCCACCGATGAAGGGTGATCAGAGCTAAGAAAGAAAAGGCAGTGTTACAGAGAGCTCGATCCAGCAGAAGAAGAAAAAGGAAAAGAGAGAGAGATAGTGATCATGTGAAAGAGGAAGAGAGTTTAAGAGAAAGAAAGTTAGAGAGAGAGTGAATGAGAGAGTTCGTGGAGAAGAAGAAAGAAGCTTACCTGAAGATCTGTCTTCACTGGACCTTGGATCAGATCCAGGCCAGTCAGCTCCAGTGGGAGCCAAATTGTGCATCTCGTGTTTCAGCTTCTGTTTGCTGAAGCTATTTTTCGTTTATTATCTTTTCTTTGTTTTCTAGTTTGCTGTGCTTTTCGATCCTCTGGTCTGAGGTCGGGTTTCCCTCCGGTTTGGAGGAAAGGAGACTTGTCTCCGGTTCTGGGCTTGTGGATTTAAGTCCAGAGGTTCCCTCCAATTTGGAGGAAGAGGGGAGGTTGTTCCCTTGGTCAAGCTGTGTGGCAGCAATTGTTTGCAGACTGAGTCTGCTTGGTTCTAGCGTGTGCTAGTGAAGCCTCACTCCGGTTGGGAGTGAGGGGTGGATGTAGGTCTGAAGGACCGAACCACCTAAAAAATCTTTTGAGCAGTGGCTTGATTGTTTGGTTTGCTTCCGCTAGATGCTTGAATAGGTGCACTCTATGGGTTTGTATTTAAGTAGAATAGAATTGGTTCTATTCTGTTTGCTTATCTAGCATCCATTTTTTAAATTTGGCCATTATTCGTAGAAGGATTCATTCACCCCCCCTCTGTATCCGGGCCAAGCACCCTAACAATTGGTTGTTGTTCTTCAATGTCTATACACTGCCTTTAGGATTTAAAGTCTACACAGCCGTTGCCTCCTTTGTTGAAGTCAGCACATTGGGCAAGTCTGTACGTTGCATTCACCTTCACAAGTCTATACAACAAAGTATATACACTGTAATGTACATACTTAAATCTTATGACTTCATTCTTGTTGCTGAAGGGAACAGGGTCGACGCTGGGAGCTTAAAGCGTCCACGCATCAGTTGACGAAGCCTTCACGATATCTTCCACTGCGTCAACGCCACAAACAAGTAGCGTCGACGCAGCAGTTAAAGAAGCAGAGACCTTCACAGGCTATTCCACTGCGTCAACGCCACAATTGAGCAGCGTCGACGTAGCAGCTAAAGAGACGAAGCTAATAGCTTACTGGAATGCCTCACTGCGTTAATGCCATTGATTGACAGCGTCGACGCAGCAAGTCAGATTGCTGTCATTGAGCACGTGAACTGAGAACTCTATACATCGGACTGAAGAGGCTAATGAAGGGCACGTGATCCGAGGTGCCTGGCTCGTGATCCAAGGATGGATGAGATACCAGGATGCTGCCACGTGGTCCGAATTTTTAGGGTAGGAAATGTGGAAGCCACACGTGCCCAGTGTGCCTGCTGCTGCTGCTATATATATGTGTCTTCATCCTCTGTAGAAGAAGGCAATTGAGTGATCGTGATCGAAGCCTGGGAGCAGCAGAGAGCAGAAGCTGAGAGAAGAAAAAGAGAAAAAGAAGAGAGAGCTTCCACGATCCAGCAGAAGAAAAGAAAAAGAGAAAGAGAGAGAAGGAGAACAGAGATCGAGAGAAGAAGAGAAGTGCAGCAGGGAAGAAAGAGAAAGAGAGTGAGATCGAGGGAGATCTGTTCTTGATGGACCGTGGATCAAATCCAGGCCATCCAGCTCTTTAAGAGCCACATTGTGCTTCATTGCTTACAGCTTTCCGATTGCTGTCTTGTTCTATTTTCTGTTTTCTATTTTATATATTTGTTCAAGCTGTTAGTCAGCGGATTGCAGAGGTGCTGCCTCTGGACGGCTAAGCTGTATTGCCAAGCGGTTTGCAGTGGAGGATTCCACTGGACAGCAAGCTGTGTTGCTCAGCGGGGCGAGGAGGATTCCTCAGACGGTAAGCTGTGTTGCCCAGCGGATGTATGGCAAGCTGTGATGCCCAGCTGTTCAAGCTGTGAGTCAGTGGAATCCACACTCGGTTTGAGTGTGGGTTGGATGTAGGTCTGCTGGACCGAACCACCTAAAAACCCATTGTGTAGTGGTTTGAATTTTTGTGTGGTTGGCGCTAGATGAATGCTTAGGGGCGCTTTGGTTTGATGTTCTATAAGTGTTCATCTATTTGCTGCACACACTATATGGTTGACTGTGGTTTGATCTCTTTTATCTGATTTCGCTAGATGAATGTTAGGAGCGCCTCAATTGGGTTTTCTGTCTGAATGCTTTAAGGCACAAGCTCCTTTGATTTGATTCAGTCTAATGTTTAGACTTGCTTAGGTTCGCTCTATATATATCTGCAATAGTTTTTAATTCCGCATCTCTGATTGCTTTAGATTTTAATTGGGTGAAATTCTTATAGGCTATACTCATTCACCCCCCCTCTAAATACTTGCACCGAACCCAACACTTGGTATCAGAGCGGGTCTCTGATCTATCATATCTAACAATCTGCAGAGGATCCTGCTAGTGTTTGGTGCATTTCAGAGTGGGTCTTTTGAAATCGTGTGTTGCTTCATTGACTTGTGCTTTGCTTTGCTCATCTGTTTTTGGTGTTATTTGAGTTGATTCATTGTGCTTAATTAGTGTTCTTCCTAGAACTCTTATTCTGTCTAAAGCATGAAACTCACTGTTGGTCCTCCAAAGTTTGAAGGTTCGGGTTTCTACAATTGGTTTAATCAGTTCAGAGAATATGTGATGCAAACTAATTCAGATCTGTGGTTAGTCATTGCACACAGTTCCTATGAAGTTCCAAAGGATGAATCCTTATGGAAAACTTCAGACAGATAAAAATTCTCTGATAATCAGAAGGCCCTGGAGCTAACTCAAAGGGCTATAAACACTGACAAGTTTCCATGTGTAGTTAATTGCTGCAGTGCCTCCGAAGTGGTCGAAATGATAGCAAGCAGCAGAACCCATGATAAAGTGAATTGTCTCATGGCAACAGAAGAAGACGAAGATTATGAGGAGGACACTTCATCACAGGTAAACTCTGATACTAATAATTTTTCTCTGGAAAATATGATTGAATTAAATGAGCATTTATTGAATAAATATGATAGACTGAAATCTGAAAAGAGAAAAATAAGAAAAGAAATGTTGCATGAGGTTAGAAGTCTGAAATCTGAAAATAGAAGGTTGAAAAAGAGATGTGAACAGATTAACTCTAATGTTTCCTGTGAAAACTGTCAAAGACTAAAAACATCTTATGATATGTGCTTAGCTGATCTGAATGTGAGTAAGGAACAAATCTTTTTATTGGAAAATAAAAATGATGAACTTACTGCCAAGATTTCTGAACTAGAAGATAAGCTGAATTCATTAGGAAATGATCAAATCTTAACTAATGAACTAGTTCAGAATGAACAAATAAGAAAAGAAAATGAAGAATTAAGACTGCTAAATTCTGCCATGTCTGAGTGACTCTTAAAGCTGGAAAAATGGAAGAATTCAGTTGAAAATGAATGTGAGAGAGTGAGTACATTGATAGAAGAGATTGATAGCTACAAAGCCATAAATGTCTTACTTAATGAAAAGATCATAGATTCTGAAATGCTCATTTCTTCTCTCAAAAATGAAATCACTAAATTGAACAATTCTCTATCTGAGTCATTTAAAAATAAATAAAATCCAAAGGCTGTTTCTAAGAAGAAAGTCTCTGATGGAGGCAGTAATCAGGAAGAAAGAAAAAGATAGCACACAACCTTTGTGCGTAGCTCTGAGTTAGCTAGCACTTCAGGGTCTTCTTCAAATATGCATGCTAATCAGGAAAATAAGAAAACAAAGGAGAAAAGAAAAGTTTTGAAAAAGAATGATAACGATCAGCGTGCTAAGAAAGTTCAGGCCAACAAATCTAGTGTCAAAAATGTCAAATACTTTTACTGTGGAAAGTTTGGCCATGAGATGGCTGATTATTTTGTGATGAAGAAGGATGAATTGAAGTATGATAGAATTCATGCTAGGAAGCCTACTGTGAAGAAACCTTCTTCTGCTCACACCAAAAGGCATCAATGTTTTTATTGTCATAAAATAGGTCATCTCATGCATGATTGTAGACAAATGAAATTAGATGATCAATATACTGTTAGAATGCATGATAAACTGTTCCATGCTAAAAATCATGCATCTCATAAAAAGAACATTCAATGTTTTCATTGTGGAAAATTGGGTCACATGGTTGAAAATTGCTGGCATGCTCAGGGAAAGAGATTCAATTCTAAACCTGTTAATTTCCATGTCAACAAAAATATTTCTTGATAGAAATGACATTGGCTCCAAAGGCAAGCACCCAAGGTGCTTCGAATGTGGGAGGCATAGCCATACAGTCAAGGACTGCTGGTATGCTCAGGTAAACCATTTTAATTCCAAATTTGTTGAATTCCCTGCAAATAGAAATTCTCTTGGTAAAAATAAATCTGATTTTAAAGGAAAGACACTTGTATGCCTTGAATATGGAAAACCTGGCCACTGAGCTTCTGAATGCTGGTGGGCAGGTAATGGTAAGTCAAAATTTCATGCATATAACAGAACATTTCACGCTTATAGTCATAGGTCTCATGCTGCTGTTGACATGGACCATAGGACCAGAAAATCTATTATATCATGTAGATACTATGGAAAGTTTGGTCATTCTATGAATAATTACTATCTGATGAAATTTGATGATCATGTTGCTAAGAAAATGTTTAGAACACCTGATAGGGGTAGTGCAGGACCCAAGACTGCTTGGGTCCCTGCAAGATCATATTGATTGATATGTTGCAGGTGTGCCTTGGTGAGAGAAATAAAAGGGGTAATTTAGCCAAGACACTCAAAAAGGAAGCCCCAGGACTCTACATCTCAGGTCAGTTCTGAACTTTGCTTTAAATTCCATTATCTGAAATTGTGAGCATGAAAATTGTGAGTTTCATATTGATTTGCTTGATTGGTTGTTGATGATCTCTTCATGTCTAGCTGATCAGTCTGCATTCCAGACTCAGCTACTGAATTTTACTTTGCATATATCTGATGCTCTTCTCTCACTGATTATTACACTGAATAAATGGGCTGTTAGATGCTCTGCACAATCATTTTTACAGTCGATGCTTTATATTAACCTTGTGTCAATGGACTGCATGCTTGTTGTTGAATGCATAACTTGCTGATTGTGAATAGTTCTTCAGTGTATAGAGTCAATGCATGTGTCTTGTGTCAATGCATTGCATGCTTGATTACATACTTGGACTGAGCTTGAATGGGTCAGTTAGTGCATACAGTCAATGCATGTGTCTAGTGTTTGCATACAGCATATGCATGACTGTCAATGAAATTGATCAATGCATATAGGACTGATTTGCATGACTGTCATTTGCCTATTGTCGTAGACTACATGTTTTTCAATGCATAATAGGGCTGCTTTGCACTGCATTATCATTTGCTTAACCCTGGTATATAAAATGGTATGTTACTAAAGGGCAAGGAAATCTGCCCGGAGGTTTCTACCATGTATGAGATGGCCTTTGAGACCAGGTTCTCCGCCAAGTACCATGGGTCCTGTCTTCATGTAGAACAGTGCACTGCATCATATGATGAAAAATCTGAAAAAGGATAAAAATGCTCATGACTTGGATGCATAAACCTGAATTGATTGCATACTTGTCTAATGTATCCTTGGTGCATAGTCTGCATGTAGGATAGTATGTTGCATAGCATATCTCTTGCATCATGATGTCAGGGGGAGCTGAGAGGTCTGTTCAAATTCATTGAATCCTATTCACTTCTCATTGTTCTCATTCAAATGACTCATATTCTTTGACATCAGTTGCTCATTGAACCATATTGCCAATTGCTATCTTTTCCCCATCATTTTCACTGAACAACAGCTTTGCATCTGGTTTAGTACATTGAATTGTGATTATTGCAATTGTTCACTTATAAGAATCACTCTTACAAATTGAAAGGAACTAAAGGTTTAACCTTTATAAATTGGAGAGTTAAGTGTCTGCACTTCAGAATTTGAGATAAAAGAAAACTTTTATAGCTCTTAATCTTTGTCTCATGGCTAAAATAGAAAAAGTTCTTGTAATGCCTAAATGTGTTGAACCGGATATGTCTAGAACAGGCTAATAAGAGTGTGTACTGATTTTTTTTAAACAATCACTCTAAAAGAATTAAGGGCAGCAGTAAATAAGATCATTAATGTTAAGAACTGAACACAGTGACAGAGCAATGGCTGATTGCACTGAGAAACTGTGAACTCCTCCAAAGAAGCAGGAGAATTCACATGTCATGAGGTGCTTCAGAATATCTCTGTTCATAGGGTCAAATCTATAGGGGGAGTCTTCACCAAGTAACTGAGGGTACTGGCCTCTAATCAAGGTGTACCCTTAATGTCAAAAGTGAAGACTATTCCTTGTGGGTCTTGATCTGAAGTAGATCTTGTAGTTTATGCCTAGTAACTGGGGGTACCTACCTCTGATCAAGGTGTACACCTAATGTCAACAGCATAAATGCCACTGATCTATTCACTTAGTTCAAGTTCTGAAATTCAAAAGTGAAAATCAAACTGCTGTAACCCTTCGAAAAATCAAAAGTCAATGAGTGAAAATTATTTTTATTAATACATATTCAAGTTGTCTTTCTTGATCTTCCATGTTTAATCACAAAAGGGTATTATTTATGACTTATCTATTAATACCATGTGCCCTAGATTCATTGCTATAAATGGAATTTATAGACTCTTTTTCAGGGGTCAGATCTTTTACTCTAGGTTTATCACTGTTAAACCTGAATTTTTGTCAAAATTATATGTTGCTGATTCTTATACTTTAACAGTTGTTTATAATCATGCTTCCTTTCTGAACCTATGATTCAGATGTTGTCAAGTGACCCTCCTACATTCTCGACCTTTGTTTATCTGTTCATATTCCTTCTCAAAGGGGGAGCATTTATTTAGGGGGAGAAATAATTCAGGGGGAGTCATACCTTCAGGGGGAGTTTATTGCTCGAGAAGTCACTTGCATGCATACTGCCGTGTTGCACACATGTTTTTTTATTGTTCTTCCCTTTTCGATTATGTCAAAGGGGGAGAAAATTTTGTGTGTGACTCACTGTCACTGTTTATTGTCATCATCAAAAAGGGGGAGAATGTTGTGCCCCTTAGGCACAAGCATGTGCTATGTTGCTTTGATGATAGCAATGCTATTTGGTTTTGATGATAGCAAGACAGTGAGTGTATTTGAGTGCATTTGATATTGTATTTTGATGATAGCAATGCTATTGTGTTTTGATGACTGCAATAAACAAAGTGCATTTCTGTGCATTCTTATCCTTGAGCATTCTGCATATGATAGCAACATGAATGATGATGTTTAGCATTGATGGCATTTATTATTTATATATCTGAATTACGTTTTGTCAGATATCATGTCTCTGCATGTATCTGCATAGTCTGAATGTCTCTGCATGTACCTGCATAGTCTGAATAGCAGTAAGTGCTAGTCTCTACATTGGAAGTGTGCATCATTTGCATTCAAGCCTTGAAGTCTGTACATCATGTTCATTCAGTTCACTTCAAGTCTGTCAGCCGTGTGCATTATTTCATTATTTCATCTATCTACACTCTGCTTAGTTAGTATGAATAGTAGTGGGTCGACCCACCCTTGCTGATGCGTCGACCCATCAGAACACTGACTGTCTGGGTATCAAAGTCTGTACATCAGCTTGATCGAGTAAGTCTGTACAGCATGCCTTAGTGTTCATATCATTAAGTCTGTACATTGGCATCTCTTCTTCAAGTCTGTACACCGGGCATCTTCTAATTGAAGTCTGTACAGCCAATGCACTTAACTCAAGTCCATACACTAGAAGCTCTTCATTTGATTGAGTCTATACATTGTCCTAGGCTAAGTGTGTACAGCGTCTCATTCATGCTTTGATTAATGAAGTTTGTACATCAGTCTTCACATTCTAAGTCTGTACAGCCGTTGGGTTTGGACTCAGAGTCTGTACACTCGATTTGCCTTTGAATTGGTCAAGTGTGTACACTCCTTCACTGTAGCTTTCACATTTCCAAGTCTACACATCGTGAAAGTCTATACACTCATCACTTACCTTCGTTCAAGGCAAAGTCTATACACTGGGGTCTTTCCCTACGTTTCTTAGGCGAAGTCTATACATTCGGTTCTGAAGCCTGAAGTCTATACACTCCAGCCTATTCCTACGTTCAAGGCTTCAGCTACACATTAAGTCTGTACATTAGCTTCGCTCCATCAAGTCTATACATTGGCCACTGTTCTCCAAAGTCTGCACATTGGTCTTCGAATTCCATGTCTATACATTGGGCTTTTACATGAAATCTATACATTATTGTTTGCAGTGTAAAGTCCATACATTGGTTGCTGTTCTTCAATGTCTATACACTGCCTTTAGGATTTAAAGTCTATACAGCCGTTGCCTCCTTTGTTGAAGTCAACACATTGGGCAAGTTTGTATGTTGCATTCGCCTTCACAAGTCTATACAACGAAGTATATACACTACAATGTACATACTTAAATCTTATGACTTCATTCTTGTTGCTGAAGGGAATAGGGTCGACGCTGGGAGCTTAAAGCGTCAACGCATCAGTTGACGAAGCCTTCACGATATCTTCCACTGCGTCAACGCCACAAGCAAGCAGCGTCGACGCAGCAGTTAAAGAAGCAGAGACCTTCACAGGCTATTCCACTACGTCAACGTCACAATTGAGCAGCGTCGATGCAGCAGCTAAAGAGACGAAGCTAATGGCTTACTGGAATGCCTCACTGTGTTAACGCCATTGATTGACAGCGTTGACGCAGCAAGTCAGATTGCTGTCATTGAGCACATGAACTGAGAACTCTATACATTGGACTGAAGAGGTTAATGAAGGGCACGTGATCCGAGGTGCCTGGCTCGTGATCCAAGGATGGACGAGATACCAGGATACTGCCACATGGTCCGAATTTTTAGGGCAGGAAATATGGAAGCCACACGCGCCCAGTGTGCCTACTGCTTCTGCTATATATATGTGTCTTCATCCTCTGTAGAAGAAGGCAATTGAGTGATCGTGATCGAAGCCTGGGAGCAGCAGAGAGCAGAAGCTGAGAGAAGAAAAAGAGAAAACGAAGAGAGAGCTTCCACGATCCAGCAAAAGAAAAGAAAAAGAGAAAGAGAGAAAAGGAGAACAGAGATCGAGAGAAGAAGAGAAGTGCATCAGAGAAGAAAGAGAAAGAGAGAGAGTGAAGAAAGAGAGTGAGATCGAGGGAGATCTGTTCTTGATGGACCATTGATCAAATCCAGGCCATCCAGCTCTTTAAGAGCCACATTGTGCTTCATTGCTTACAGCTTTCCGATTGCTGTCTTGTTCTATTTTCTGTTTTCTATTTTACATATTTGTTCAAGCTGTTAGTCAGCGGATTGCAGAGGTGCTGCCTCTGGACGGCTAAGCTGTATTGCCCAGCGGTTTGCAGTGGAGGATTCCACTGGACAGCAAGCTGTGTTGCTCAGCGGGGCGAGGAGGATTCCTCGGATGGCAAGCTGTGTTGCCCAGCGGATGTATGGCAAGCTGTTATGCCCAGCTGTTCAAGATGTGAGTCAGCGGAATCCACACTCGGTTTGAGTGTGGGGTGGATGTAGGTCTGCTGGACCGAACCACCTAAAAACCCATTGTGTAGTGGTTTGAATTCTTGTGTGGTTGGCGCTAGATGAATGCTTAGGGACGCTTTGGTTTGATGTTCTATAAGTGTTCATCTATTTGCTGCACACACTATATGGTTGACTGTGGTTTGATCTCTTTTATCTGATTTCGCTAGATGAATGTTAGGAGCACCTCAATTGGGTTTTCTGTCTGAATGCTTTAAGGCACAAGCTCCTTTGATTTGATTCAGTCTAATGTTTAGACTTGCTTAGGTTCGCTCTATATATATCTGTAATAGTTTTTAATTTCGCATCTCTGATTGCTTTAGATTTTAATTGGGCAAAATTCTTATAGGCTATATTCATTCACCCCCCCTCTGAATACTTGCACCGAACCCAACAGCAAGCACTCCCCAGTAGCCAAAGAACAGCTAATCGAGAACGGACAGGCCAAACATACCCTACATCTCATCCGATCAAGACGAACACACACCTGGTGATCCACCACCTGATAAGGAGGCTTCTCGAGTTGAAGAAATATCCCTGGTCCCCCAAAATAGGGTGTCGAAGGCAATATCCGCATAAACCATGAGTCGCCCGATCGGGGCACACATTATGCCAGAAAGTCCGTGGGAGGCCGAAGAGATGCCCAATGAGGGCGAAAACACTTAGAGTGATTGCCCACTCGATGAAGACACTCTCCACATGCATGGAGCAAGCTTAAGGACACAATTCATAGTGCCGAAGGCCGAATCTGCATAAAACCCGAGTAATCTGGCACGGGTTCGGCACATGTCGAAAACCACCTAGAATTGAAAATCGAAGCCCGATAGCCTCGAAATAAACACTCTGGAAGTGGGTCAGTAAGACCAAGGCAGTACTGGACGTCAAGCGCTCGTCTGAGCCAGTTTGGAGTCAACTAGGCAAAGAAGAATATAAAGTTTACCAAAATACCCCTCCTTTGGCCTCTTGAATTGGCATACAAAAGCCCACCAAAACCAAGTGATACGGCACAAAAAGCAAGCCCCCATGACCCAAGTGATACGGCACATAAAAGTCCCCCCTTGGCCAAGTGAACTGGCACACCCTTCTTGGCCTCTTGAATTAGCACACAAAAGCCCACCAAAGCCAAGTGATATGGCACAAAAAGCAAGCCCCCATGAGCCAAGTGATAGGGCACACAAAAGCCCCACTTGGCCAAGTGAACCGGCACACCCTTCTTGGCCTCTTGAATCGGCACACAGAAGCCGACCAACGCAAAGTGATACGGCACAAAAAGCAAGCCCCCATGAGCCATGTGATATGGCACACAAAAGCCCCCCTTGGCCAAGTGAACTGGCACATGTTTCTTGGCCTCTTGAATCAGCACACAAGAGCCCACTGAAGCCTCATGATACGGCGCCATTCTATGGGCCTATAAGCCGGCGCAGACCCCCTCTCCTACCTGAACCGGCGCAAGGGCGCCCCAGGCCTTGAATCGGCGTGCAGCAAACCTCTCATGCCTACCTGAATCATTACAGGAAGAAGCATCCCATCCATTTACGGTGCTCTGTTTCGCCAGGTCGCAGAGGAAGAAGAAAAGTCCCTCTCTGCGGCAAGGCATTCAATGCCCGTCCAACGGACCACTGAATGACGTTCGCGTGAGGAATTATCTGCCGGGCAAAGCTCAGGCTTGACCAATGGACCCACGTGAGGACACAAGCCTCGTCACCTCGAACACAAAGCATTCAATGCCCGTGTGTTTGTCTCGCTCAGAGGATGACACTGCGAGGGTAGCAGGCTATCGACGTCGACCTCAACCAATCCCATGAAGACACCGTGCCAACTTTCTGCCACCCTGCGTGTAGTCTCTGAAAAGTCTAAGAGTGGGAAAAGAAAAAGAAGAAGAAGAAGAAGGAGGGGTGGGGGTTCGAAGCTCCCCACCTCTGCTCCTATAAATGGGGCAAGCTCCATGAAGTAGGGGCTCGGCTGGCTGCCTCCGGGAACTAAGGTTGGCAGTCTCTCCCCCGTCTGTGTGCATCTGCATTCCGGAGCGAAGAAAAGAGAGGGGGAAGGGAAGAGAGGTGAGGATCGAGGGGGAGGAGCTTATGTTCCATCCCCCTCCCTACATTGTATTTCTTTTTCTTTCTTTTCTTTCATGATATTTATTGCTACGGGGTATACCTGCCTTTGTATTTTGCTCCTCCTGTAATGAATAAAGAAAAGGGATTCCGTTCTGGCATGTGTTTTGGCTTCCATCCTATCTCCCTTCCCCAAGCTCGGGCATTTCTCCTCTCTTATGTAGAGGTGTTTCATTTTGTTCCATGCATGCATACTGTGCCTCCATGGGAAGGGCGGTCGCCCTCTCACCCACACCCATGGGTTGTGGGGGCCCTAATCCCTCCCTACAGTCCGTTGGAGTTCATAGCTCTCCTCCGTCCGTCAAGGTACTTCCCTTCTTTTTTCCTTTGTTTTAGTGATCACTTCGAGCCCCAGGAGCTTGCTCCCTCGTAGCCCGACTCTTAGGGGACCCCGTTTGAGAAGTGAATAATATGGGCCACAGGTCTGGCAATATGCTAAAATTCTAGTCCCAAACTTCGGATTTCATGGCCCATGAGTAGTTGGGACCCTTTGAAGGCTAGCCCTCGGGGTTTCCATGCTCACCTTGGGTCATCGGGAAGCTATTTTCAGCTCACCCAAGAATTTGGAGGTCGTCTTGGATTGTTCCGTGGATGGCTCTCTATTTTTATGCCCCTTAAATCCCGGGTCCGGGGGAGGTGTTGTCAAAATTCTGCAAAGAACGCGGCTAAAAAAAACACGTCTTAACAATGCTAACCATAAGAACAAAAAAATGAAATGAATAAAAAAGATAAAACGAATAAAAGATCCTTGAATTATCAAACGTTACTGCAAAACGCCTTTGCATTTCTGAACTCATAAGCATGAATAAACCCCCATGCCTGCAGTGCATTATGTCATCCCCAGTGCACTTCGTCGACCCCGGGAGCTCCCTGCGTCGACCCCGGGAGCTCCCTACGTCGACTCCTTGCTTCTCATAGCTGGTCCCTGCACCGACCTCATGCACATCGAACTCCACATGCATCACCTGCTGCATTTTTTTATGAATAAACACAAAAGAATGGGGGCTCCATGGGCTCACTGCATACAAAAAAAGGCAGCGGGCATATCTTGTGCCTTGAGTCATACGCATCATAACCATAATAAACCCCATATATGCTGAACAGATCCCCCCCCCCCACAATACATTCTAAAAACAAAAACAAAACAAAAACAAAACAAAAATCTGCCTAAGGCCCTGTGTGATGAGGAGTTGACCCCGAGGGTCGACTCTCCCCAACCCCAGGCTCTGTCTGGGCCAATCTCCACCCCACTACGTCGACTCCCTATAGCTTCTGTCGACCCCCTAGTATGTAGTGAATTGGCGCCCTTGCATTCCCTCTTGCGCGCCGACTCACCCTCTCCCTCTCTTTCACCCTTTCCTCCCGCCGATACATCTTTATCCCCACTTAAAGAAAAAAAGAGAGACAAACAAACAAGGTGTTGATTCGGCGGGGGAGCACACCGGATCATGGCCCCCATGGCCCATGTTGAATCGGCACACTTCCTCTCCCCATCCCCCTTTCACATAAAAACAAACAAACAAAACACGTTGATTCGGCACCTCCATCCCCCCCTTTTTTCTTTTTTCTATTTTTACATTGTGTTCACCTTGAAAAGTTAAATCAAAACAATTAAAATAATATAACAAAATAAATAAATAGATAAACAATAACAAAACACCATTAAAAATAATAGAATAATAAATATACATAGGGACACAATTCACAGTGCCGAAGGCCGAATCAGCATTAAACTCGAGTAATCTGGCATGGGTTCGGCACGTGTCGGAAACCACCCGGAATTGTAAATCGAAGCCCGAGAGCCTCAAAATAAACACTCTGGAAGTGGGTCAGTAAGACCAAGGTAGTACTGGACGTCAAGCGCTCATCTGAGCCAGTTCGGAGTCAACTAGGCAACGAAGAATATAAAGTTTACCAAAATATCCCTCCCTTGGCCTCTTGAATCGGCATTTAAAACCCCACCAAAGACAAGTGATACAGCACAAAAAGAAATGCCCCATGAGCCAAGTGATACAGCACACAAAATCCCCCCTTGGCCAAGTGAACCGACACACCCTTCTTGGCCTCTTGAATCGAAACACAAAAGCCCACCAAAGCCAAGTGATATGGCACAAAAGGCAAGCCTCCATGAGCCAAGTGATACGGCACACAAAAGCCCCCCTTGGCCAAGTGAACCGGCACACCCTTCTTAGCCTCTTGAATTGGCACACAAAAGCCCACCAAAGCCAAGTGATATGGCACAAAAAGCAAGCCCCCATGAGCCAAGTGATACGGCACACAAAAGCCCCCCTTGCCCAAGTGAACCAACACACCTTTCTTGGCCTCTTGAATCGGCACACAAGAGCCCACTGAAGCCTCTTGATACGGCACCATTCTATGGGCCTTTGAGCAGGCACAGACACCCCCTCCTACCTGAACCGCACGCAAGGGCCTCCCAGGCCTTGAATCGGTGTGTAGTAAACCTCTCATGCCTGCCTAAATCGGCACAAGAAGAAGCATCCCACCCATTTACGGTGCTCTATTTCGCCAGGCCATAGAGGAAGAAGAAAAGTCCCTCTCTCCGGCAAGGCATTCAATGCCCGTCCAATGGACCACTGAACGAAGCTCGCCTGAGGAATTATCCACCAGGCAAAGCCCGGGCTTGGCCAATGGACCGACGTGAGGATGCAAGCCATGTCGCCTCGAACATGAATCATTCAATGCCCGTGTGTTTGTCTCACGCTAAGGATGACACCACATGGGTAGCAAGCCGTTGACGTCGACCTCAACCAATCCCATGAAGTCACTGCGCCAACTTTCTGCCACCCTACGTGTAGGCTCTGAAAAGTCTAAGAGCGGGAAAAGAAAAATAAGAAGAAGAAGGAGGAGGGGTGGGGGTTCGAAGCTCCCCACCTCCGCTCCTATAAAAAGGGGCAAGCTCCATGATGTAGGGGCGGCTGGCTACCTCCGGGCGCTAAGGCTGGCTGTCTCTCCCCCGTCTCAGTGCATCTGCATTCCGAAGCGAAGAAAAGAGAGGGGAAGGGAAGAGAGGTGAGGATCGAGGGGGAGGAGCTTATGTTCCGTCCCCCTCCCTCCATTGTATTTCTTTTTCTTTCTTTTCTTCCATAATATTTCTTGCTATGGGATATACCCCCCTTTGTATTTTGCTCATCCTGTAATGAATAAAAAAAGGGATTTCATTCTGGCATGTGTTATGGCTTCCATCCTGTCTCCCTTCCCCTAGCTCGGGCATTTCTCGTCTCTTATGTAAGGGTGTTTTATTTTGTTCCATGCATGCATACTGTGCCTCCATGGGAAGGGCGGTTGCCCTCTCACCCACACCCATTGGTTGTGGGGGCTCCGACCCCTCCCTGCATTCTGTTGGAGTTCATAGCTCTCCTCCGTCCGTCAAGGTACTTCTCTTCTTTTTTCCTTTCTTTCAGTTGATAGTTCATAGTCGCCGATAATCGATGCATAGTCTGAGAGATCCGCCCATCTTCCTGACTAATAGAACCGGCGCACCCCAAGGGGATGTGCTAGGTCGAATGAAACCCTTGTCTAATAATTCTTGAAGTTGCTTCTTCAATTCTTTGAGTTCCGTAGGGGACATCATGTAGTGAGCAATTGAAACAGGTGCTGCTCTAGGAATGAGTTCATTAGAGAAGTTTACTTTCCTTTCGGACGGTAAACCGGGTAAGTCAGATGGAAAGACGTCGGGAATTCTCTTACTATGAGAAGTTCCTCTAAGATGATTTCTTTGGGATCGGTGATAATCACATAAGCAAGGAAAGCTTCACAACCTTGCGAGATGAGTTGGCAGGCATGAAGAGAAGAAATGATAATAGGATGCTTCCTATACTTGGCGCCGAGAAAGTAAACACTTAGTTATTTCCTTAGAATTTAGGATGACTTACTTAAAGATATATTTCAAAACAACTATCTCATCCCAAGCTCTACCCGATCTCACATGGGTTCAGAAATTTCTTCCTAGTTCATAGGTATGGGTCCTTAATCCTTGGACTTAGCCTATGACATGACATTTTCCTAAGACTTACTTATGTCTAGGCTTTGATACCTCTTTAACTATCACGCCCTGAGATATGCAGTGGAAGTAAGTCAGAAACGTGAACAGCCGGCATGGTAAGCCTCACGCAAGCAAGATAATCAGAGCGCTAAACATTCACACATAAAAGAGGAATGCACAAGGTAATTTACTCAAAACATCAAACTTTATTGAATAATAATCATAAGCTTACAAAGGCACTTGACTTCTCTTCATAATGACGCACTAGACATAAGAAAAGGAAAATTACATAATTGACTCATGACACTTAACACTCTAGGGCTTCTCTTGTTCTTCAATCACTCTCGCCCTTGGATCCGTCACTTGAGTAGTCGGAATCTGATCCACTAGAATTTCCTGGAAAGATAGGAAAAGTAGGGAATGAGCACACTTGCCCAGTAGGTATCTTCGTATCAACATGAAGGCAAGTTTAAGTAATTAGCAACTTAGCTCTAGAGGGTAAGATAAATGAAATGCGATGAAACATGCGATAAAACCAAAGTAATAACACAAGTAGTAAGATGTAGATCATAGAGATATGAATGTTCATGTAGAATGGGAGCATGATCAAGCAAGAATATAAAGTGGCCTTTCATGAATGAGAATGTACTAGAATGTAACGAGAATGTACTTTTCATAACTATAAAGGCTATGCACTAGAAAGTCATGTAGCAAGCAAGCATGTAATATTTCATCATGAGCCTCGTGGTTTTCACTCGTTTATAAAAAAAGTACTCCCGACGTAATGCGACGCCAGTGTTCATCATACCCCATGGTTTACAGTATGTTTCCAGCCATCCGTCGAGGGGGCTAGTGTCGAGCCCTTGGACATCATCCGTGCCCGCTCTTGCATCTTCAAGTTATAAATCAAGCTACTTCCACGAGTAATATAAATGCAGGCCAATAATGTAAGGTTCAAACAATAGCATCATGATAACTAATACCAAGGTAAGAATGCACCAAAATAGAAATCATGAGAGTTCAAGGATGAATTAATTGAATATTATGCCACGGAGGAATTTCGGCAGCATAACGGTACATTCATAGATTTCTATAGTTTATAAATGACATTTTTAACAAGGTGTTAGGTTCCGGATATTCAGAAGACCATCTAAGAACAGAATAAGTTCAACCCTTGGGTCAGACCTCGGGTTGGACATAATTTCTTTAATGCGATGGGTTTTAGGGTCGCGATAATTCGTTAACGCGGCATTTAATCAATCCGCGATCAGAGAGAGAGAGTCGACATAGAAAGAAAGTCAGGTCGACGCTGGAAGAAGTTTGTGGCTGAACAGAAACGTGACCAAAGGAATCGCCACGATAGTTCATTAATGCGACTGGTGCATAGGGCACGATCATGTCAGTTGACATAAAACATGGAAAACACAAAGTGCTCTCTAACTTTTAGGTTTTTATGGTACAACTAGCTCGGCTGCCTTGAGGGAATCCAAGGCTAGCGTAGACTTACGGAGGCCTTGAAACGTGATCACCTAGTCCAGCAGAAGGAATATCCGATAAAGAGGATCACAAGTGCAAGAGGGTGTGCCTATCAAGTGCATGTGTAACTAATAGCCACGTATAGGAATACGCGCTATATGTGATCTTATAAAATAGAAATAGAGATGAGAAAGGAATGTGCCAACATAGATCCAAGTGCAATCAATTCAAGGAAATTCCTTTAAGTACAACACTATAGTGTTTTGGTATGAAATTAGCATATAATGAAATTAAACTTTGAAAGCATGCTAATACTTAAAATATGCAGTCATGACATGATCAGGAAGTGAAACTACTAAGATAGGCATGCATATTAGTATAGATATATCATGGGAAATAAATAAGGTTTGACATGCCTCACGGAGCATTAACACGGTGGTAATAACCGGTGCGTGTTAACATGACGCATCGGGTGTGTGTGTTCGTACATGAATGTGATGTATCGGGTGTGTGCGTTAATAGACGCGACCCATGTTACGACCGCAATCATCTCTCTGTGAGGCAGAGATAATATCGGCCTTGCGGAGCAACTTCCTATGGCAAATATATATGGAACTAACAGTAAACTAGTAGGGAAAACATGCTATCATAGAAATAATGCATGAAAACATATGAACTAATCAAAAAATTATGATCTTTTATTTAAGGCCTCATGGACATCATGCAGTGAATAGTAAAACATGAAATACTCCACATAGAAAGCATGAAATCAAGATAAAATTGAGGACTTTTACTCCTAATTTGATATTTGAGCCGTTCGTGAGATAACATACCTTTAATTTGATCCTTAGACTTTGAATTTGTTTCTGGAAGACGGTGTTGGTTCTTGCGCGTCCTGCGTAGAAACATCAACTTTCTGGCCTTTTATCTCCTTAGCCTCTTGATCTAAATTCACGAAATTTAGAGGGTGATTAGAAGATATAAAGGAGAGCAAATAATTCTAAAGGATCAACCTAAAAATACGTCGGTTAGGTTTTCTAAATCCCTGATCTGTCTCAGAGAAATCCACTCATTCTTGTGTGGTTTGTAGAGAACCAATGACTTCCGGGGCTTCTACCTTCTCAAGGGCTTGATCTCCTAGCATGAAATTTGGCGAGGCGTTAGTCAATACTAAAAGGCATAAAATCTTCTAAAGACTTAACCTGAGATGACGACGTCTTACCTTCGAACCAGGTGAGCCAAAAGTAAGGTTCACGTAGGTTGATCTGGGCTCTATTTATAGAGTTGGCCTAGGGTTTGAGAGATTTAGAACGATTAGGAGTCCTAATTTGGTGTAGGATCGATCCCCAAGAGTCCTAGCCTAGGTTTCCATTCGAGATAACCTCGATCCATGGTCATTCATGGATAAAAATCTAATCTTTCCATGTCAAACTACACCTCGATTCCGTAAGATTATCACGGTCATCATAAGTACCGCGTTTCTTCATCATCGCGGCGTATCGTATGGGCGTGTTCAGGCCTTCTCTACGAATTTGAATTTTAGTCAAATTCTCCCTTCTAATTATCCCCTAATTATTTAATAAAATATGGAATATATCCAATTACGTCTCTTTTAGATAGGCTTGGGCCTAAAAGCTTAGAATTTGGTTTATGGGCCTATTTTAAGTGGGTCAATTTACCTAATTAATAATTGGGTTTTTAAATTACATAGTTTTGAAAGGCTAAGTCTACTTAAGACTATTTAGCCTTTTAAATGATTAAATAATTTTATTTAAGTCCAGAAAAATACTAGAAAATTCTTGGGCGTTACACCCTCCCCCACTTAAGAAGAATTTGGTCCTCAAATTCATTACATGGGCTTTTGTGGAGAGTATACTTACAATCAAATAGTTCCGAAAATCTCTTGCACATAGCTTATTCGGTTTCTCATGTCGCCTCTTGGTCCGTATTCTTATTCCATTGGATTTTAACCATTGGAATAGTTTTGTTCCGTAGCTGACGTACTTCACGATCGATTATTCTGATTGGCTTTTGCTCGTACGGCATATCCTTTTGAATCACCAAGTCGTCATGATTTATAACATGGAAAGGGTCATAGACGTACCTCTTGGGCATAGAAACATGAAATACGTCATGGACTCCAGCTCATTGAGGGGGCAACGCAATCCGATATGCGACCTCCCCAACCCTTTCTAGAATTTCAAAAGGGCCGATAAATCTCGGAGTGAGCTTGCCTTTAATGCCGAACCTTCAAATACCTCGACCTGGAGAAACCTTGAGAAACACATAGTCTCCCACTTGGAATTCTAGATCTCGCCTTCTATTTTCAGCATATGATTTTTGCCTATCTTGAGCCATATGGAGTCTTTCTTGAATGAGCTTCACCTTCTTGGTAGTATCTCTAATAATTTCAGGGCCTAGAAGTTATCTTTCTCCAACTTCATTCCAGCAAATAGGTGAGTGGCAGCTTCTTCCGTATAATGCCTTGAATGGTGCCATTGGAATGCTTGTTTGATAACTATTATTATAGGCGAATTCCACTAGAGGTAAATGATCATGCCAACTCCCACCAAAATCAATAACATATGCCATGAGCATATCTTATACCACCTGATTTGTTCTCTCAGTTTGTCCATCTGTTTGTGGGTGAAAAGCAGTGCTAAAATTGAGTCGGGTCCCTAATGATTATTGTAGACCCTTCCAAAATTGTGATGTGAATCGAGGGTCTCGATCAGAAATAATAGTGACAGGGACTCCATGTAGTTTGACTATTTCCCTCATATATAATGCTGCTAATATATCCACAGACCATCGACTTTTGATAGGTAGGAAGTGTGCAGATTTAGTCAATCGATCTATGATCACCCATATGCCATCATGTCCACCTCTTGTCATTGGTAGACCCATGATGAAGTCCATCCCTTTACTCTCCCACTTCCATTCGGGAATTTCTAAGGGATGTAATTTTCCAGCGGACTTTTGATGTTCTATCTTAACTTGTTGACAAGTGAGGCAGCGAGATACAAAGTCTGCTATCTCTCTTTTCAGGTTGGGCCACCAAAAATTTCTCTTTAAATTTTGGTACATCTTGGTAGCACCAGGGTGAATAGCATAATTTGACTTATGAGCTTCTTCCATGATCAGCTTCTTAGTGTCGACATGGTATGGCACACAGATCCGATCTTTGAATAATAGCTTTCCATCGATAGAAATAGAGAATTCCGCCCATTGATCGATATTATCTTTAATCTCCATTAATGTGGGGTCATTATCTTGCAACTTGAGTAGGTCTTTGATTAATGTAGGTTGCGACCGGATATTAGCAATAATAGCCCATTCTTCTTCTACATCGACCTCTAGATTTAATTTCGCAAAATCTTCTATAAGATAGGTCGTACCTTTCCTGTGGTTTGCTAGCATTGCCAACGGTCTCCTGCTGAGAGTATCTGCTACGTCATTTGATTTGCCTGGGTGATATTGGATGGAAAAGTCGAAGTCCTTGAGATACTCCAACCATCTTCGTTGCCTCATATTTTACTCCTTTGGGGTGAAAAGATGTCTCAAACTTTTATGATCTGAGAATATGGTAAATTTTCCCCCATAAAGGTAATGCCACCATATCTTCAAAGTGAAAATAACAGCAGCTAACTCTAGATCATTGTGAACACTCAATATTTTTGCGAACAATGAGCGCATTCTAACTCCAACCATTTTGAAGCGGACAAAAAAAAGAAAAAGAAGAAGGTTAGAAATGAAAGAATAAATAATAGTGAAGAAACAAAAAAGAAGAGAAGAGACAAAGAGAATAAAATAAATAATATATATTTATATATAATATATATATAACTAATATATATATATATGATTATAAATAAATAAATGAATAAAAGGGGAGGGCCCACCCTCTCTCTCTCTCCCATTGTTTCCTCTCATTTTCTCCCTCACCGGTGTGGTTGCCTCCCACCGCGGCGCACTCCCGCGAAGCCCTTCCCCGACACACTCTCCCGCGAAGCCCCTACGGCACACTCCCACGCCACCTCCCACGGCACACAGCCACTGTGACAGATGGCACACCTCCAACCTGTGCTGGATAGCACACCCCTGCTGTACCGGTTGACCTCCCTTTTCACCCCACCTGGGTTTTGTTTCCATCCGATTGATGTTGAGCTGGAGATTGGACTATATAAGTTTGCTCCAAGGGATCTCCCAGGGAATCTGGCATGAAAGCAATGATCCGAAGTGGTATTTCTTTTGTCTTGGACATGGGAAGTATGCCAAAAACAAAAAAAAAGGAAAAAAAAGAAGGACGGTGAACAATATGGAGCGTCATTTAAGGAGGAGTGGGAAGAAGATAAAACCAATGGCCCCTCTACTTTGGTTCCGTCAACTGCCAATAAATCATTAAACTTGCAACAAATTTCGTCTGACACTGTGACTGATCTGCCACACCATTTACCAGGGTATTTGGACGTCAAGTGGTTGCCGCAAGAGCTATCAAGAAAAGATGACAATAATATTGGGGTTGTGCAAGAAAATAATGGTAATGTGATTCTCACTGTTGTCAATGAAGCCACTACGTCAGATGGCAGTGGAATATGTGGTGGCTTAGGAGATCTTTCCACTCATCTTGAACTAAACTTAATAGGTGGTGTTTATTTTTCCAACGATATGGAAGAGGATGCCTTTGCAAAAAAAAAAAGATTATGGAAGGTCAGGCTGTGGGGAGGATCATCGTGGAGATGTAAGGGTCTTCTTCATATTGTCGAGCTGTCTGGTGTTTGAGAACAACTGCTACCCTCTTGTGCCCCATCTCCCCTTCACCAGGCAACATCATAGCATAACCGACAAGAGGGAAACCAGACCACCAGCTCCTCCAATGGTCTTCGCCGACACGCCCCGAACGGGCCTCACCCGGCACCCCCTCAAGAGGCTCCACCCGGCACGCCCCAAGTGGCCTTTGGCCGGCACACCTACAAGAGCCCCCAACCAGTGCACTCTTGCCAACTCCACCCGGTGCATCCCATCATGGCTCTATCCGGCACACTGCCCAGCCCCTTGAAACGGTGCACCCTTGTATCTATGCGAACCGGTGAGGCTGCCAAGCCTTCCACCCGGTACAGAACTTTTCCTTCTTCACCCGGTAAGGTCGCCAAGCCTTCCACCCGGTGCAAGCCTTTTTCTTCTTCACCCGGAGTGGACACTATTCATCCATCCGTCCCATCTTCATTACGATGCTCTGTTTCCACTCAAGCACGGAGCATTGAATGCTCATGCCTCTGGCTCACGCTCTAGTCGACAACTCAACGGTGGCAGGCCTTTGGTGTCAACCTCGGCCACTCTCGTAAAGACACGGATGCTATCTCCTGCCACCCTACTTGCAGGTCCTGAGGCACGGAAAGCAAAGCAAAGGAATTAAAAAAAAAAGAGGGAAGGGGTGAGGGTTCGCACGCCTCATCTCCACTCCTATAAAGAGGAAGCATGCTCCGTTGAAGAAAAAGGAGGAGGCCAACTCGAGAAAGAAAAGGTGGAAATAGAGGCTAGTTCTGGCCCCGATGAGGGTCGTCGCCGATTCCACCTCTGGGAGAGAAAGAAAAGGAGAGGAGAGCCTGGCAGAGAGAAAAGAGTGAGGAAGGAGCGAATGCTCCATTATTCCCTCCCATTGTATTTCTATTTTCTTCATTCTCTCCTCCCTGCAATGTTTTAGCCCTTGTATTTCTCCCCTTTTATGAGGAATAGAAGAAAAGCTTGCAAACGTTTTCTATATCTTCTTACAAATATTTCTTCTATGTCTGTATTTCTCGCTATTTTACTTTCTTCATGGCTCTCCATTGTCTGCCTCTGAGTACCACAGCTTCCCTTAGATACATTCACCCGGTGCATCCCCAGTCTATGTCAGCCTAGTGTCCCTCGTTCTATGTTTTCTTCGAGTTTTTTCTAAGTTTTCTCAAAGGTGTTGTTGCTTTGGCACTCACCTCAAATTGTTGGGTCATGTCACTCCTTGTGGGTGTGTTTTCCTTTTACTCCCTTACCATCCGAGCCAAGGGGAGATGCTGCCAAAATTTTGCCAGGATTGAAACTAATAAAAGAAATAAAAGCACGACATAATTCTAACCTTCAAAACACTAGTAAACTAAGAAATGCCTTGCATGAACACTTGGAGACCCGATGCACCCTCGGGCAACCTTAACCGGCACACCCTTCAGCCTTCCATACGACACACTTTTCAGCCTTTACTCGGCACACCCCTTCAACCTTCCATACGGCACACCCCTTTAGCCTTCCGTACGGCACACTTTTCAGCTTTTACCCGGTACACCTTTTCAGTCTTTACCCGACACACTTTTTCAGCCTTTACCCGGAACACTTTTCAGCCTCTACCTGGCACGCTTTCTCAACCTTTACCCGGCACACTTTTCAGCCCTTTACTCGGCACACCCAATCTATCCCTCTATCCGGCATACTCTTGGCTTGCCTTTACCCGTTACACCCTCCCCATTGCTCTGGTCTAAGGGAGTTACTGTCGGATTTTTACTAGGGTTAATATTATAAAATAGTCATAATAATAATAATAATAAAAGGAAAGGAATAACGTAAAAAGAAATAACAAATAAACGAAATGAACAATAATGAAGTGGCTCTGAAAATTACAAGGAGGGATAAAATAGAAACGAATAAAAAATGATATATGTGAAGAACTTACAAACAAATAATAATAATAATAAACAATAATAATAATAAAAAGGGATAGAATAATAATAATAATGAAATAATAATAATAAAAAGGGAGAAAAAATAGTAAAACATAATAATAATAAAAAATGATAATAAATAAGTAAACAAATAAATAAATAAAGATAAAAAAGAAAGTAATAATAAATAAAATAATAAAATAATAAATAAACCTTCAAGCTGGAGTGTTGCTGGAAGCCCTGTCTTCAGACCCTGCCCTGTGTGCACGGACCTTGCTCAAGCCTTGCACAGACCTTGCCTGAACCTGCACAGACCTTGCCTGAACCTTGCACAGACCTTCCCTTGCACAGACCTTGCTCAAACCTTGCACAGACCTTGCCTTGCACATACCTTGCCTGAACTTGCATGGACCTTGCCTAAACCTGCACGGACCTTGTACAGACCTTGCCTGAACCTTGCACAGACCTTGCCTTGCACAGACCTTGCTTGAACCTTGCACAGACCTTGCCTTGCATAGACCTTTCCTGAACCTTGCACAGACCTTGTCTAAACCTACACGGACCTTAAACCCAAAACCTGCACAGACCTTAAATGTGCACAGACCCTTCCACACATGCCCCAAATGCAAAATAAAATAATAATAACAACAAACTAACAAAAAAGGATAAATAACAAAAATAAATAAAAAATAATTATAATAAAGTTAAAATAAATAAATAACAATAATAATAAAAGAAATAGTAATAATAGTAATAAACTCAAAAAATAATATAATAATATATAGACAAATAAAAAATAAATAATATAATAAAAATACAAAAAACATGTATAATAATAATAATAATAAACTCACCAAAAATATAAGTAGCAAAAAAAATAATAATAATTCAAATAATAATAAAATGACGAGATCTGCTCCGCAGTCTCATTTCTCCTCGAGACCCGACGTAAAGGGAATATTAATGTCGCCCCTTCAAGTTAGGTTCGGACCTTGGGGACCACCCTAATATGGTCGTGATCCGACATTGCTCTGGGCCGACAGCCCATCAAATCGGACTCATTTCCCATTGAGATTCCTTTCCGCTCTGATATTGAAATTACCGTAAACTCGACATACATTTATTCGGGTTTATTTCTGTTTCCGTCGTACCTTCAATACGGACCTTTGTCTGAACATAAAGTGGTCCATGAGTGACCGATAAATCTGAATGTTTGTATCACGATGCGTGCTTTTAGCGTAGTTCCTCCTTCTCTATCTTCTTGCAACTAATATTACCTCTTTTAGGCCACAGGGCCCTTAATTCTGGCAATTAATCGAGGGTGTTCCTCTCTCTGAGTGGATGTAATTAACGCCGTGACCTTTATGGCGTGGTGGGTTTTGGTCCCAGCACGAACCACACAATCGTCTGACCGAGTCTGATCGAGCGCACCTGCGGCTCTTCGGAGCCCGAATAAATTATCACTTTGTGACTGGCTTGCCCACGCACTTAATAAACCTAATAAACGAATAAACCCACCGAATAAATCGACTTAAAGAATAAACAAATGAGCGTGTCGAAAAGTGCGTCCACAAGTCTGGCATGCCTTGTGGGACCAAAATCACCCTTCATCTCTTCGCCGGGATTAAGGGCCTTATGGCCCCTTCTTAAAATACTAATTATTTAATCGTCAATTGCAGAGGGTTGCATTCCTGAAATCATGACGGCCGTCTCCTGCGGACCGCTCGCTATCACCGGCCATGTCACCCATGGCTACTTGGTAGTGCCGACTCAGTTCGAAAGCATTCCGCCCGTAGTCGGTTTCCCTAGCTTTTTGGGGGTCACGTTCGTGGAACTCTCGGAGACCCAGGAGGTGCACTGCGTCGCCACTACAGCGGCAACATCAGACAAGACCAAGGTGGTGGATTGCTACGTCCACCAAGTTGCTCCCGGTGCCTCCGTCAATCGGAAGCGCTCACTGGCTGCCAGGCGGGTAGCCAAGAAGAATGCCGGCATACTACAAGGCTGGTTATCTACTTCCGGCAAGTTTATCCTTATCGGTGGATTCCGACTGTTCTTGAATGGCCGCCAGGCCAAAATTACACCTGAGAGGGCGGTCGCTGCAGTGCCAGTGTGCAACTCTTTTAAAGCATTGGCCCACATCAAGATGGACCGAGCCGAGTCCAAGACAAGGGGTCGGTTGCCCCCAAAGCCAACCTAGCTCAAGCAGATCTGGGTCCCCAAGAGATCCCATGCTATCCCTGCCATCTGGGGAGAACTTCTGAGGGTCCGCCAAGCAGGACCAAAGGAAGATGCACGGGTTGAGGTGGCTGCCCCAATTCATCCCTCGCCAGCATCGGCTACCCAGGCCCAGCCGGGGAAGATGTCCCACCACATCGAGCTGGGGGCAAGGATTCATGTCTTCGAGAAACCAACTACTTTTCGAAGGCCATCCATTAGAAAAGCAAGGAAGAATGGAAGCCTCCAGGCTTGCACCTGTGACATAGCCGGAACGGCCGGCCACTGTGGGGTTTTGTCCTCAGATTATGAGGAAGCTGCCAAGTCTACCGGAGGGCCGAGGCCCGCTGCAAGCAGACAAAAGGTGATGGCTGGCATGGCCCAAGCCTGCATCGAAGAACCTGGTGCTGACCTGATCACAATGACTGTGAATGTAATCACCGCTGAAGGCGATGGTGAGGAACCACCGCCCGCTTCAAATACGCCACCGGAAGGGCAAGGTCATGCTTCTAGCTCCTCCCTGCCTGATCAGGCCACCATGATACTCATGATGCAAAGATACCAGCAAGAAATTGAGATGCTGAGGAAACAACTCAGCGGCTTGAATGTACACGCTCTGGCTTCAAGGCAGTCGAGCTCCCTATCGAAGTCTCACAGAGAGGTGCTAATGAACATGAAGCTATCCTTCCAACCATGGCTTCTCAGCCGTCTCGTGATCATGTTAGGGGCACGACCCAGACTCTACAGCCCACTCTCCCATTGCAGGGGACGGCTACTACACCTCAACCAATGGTGTTGATGCCACCAATGACCCAACAAGCTTTATGATGCCCGAGCCCGGTTGACCCGACAGGGGTAAATGAAACAATGATAGAGCAGATGATAGAAAAGAAGCTGGCAGATGGAGGTGGTGTTGATTATGCCTCGTTCGATGCATACAAGGTGCCGTACCCGGTCAACCATGCTGTTAAAAAGCTACCTCCCGGCGTCACTAAGCCACCGAAATTTGATAAATTCAATGGACAAGGATCGCCAAAGGAGCACATAGGCTATTACATCAACATGATGGGTGATTTGGCGACCGACGAGTCCTACTTATTAAAGTACTTTGGGTCCTCACTAACGGGACTTGCTTTCGAATGGTACTCCAACCTGCCAGCTGGAGCAATCAATGATTGGTCGGATATGCAGCGCCAATTCCGGGAGCGGTTCCATATATCCGAAAGAGAAATAACCATAGATGAGCTCTATACCTCCAAGCAGAGACATGATGAGACCGCCTTGGACTATATCAAGAGATGGTGAAATCTTAGCATGAAATGCAAGCGCTCGCTACACCAAGAGGATGCAGTTCAAATTTGCAAACAGAACTTAAGGCCGGAGATCCTCGAGAGGATGATCGGGAGTGATATTAAGACTTTTGACTGGCTAAACAATGTGGCGGCCGAGATCGAGGCCTTCTTCTCCTGCTATCCTCACATTTCCACTACTGCAAGCCAGAGGACCAGATTTGTCGATAAGCGGCCAGAGCTGAAGGCAGCTTGCACGATCGATTTAAAGGGGTTCGAACCCCAGAAGAACAGAGGCAAGGGGCTTGTTAGCCCTTCCCTTGCTGAACCCAATGAACCACAAGAGGGCCCATCCTTGCAGACTAAAATGAAGAAGCTATATTCATTTCCTGAGGAGAGGACCCGGGCCTTATTTGAATGGGCCACCCAATACAACAAAGTCACCCTCCTAGAGCCAAAGAGGTCGGCGGATGCTAGCAAAAAAGATGATCCCCACTTCTACCCGTATCATCAGATTATCAGTCACTCTATTGAAGACTGCTATGCATTCAAAGATGCCATTGAACGGCTGATCCGGAGGGGGGAGCTCTGATGGGCGACCACAAGGTTGACCCTCCACTTCCTCATGAGTTGCCCGATCTTAAAAGGGTGGTCAATATGGCATCTTTGCACCCGCTACCACCAGAAGGGTCGAGGCCTACCGCAAAGAAGAATGAAAGGAGCAAGCTGAAGGTCAAAGGAAAGGGGGTTGCCCTCTCCTGCGATACATTATCTACCTTGCCCGGCACTAGCCGAGCCGCTAAGGAAAGAAATGAAGAACCATGCCGTCCACCGCCCGTCAGAGAGGCGCGCTACCATACCCTCTCTCCACATGAGAACATGGTGGAATGAACGCCAACTTTTGAAGCACAGGATGCTCCCGACAATGATCACGAGACGCTGCTAGCCCCGCCCAGAATCCACACGGAGGGCAGCACTTCCAGCTCCCCTCAACCTGACCCTGCCATGGTAGCAGAACTATATCAAAAGCTTCAGGAGACTGAAGTGTTAATAAGGAAATTAAGCGAAATGGGTCTATACCTAGCTATACCCAGACAGGCCGGGTCACCTCCTGAAGTTTCGCAAAGCGGCGCTAAGCCCCGAATGACACGTGATTATACAGGGGGCACCCCCTCTCAGCATCTTCATCACGCATCTCCCGCACACCTCCCGGCTCCCCGAACATGTCAGGGGGCAGCTAGCACAGCTCGCGCCATGTCATCCATGGCCTCGCTTCCACAATCGATTGGCTCGAGCCGCGGCTTTTCGACTCCACCAATAATGAGTAAGCCAAGAATGGAGCGTGCTGCTAAACTAAAGCAAGCCGATGAAGAGATCACCCAGGCAACGTTGCATACAACCAAGCAGAGGAATGACGAATCTGCCTCGGATTACATTCGGTGGTGGAGGGACCTCAATGCAAGGTGCAGACACTTGCCCAGCTACGAAGACGCTATCCAGATATGCTAGCACAACATGAAGACGCACCATCTGCTGAGTGTGATTAGCGTTGAAATTAAATCCTTCAAGCAACTAGAAGATCTTGCGACGGATGTTGAAGACCTCTTGGCAAAACATTACCCATCTGCTGCTGTCCAGAATTGTGAACCTAGGCCGACCGATGAGTCACCAGCACAAATGGAGACAAATCCTGCTGGCCTTGAGGCCTTTGGGCAACAACAGGAGAAATTGGAAGAGGCAGCTAGCCCTTCCACCACTAAGCCCTTTTAGCAGCGCCATTCACTGAGGGGCAAAATGATGAAGTCCTATTCCTTTTAAAAGGATAAGACTCGGGTTCTCTTTGAGTGGGCCCAAGAATATGGCAAATTAGTGCTCCCAGAGCCCAAGAGACCGAATGAGGCAAAAAGAAAAGATGACCCTCAGTTTTGCCTATACCATCGAGGGTATGGGCATTCTATTGAGGACTGCTACATATTCAAAGACATCATAGAAGGCTTGATTAATTCGGGCGAATTGCAAATGGGCAAGTATAATGTGGAACCACCGTGCCCTCACCAGATGCCCATCTTTAAGGCGGCGACTAACAAGGCCCCTCGGTGTTGGTCGGAGCAACACAAGCACTAAATGGTGCCTTGGGCCCCGTGCGCCCCCGCTACCATCTACCCCATGACTTTTCATGAAGAGAACAAGCCACCCTGTGCAGGGATTTGCTTTGAGCAGCTTCTTCACTTATTCACCCCCGTTCTGGGGGCATCTTGAGTTGTAATGTCATTTGGGCGTCTATAGGCCCCGCTGAACCTATAAGGGCACTTGGGCAGCTTAACAGCCCACTGAAGAAATGGAAATACAATGATTTACTTAAGGCCTATCGGGTCTATAAATGTTTGGGGTGGCAACCCGCTGTGAGTGCTGTTCGTCTCATGGCCGACTTGAATCCCTCATTCGCAGGGATCATTCGCCATGCTTTATGCAAAAAAAAGAGAGAGAGAAAATGAAGAGAAGAAAAGAGAGCAAAAAAAAGAAAGGAAAGGAAGAGCAAGAGAAGAACAAGAAGAATAGAAGAAAAGAGAATAGAAAGAAGAGGGAAAAGATGAGCAGAACTACAAAGAAGGGAGGTGTCATCGGTGTTCATCAATCCCCCGCTCTCAACGATCCTTCTTCGGCTTTACAGCCTACTCTCAAGGCCCGTTGGCATACACGGCTTGCTCTCTTGATGTCTCTTGGCTTCGATAGCTCGCTTTCCCCAATTTAGGCTCTTACAGCCTACTTCCCAATTTTGGCTCTTGTAGCCTGCTTCCTAACTTCGGCTCTTTACAGCCTACTTCTCAACTTCGACTTTTATAGCCTACTTCCCAATTTTGATTTTCGCAGCCCGCTTTCCTGATTTTGGTCTTCACGGCCCGCTTCCCAATCTTTGGCTTTATAGCCTGCTTCTCAGAGTTTGGCCTTTGTTGCCTGCTTTCCAACTTCAGCTTTCGCAGCCCGCTTTCCTGATTTTGGCCTTCACAGCCCACTTCCCAACCTCTGGCTTTTGTAGCCTGCTTCCCCAACCTCTGGCTTTTGTAGCCTGCTTCCCAACCTCTGGATTTTGTAGCCTGCTTCCCCAACCCTTGGCTCTTGTAGCCTACTTCCCAGACTTTGGCCTTTGTAGCCTGCTTTCCCCACTTCGGCTCTCGCAGCCCACTTCCCAATTTTGGCTCTTGTAGCCTGCTTCCCAACTTTGGCTCTTTGCAACCCGCATCTCAATTTTGACTCTTGTAGCTTACTTCCCAACTTCGGCTCCTTGTAGCCTTCTTCCAAACTTCGGCTCTTTGTAGCCTGCTTCCCAACTTCAACTTTTATAGCTTGCTACCCAATTTCGACTCTTTGTAGCCCACTTCTCAACTTCGGCTCTTGTAGCATGCTTCCCAATTTTGGCTCTTGTAGCATGTTTCCCAATTTCGACATTTATAGCCCACTTCTCAGTTTTAACTTTTGTAGCCTGCTTCCCAACTTCGGCTCTTTGTAGCCCGCTTCTCAGCTTTGACTTTTGTAGCCTGTTTCCCAGTTTCGGCTCTTCACAGCCCGCTTCCCAATTTTGGCTCTTTACAGCCCACTTCTCAACTTTGACTTATAGCCCGCTTCCCCAATATTTTGGCTTCTGTAGCCCACTTCCCTTTGGCCTTCGTGACCTGCTTCCCGATTTTGGCTCCCGTAGCATGCTTCCCCGATTTTGGCTCCCGTAGCCTGCTTCCACGATCTTTGGCTCTCGCAGCCTACTTTCCTTAATTTCGGCTCTGCAGCCTGCTTCCCAACGTTGGCTCTTACAGCCTGCTTCCCTTTGGCCTACGTGGCTTGCTTCCCAATTTTGGCTCTCGATGCCTGCTCCCCCAACCTTTGGCCATTGTAGCCCGCTTCCCAGCATCTCCCGGCTTCTACGGCCTGCTTCTCTAATGCCCCTCGGCTTTTCTGGCCTACTTCCCGGCATCTTTTGGCCCTTATGGCCCGCTCCCCTAATGCCCCTTGGCTTCTATAGCCCTCTTCCCCAATGTCCTTTCGGCCCTTCTCGGTCTACTTCCCTAATACCTTTACTACCACTATACTTATACATAACAACAATATTTTCTTATGCAAAAAAATGACAACAAAAAAAACAAAACAACAAAAAAAGAGAGAAGAGAATGCTTGGTTACCCCGCTTGCATGCTTGCTTATAATATAGAATAATACACCTCCTTGGAATTTTTTAGGACTTTACTTCCTTGCCCAATAATGTTACCCCGTTGTCGGATGCACGTGCGTCACGGCATAGGCTCAAAGGGAACCCAATTATGGCAGGTGCACACGTCAAGGGGAAGAGTCATGGCTAAATTGCTAAGTCTAACTCACAAAATAAACCCGAGGAAATACTCCTATGCTTTGCATTTAATGTGTTCAATGGCCTTCGACCATAGGGATTGCCCGACTTTCTTCTTAGCACTCTACGGATGCTTGAATTCCTGCACTCGCGTGAAAGGTAATCATGAGAACAAAGTTGCCTACCCCTATTAAAAAAAATGATGATGCAAAAAAAAGAGAGAGAGAGAGAGAAACGTGAATCCGAATAGCCGGGAATCCCATCTGAAACAAATGAGGAGACTCGCGCGAAATGGTGAAGCGAATTACGACAAGGACGAAGCCTAGTAATCGGGAATCCCCATTGAGACACATGAGGAGACTCGCGCCAAATAGTGGAATCCGTAATAGAATTATAATAAGGATGAATCCTAGTAGCCGTGAATCCCCATTGAGACACATGAGGAGACTCGCGCCGAATGGTGAAATCCACTACCAAAATAAACAGATGGGGGCCGTGCGAAGCTACCGAAATCGAGAGCCTGAAACGTATGTGTAGGCACTATAGTAACCCTCGAGTGTTGCTTAGAAAGCTTGCATATCCCTATGTTTAGGGCCTTTTGTTCACATGTTTACTCTTCCATGCCACATAAAATTACCTCGGGTGAAGATTGTAAGTTTGAGCTACGCATGCGAACCACGTGATATCCTATTGATAGGTGCACCACCCCTTAGCCGTGCTGCGTGGCTCGCGTCGTGTCTACGAACATGGGGGATGTCCTTATCCCATTCCATATAGAGGGAGATACCTTATGTATATTTGTGTTATGACTGCTGACGCCCAGCTTGCATGCTTGGATGAAGAAATAAATTTTAAAAAAAATCAATAAAAAAATCAGTTTTGGCTATCGCAGCCTGCTTTTCTAGTTTTGGCTCGTAGAGCCCAATATTGGCCCTCACGGCCTACTTCCTGCCCACACGGCTTGCTAATCTCTTAACTTCGGCTTCCATAGTCTGCTTCTCAATTTTGGCTTTTACAGCTTGCTTCCCAACATCCCCTCAGCCCTCGCGTCCCCAATTGCAGCCTTCAGGCCTGCTCTCCTAACTTCGGCTCCCACAGCCCACTGCCCCGATTTTGGCCCTTGTGGCCCACTTTCCCGGTTCGGGTTCCATGGCCAGTACCCCTGGCACATCAAAGAACAAAATACCCTGTCACCCTGGCCCGAGCCTACCTTTCGGGTGAGGAATCAACCCTCTTTTCTTGCGCTGACACTAGCCTGTGTCAACGACTTGACCATCTCTCCATCCCTTCGGGTGACAAATACCTCTTTTGATTCGGCCCTTCCACCCAGATCGATTGAATGAACAAACTCTTCTCTCCGTCCCCTGTCGGCGACGAACATATCCCTTTTGATTTCGACCTTCCGTCCCTTCGGGCGACGAATACCTCTTTTGAATCAATAAACTCTTCTCTCCATACCTTTGGGCGACGAACATCCCATTGAATGAACAAACTCTTCTCTCCGTCCCTTCGGGTGACGAATAACCCGTTTGATCCAGACCTCATGTCCAGATCATTGAATGAACAAACTCTTCTCTCCGTCCCATCGTGCTTCCAATACCTCCAGGCTCTAGCAGCCCGATCTCAACTTCGGCTCCCATAGTCTGCTGCCCAATTCTGGCCCATGTGGCCTAGTTTCTCAACCTCGGTATGTGGACCCGATCTCCTTATCATGATAAATCTCTCAGACGGGCTACACCCGCAGGCCCCGCTCTGCTCATCATTCGCTCGCGGCACCTGCGGGTGGGGGGCATTTGTGGACACTCAATATTTTTACGAACAACGAGCGCATTCTAACTCCAGCCATTTTGAAGCGGACAAAAAAAAAGAAAAAGAAGAAGGTTAGAAATGAAAGAATAAATAATGGTGAAGAAACAAAAAAGAAGAGAAGAGAAAAAGATAATAAAAGAAATAATAAAAATATATATAATATATATATAACTAATATATATATGATTATAAATAAATAAATAAATAATAAAAAGGGGAGGGCCCACCCTCTCTCTCTCTCTCTCTCTCTCCCCATTGTTTCCTCTCATTTTCTCTCTGACCGGTGTGGTTGCCTCCCACTACGGCACACTCCCGCGAAGCCCTTCCCTGACACACTCCTGCGCGAAGCCCCTACGGCACACTCTCGCGCCACCTCCCACGGCACACATCAACTGTGCCAGATGGCACACCTCCAACCTGTGCCGGATAGCACACCCCCGCTGTACCGGTTGACCTCCCTTTTCACCCCACCTGCGTTTTGTTTCCATCCGATTGATGTTGAGCTGGAGATTGGACTATATAAGTTTGCTCCAAGGGATATCCTAGGGAATCTGGCATGAAAGCAATGATCCGAAGTGGTATTTCTTTTGTCTTGGAGATGGGAAGTATGCCAAAAACAAAAAAAAAGGAAAAAAAAGGACGGTGAACAATATGGAGCGTCATTTAAGGAGGAGTGGGAAGAAGATAAAACCAATGGCCCCTCTACTTTGGTTCCGTCAACTGCCAATAAATCATTAAACTTGCAACAAATTTCGTCTGACACTGTGACTGATCTGCCACACCATTTACCAGGGTATTTGGACGTCAAGTGGTTGCCGCAAGAGCTATCAAGAAAAGATGACAATAATATTGGGGTTGTGCAAGAAAATAATGGTAATGTGATTCTCACTGTTGTCAATGAAGCCACTACGTCAGATGGCAGTGGAATATGTGGTGGCTTAGGAGATCTTTCCACTCATCTTGAACTAAACTTAATAGGTGGTGTTTATTTTTCCAACGATATGGAAGAGGATGCCTTTGCAAAAAAAAAAAAGATTATGGAAGGTCAGGCTGTGGGGAGGATCATCGTGGAGATGTAAGGGTCTCCTTCATATTGTTGAGTTGTCTGGTGTTTGAGAACAACTGCTACCCTCTTGTGCCCCATCTCCTCTTCACCAGGCAACATCATAGCATAACCGACAAGAGGGAAACCAGACCACCAGCTCCTCCAACGGTCTTCGCCGGCACGCCCCGAACGGGCCTCACCCGGCACACCCCAAGTGGCCTTTGGCCGGCACACCTGCAAGAGCCCCCAACCAGTGCACTCTTGCCAACTCCACCCGGTGCACCCCATCATGGCTCTATCCGGCACACTGCCCAACCCCTTGAAACGGTGCACCCTTGTATCCATGCGAATCGGTGAGGCTGCCAAGCCTTCCACCCGGTACAGAACTTTTCCTTCTTCACCCGGTAAGGTTGCCAAGCCTTCCACCCGGTGCAAGCCTTTTTCTTCTTCACCCGGTGCGGTCACTATTCATCCAACCGTCCCATCTTCATTACGATGCTCTGTTTTCATTCAAGCACGAAGCATTGAATGCTCATGCCTCTGGCTCACGCACCAGTCGACAACACAACAGTGGCAGACCTTCGATGTCAACCTCGGCCACTCTCGCAAAGACACGGACGCTATCTCCTGCCACCCTACCTACAAGTAAGGGGTGAGGGTTCGCACGCCCCATCTCCGCTCCTATAAAGAGGAAGAATTCTCCGTTGAAGAAAAAGGAGGAGGCCAACTCGAGAAAGAAAAGGAGGACAGAGAGGCTGGTTCTGGCCCCGACGAGGGTCGTCACCGATTCCACCTCTGGGAGGGAATTAAAAGGAGAGGAGAGCCTGGTAGAGAGAAAAGAGTGAGGAAGGAGCGAATGCTCCATTATTCCCCCCCACTATATTTCTGTTTTCATTCTCTCCTCCCTGCAATGTATTAGCCCATGTATTTCTCCCCTTTAATGAGGAATAGAAGAAAAGCTTGCAAACGTTTTCTATATCTTCCTACAAATATTTCTTCTATGTCTGCATTTCTCGCTGTTTTACTTTCTTCAGGGCTCTCCATTGTCTTCCTCTAAGTACCACAACTTCTCTTACATACATTCAACCGGTGCATTCCCAGTCTATGTCAGCCTAGTGTCCCTCATTCGGTGTTTTCTCCGAGTTTTTTTGAAGTTTTCTCAAAGGTGTTGTTGTTTTGGCATGCACCTCAAATTGTTGGGTCATGTCACTCCTTGTGGGTGTGTTTCCCTTTTACTCCCTTACCATCCGGGTCAAGGGGAGATGCTACCGAAATTTTACAAAGATTGAAACTAATAAAAGAAATAAAAGTATGACATAATTCTAACCTCCAATACACTGGTAAACTAAGAAATGCCTTGCATGAACACCTGGAGACCCGATGCACCCTCGGGCAACCTTAACCGGCACACCCTTCAGCCTTCCATACGGCACACTTTTCAGCCTTTACCCAGCACACCCCTTCAGCCTTCCATACGGCACACCCCTTTAGGCTTCCATACGGCACACTTTTTAGCTTTTACCCGGTACACCTTTTCAGCCTTTACCCGACACACTTTTTCAGCCTTTACCCAGCACACTTTTCATCCTCTATCCGGCACGCTTTCTCAACCTTTACTCGGCACGCTTTCTCAACCTTTACTCGGCACAGCCCTTTATCCGGCACACTTTGTAGTCCCCTATCCGGCACACCCAATCTGCCCCTCTATCTGGCATACTCTTGGCTTACCTTTACCCGTTACACCCTCCCCATTGCTCGGGTCTAAGGGAGTTACTGCCGGATTTTTCCGAGGTTAATATAATAAAATAGTCATAATAACAATAATAATAAAAGGACAGGAATAACGCAAAAAGAAATAACAAATAAACGAAATGAACAATAATGAAGTGGCTCTGAAAATTACAAGGAGGGATAAAACAGATATGGATAAAAAATGATATATGTAAAGAACTTACAAACAAATAATAATAATAATAATTTATACAATAATAAATAATAAGGGGTAAAATGATAATAATAATAATAAGGGAGAAAAGATGGTAAAAATAATAATAATAATAATAATAAAAGAAATGATAATAAATAAGTAAACAAATAAATAAATAAAGATACAAAAGAAAGTAATAACAAATAAAACAATAAAGCAATAAAATAATAAATAAAGCTTCAAGTCGGAGTGTTGCCGGAAGCCCTATCTTCAGACCCTACCCTGTGTGCACGGACCTTCCTCAAGCCTTGCACAGACCTTGCCTGAACCTGCACAGACCTTACCTGAACCTTGCACAGACCTTGCCTTGCACAGACCTTGCCTTGCACAAACCTTGCTCAAACCCTGCACAGACCTTGCCTGAACCTGCACGGACCTTGCCTGAACCTGCTCGGACCTTGTATAGACCTTGTACAAACCTTGCCTGAACCTTGCACAGACCTTGCCTTACACAGACCTTGCATGAACCTTGCACAGACCTTGCCTGAACCTGCACGGACCTTGCACAGACCTTGCCTTGCATAGACCTTGCCTGAACCTTGCACAGACCTTGCCTGAACCTTGCACATACCTTGTCTGAACCTGCACAGACCTTAAACCCAAAACCTGCACAGACCTCAAATGTTCATAGACCCTTCCGTACATGGCCCAAATGCAAAATAAAATAATAATAACAATAAACTCACAAAAAAGGATAAATAACAATAATAAATAAATAATAATAACAAGAAATTCAAAATAATAAATAATAATAATAATAAAGGAATAAGTAATAATAGTAATAAACTTAAAAAATATAATAATATATAGATAAATAAAAAATAATATAATAAAATAAAAAAATATAAAAACATGTATTATAATAATAATAATAATAATAAACCCGCCAAAAATATAAGTAGCAAAAAAAATAATAACAATTCAAATAATAATAAAATGGCAAGATCTGCTCCGCAGCCTCATTTCTCCTCGAGACCCGACGTAAAGGGAATATTAATGTCGCCCCTTCAAGTTGGGTTCGAAACTTGGGGACCACCTTAATATGGTCGTGATCCGACATTGCTCTGGGCCGACAGCCCGTCAAATCAGACTCGTTTCCCGTTGAGATTCCTTTCCGCTCTAATATTGAAATTACCGTAAACTCGGCATACATTCATACAGGTTTATTTCTGTTTCCGCCGTACCTTCAATACGGACCTTTGTCCGAACATAAAGTTGTCCATGAGTTACTGACAAATTTGAATACTCGTATCTCGATGCATGCCATTAGCGTAGTTCATCCTTCTCTATCTTCTTGCAACTAATATTACCTCTTTTAGGCCACAGGACCCTTAATTCTAGCGATTAATCGAGGGTGTTCCTCTCTCCGAGGGGATGTAATTAACGCCGTGACCTTTATTGCGCGGCGGGTTTTCGTCCTGACCACACAATCATCTGACCGAGTCAGATCGAGCGCACCTGCAGCTCTTCAAAGCCCGAATAAATTGTCACTTTGTGACTGGCACGCCCACCCACTTAATAAACCTAATAAACGAATAAACCCACCGAATAAACCGACTTAAAGAACAAACAAATGAGCGTGTCGAAAAGTGCATCCACAATTATGTACGTGGTAGTTCTCTTCATGACGTTTCAATTGCCTTGAGGCATACCAAATTACCTTGCCATGTTGCATAAGGACACAACCAAGGCCAATGCCAGATCTATCCGTGTGGACTTCAAATCTGCCACCCTCCACAGGTAGTGCCAGTACAGGGGCCGTGGTTAGATGATCCTTAAGAATTTAAAAACTTTCTTCACAGTCCTTTGACCATATAAAGGGATTCTCCTTTCTTGTAAGTCTAGTCAAAGGGATAGTGATTTTTGAGAAATCCTTTATGAATCGCCTATAATAGCTAGCCAAACTGATAAAACTTCTTAATTTCAGATATGATGGTTGGTCGGCTCCAGTTCTTGACAGCTTCTACTTTAGAAGGATTCACAGCGATACCTTCTTTTGAGATAATATGGCCAAGAAAAGAGACCTCCTTTAGTCAGAACTCACACTTGCTGAGTTTTGCGTAGAGTTGGTGTTCTCTTAATGCTTGCAAAGCTATCCTTAGATGCTCTTCATGTTCCTCCTTGGTCTTGGAGTATATGAGAATATCATCAATGAAGACGATCACAAATCGGTCGAGATAGGGCCTAAAGACATTGTTCATAAGTTGCATAAATGCGACAGGGGAATTGGATAACCCGAACGGCATCACAACAAACTCATAGTGTCCATATCTACTTCGAAAAGCAGTCTTGTAAATGTCTTCATCTTTAATCATGAGTTGATGGTATCCAGACCTGAGGTCTATCTTGGTGAAATATTCCACTCCAGAAATTTGGTCAAATAGCTCATCTATACGCGGCAGTGGATATTTGTTCTTGATAGTGAGTTGATTTAGTCACCGATAATCGATGCATAGTCTAAGGGTTTCATCCTTATTCCTGACCAATAGAACCGGTGCATCCCAAAGGGATGTGCTAGGTCAAATGAAGCCCTTGTCTAATAATTCTTGAAGCTGCTTCTTCAATTCTTTGAGTTCCGTAGAGGACATATTGTAGGGAGCTATTGAAACATGTGCTACTCCAGGAATGAGTTCAATAGAGAAGTTTACTTCCCTTTCGGGCGGTAAACTGTGTAAGTCAGATGGAAAGATGTCGGGGAATTCTCTTACTATGGGAATTTCCTCTAAGATGATTTCCTTGGACTCGGTGACAATCACGGAAGTAAGGAAAGCTTCACAACCTTGAGAGATGAGTTTGCAGACATGAAGAGAAGAAATGATAATAGGATGCTTCCTATACTTGGTGCCGAGAAAATAAACACTTTGTTATTTCCTTATAATTTAAGACAACTTACTTAAAGATATATTTCTAAACAACTATCTCATCTCGGGCTCTACCCGATCTCACATGGGTTCGGAAATTTCTTCCTACTTCATAGGTATGTGTCCTTAATCATTGGACTTAGCCTATGACATGACATTTTCTTAGGACTTACTTATGCCTAGGCTCTGATACCACTTTAACTGTCACGCCCCAAGATATGCAGTGAAAGTAAGTCTGAAACGTGAAAAGGCGACATGGTAAGCCTCACGCTAGCAAGACAATCAGAGCGCTAAACATTCACATATAAAAGAGGAATGCACAATGTAATGTACTCAAAACATCAACTTTATTGAATAATAACCATAAGCTTACAAAGACACTTAACTTCTCGTCATAATGACGTACTAGACTCAATAAACGGAAAATTACATAATTGACTCATGACACTTAACACTCTAGGGCTTCTCTTATTCTTCAATCACTCTCGCCCTCAGATCTGTCACTTGAGTAGTCGGAATCCGATCCACTAGAATTTCCTGAAAAGATTGGAAAAGTAGGGAATGAGCACACTTTCCCAGTAGGTATCTTCGTATCAACATGAAAGCAAGTTTAAGTAATTAGCAACTTAGCTCTAGAGGGTAAGATAAATGAAATGCGATGAAACATGCGATAAAACCAAAGTAATAACATAAGTAGCAAGATGTAGATCATAGAGATATGAATGTTCATGTAGAATTGGAGCATGATCAAGCAAGAATATAAAGTGACCTTTCATGAACGAGAATGTACTAGAATATAACGAGAATGTACTTTTTATAACCATAAAGGCTATGCACTAGAAAGTCATGTAGCAAGCAAGCATGTAATATTTCATCATTGTTGGATTTTCCAGCGTCTCCCTTGTGATTTGTTGCTCCACGTGGGGTATGGGACCCACGTGGTGCATCGACGCTTGACGGCCCAACCCGCCGCATGGATTATGGGGTCCATGTGCGAAGCCCCTCATGTCCACCCACAGCATGATAGTGTGGGGTTCTGTGCTGCCATAAGGAAATAAGGTTCCGCCTTCGCTACCAGCTAGGGATTTTAGCGCAACGGTAGGGGCTTGATCCTATAAACTGGTATCAGAGAGAGGTTGCGGGTTCAAATCCCCCGGGTGTCGCTGGGGGGGAGATTGTTGGATTTTCCAGCGTCTCCCTTGTGATTTGTTGCTCCACGTGGGGTATGGGACCCATGTGGTGCATCGGCACTTGACGGCCCAACCCGCCGCATGGATTATGGGGTCCATGTGCGAAGCCCCTCATGTCCACCCACAGCACGATAGTGTGGGGTTCTGCGCTGCCATAAGGAAATAAGGTTCCGCTTTCGCTACCAGCTCGAGCTTTTAGCGCAACGGTAGGGGCTTGATCCTATAAACAAATGTTGTGCCTCTTAGGCACAAGCATGTGCTATGTTGCCTTGATGATAGCAATGCTATTTGGTTTTGATGATAGCAAGACAGTGAGTGCATTTGAGTGCATTTGATATTATATTTTGATGATAGCAATGTTATTGTGTTTTGATGATTGCAATAAACAAAGTGCATTTCTGTGCATTCTTATTCTTGAGCATTCTGCATATGATAGCAACATGAATGATGATGTTTAGCATTGATGGCATTTATTCTTTATATATATGCATTGCATTCTGTCAGATATCATGTCTCTGCATGTATCTACAGTCTGAATAGTAGTGGGTCGACCCACCCTTGCTGATGCGTCAACCCATCAGAACATTGATTGTTTGAGTTGAAGTCTATACAGAGTCTGCATCCTCTAAAGTCTGTACATCCGATTGCCTGTGCTTTGGTCAAGTCTGTACAGCCAGGGAGACTGTTAAGTCTATACATTCCTTCACAGTAGCTGGCACGAGGTGAAGTCTGTACAATGGTCTTAACTTTCCAAGTCTGTACATTGGCCTCCATGCCTCAAGTCTCTACATCAGATTGTTTGGCCAAGTTTGTATAGCCAACGCCTTCATTGATTCCAAGTCTGGACACTGGGCTTCAGGCGTTCCAAGTATGCACATTGATTCAGGTTCTCCAAGTCTATACATCCACAGTGGATCTTCAAGTCTGTACATCCACAGTGGAACTTCGAAGTCTGTACACCGCTTGAGCCTCAACAAGTCTGTACACTGGTTCAAAGTCTACACAACGCCTCTTTGACTCTAAGTCTTTACATTCGTTTTAAGGTAAAGTCTATACATTGCCTTTGTGCTTCAAAGCCTGTCGATTGAAGAGTCTACACATTGGGTTGTCAGACTTCAACTCTATACATTCGGTTGTTAAACCTCAAGTCTATACACTCGTTGTTGGAGGCCTGAACTTAACTGAAGTCTATACACTAGACTTCACTTTAACAAGTCTATACACTGGACCTTGTTTTACCAAGTCTGTACACTCGCTGCACTGTTCAAGTCCATACACTGGCAGCTCTGCTTAAGTATATACATTCGTCTGAACTAAGTTCATTTTCCTCTGTCTGTCTGCAGATGATTCAGGCCATTAAGACTTGGCACGTGATCCAAGAGGCTGAAATGCTGACACGTGGACACAGCAGTTCAAACAATCAAGAAAGAAGCTCCTGGATTATTCTGGTGCGTCAACGCATTGATCAAGTAGCGTGGACGCAGCAGTTCAAGTATCCCTTATTGCAGCCTCTGGAGTACATTGGCAGCATCGACGCTGCAGCTCCACGCGTCAACGCAGCATGCTGAGAGCGTCAACGCAGCACATCTATCTGCTGAAGACCTGATCACTGGATCACCTACGCGTCAACGCAGCAGTGGAGCAGCGTCGACGCATCAGTTAAAAAGGCTAGGCTGTTTGTTCACTGGAACGTATCAATGCGTCAACGCAGCAAACTGATGGAGTCAATGCAGCAGACTTGAGTTTCATAGGTTGAAGATCTCTGAAGGCTGCGTCAACTCCTTGGAGCAAGTGGGTTGACGCCATCTAACTCTAGTTGCTGAGCGTACTGATGAATGGGCACGTGACCTGAAGCTGGCACCTGACACGTGATCCGAGGTGGTGCTGAGCACGTGATCCGAGGAGGAATCTTCTGGACGGAAGGCGTGGGAAGCACACGCCCTATCTCCCTACTGCTGCTGGTATATATTGGAGCCTTCGTCTTCTGATGGAGGCTGATCGTGATCGAAGCCAGGGAGCAGAAGAAGAGAAGAAAAAGCAGAGAGCAGAAGCTGAGAGAAGAAAAAGAGAAAAAGGAGAGAGAGCTTCCACTATCCAGCAGAAGAAAAGAAAAAGAGAAAGAGAGAAAAGGAGAACAGAGATCGAGAGAAGAAGAGAAGTGCAGCAGAGAGAGTGAGATCGAGGGAGATCTGTTCTTGATGGACCGTGGATCAAATCTAGGCCATCCAGCTCTTTAAGAGCCACATTGTGCTTCATTGCTTAAAGCTTTCAGATTGCTATTTATTTCCATTTTCTGTTTTCTATTTTACATCTTCTTCAAGCTGTTAGTCAGCAGATTGCAGAGGTGCTGCCTCTGGACGGCTAAGCTGTATTGCCCAGCG
Source organism: Amorphophallus konjac (assembly GCA_022559845.1). Classification (NCBI taxonomy): domain Eukaryota; kingdom Viridiplantae; phylum Streptophyta; class Magnoliopsida; order Alismatales; family Araceae; genus Amorphophallus; species Amorphophallus konjac. The sequence continues at coordinate 52,839 of JAHNEJ010000342.1, forward strand.
GTTTGCAGTGGAGGATTCCACTGGACAGCAAGCTGTGTTGCTCAGCGGGGCGAGGAGGATTCCTCGGACGGCAAGCTATGTTGCCCAGCGATTGTATGGCAAGCTGTGATGCCCAGCTGCTCAAGCTGTGAGTCAGCGGAATCCACACTCGGTTTGAGTGTGGGGTGGATGTAGGTCTGCTGGACCGAACCACCTAAAAACCCCTTGTGCATTGTGGTTTATTTTGTTCTATTGTTCTTCCGCTAGATGAATGCATAGGGGCGCTCCATGTGTTTGGCTTCTGGTTGAGCAGAAGAGTTAATTAGTCTTCTTAGAGTGTTTTAATTTGTCAAGAGAGTGAAATTTTAGTTGAGCTATATTTTGTCTAAATTTGTCTTGTTAGCACTCTAGTGATCTTAATGTGTGTTTGTTTAGTTCCGCATCTGCCCATTAGCATTTAAGCTTCTCTAGTTTGCGAACTAGTAATTCTAGTGAGCATCATACTTTAATTGGGTGAAAGATTTTTAAAGGGCTATATTCATTCACCCCCCCTCTGAATACTGCACCGAACCCAACAATCATGAGCCTCGTGGTTTTCACCCGTTTATAAAAAAAGTACTCCCGACGTAATGCGACACTGTAGATATTTTTTTTATGTTTTGTGGTGTGATGTGATGATGTGTGTAGTGAATGTGAATATGGTGTGAGCAAGTGTTGCACTAACTCAAGCAATCAATATCAAGCATGAAATTCGTGGGCAAGTCATCTCAATGGTGTAGAAAATAAAGGAAAACACACGCCGGGACGTGGAGCAAAGGGATAAAAGGAAAGCACACACCGTGGGTGTGGAGCAACTAAAAGTAAAGAAAGAAAATAGAAGAGATGATAAACTAGATGACAAATACCCAAGGAAAGAAGGATGTGATCGCCACCAAGGTAAATAATGCAGTAAAGCCACACTATGTACCTTGGAAAGAACCGAGTGAAGCCACCTGCCCACGGGAGAAAGAAGCCAGGCGCTGCGACGGCAAACGGTCTTCAGATGACCGTAAAGCAAAGGTAAACGCTCCTGCGATAGACCGTCTGAGATCTCCAAATGGTCTTCCAAACAGCCGCTAGGCGTACCCAGAACAGAAATGTGGAACTTTAATCTCCACCCCTCCTGGCCGACCAGAAGAGCTGGGCCTCGTGCAATGCGCTCTGTAAAGCTACAGAAGAATGTAGACACGAACAAAAACAACCCAATGAGCCCTTGGACTAGTGTAGTATCTATAATGCAATTGAGCTAAAGTGCATTAAGGGAAGGGTGAATACCTGGGGGTTGGTGGTTTTTTAACCCCTGTAGGACGTAGAAAAAGAGTGGGAGGATGTTTGAAAACGTGATGTGAGTGTAGAAGAGCATGGAATAAGAAGAGAGAAAGATGCTATGATGATGCAAAGGAAGACTAAGGTTAGGAGAGGGGAAAACACAAAGAACACTAATGGAATTTGATACTCCCTGAACCAGATGACTTAAGGACGCATAAACGACTTCTCCCTGGTTGGTACTCATTCCAGAATGCAGCAGCACTTCATTGCAAACTCCAGAAATCTCCTCCTCAAGCCATGAAGTCAAGGGTTATATTTATAGACCCCCAAACTATCTGGTTGAGTTGGAGAGATAATGACATGAAAATAGGCTTGAACTTAGATAAATCTCAAAGATAATACTCCCAAGAGTCCATAGAAACAAACAGTAGCTTCTGAGGATCACTACTCAAGGAGAAATCATCAAATCTTGGACTCTAGTTCGACCACGGCTAAAGAGAGGAAGAACAGTCAGAGCAGGACTCTCTGTCTCCCCTAACGGTCTTGCGATAGACCGCAAGGCTCTAAAAATGGTCGTACGATAGACCGCAAGGCTCGGTCGTCCACAAAGAGATAAGACCAAACAAACCTAACATGACTCTCTGTTGCCTAACGGTCTAGCGAAGGACCGCCAACCGTCACTAAACGGTCGTACGATAGACCGCAAGGTTGATAAGCGTGGCAAAAGAGATAAAGGCCAATAAATCTCCGTATAAATCTACACTAAAATCCTTATTATCCCTTATCCATGCTCAATAAGCTCAAATGTCGAAAGATAAAAGGAAGCAAGCCCAACTAGGGAGAGTAACCCATAAAAATAAGCCCAAAAGTGACCAAAAATGGCCCAATAACTGGTGAACAACTCGGGACATCATAAAAATAGATAAGGAGATGACCCAACTCATTGGTCATAAAACGGGTGTCAACAGATGCCCCTCCTTAACGTCCTCTTTACAGGGGAACAAGCGGAGGTGAAGCGAAAGTGAAATGGGACATGGAGATGAAGCGAAAAATATAGCGAAGTGGACTAAAAAGTGGGTGTTAAGGTAAACGACACCCATCCTCAACTAACGAGCAATAGGAACCTTTCAAAAAACTCCGAACCAATCACAAGGAACGGCCAAACCGAATGACGCATGACTTGAGGAACTAACAACTAAGGAAAAATAAAACACGGCCAACCTCCTCACTGGAACACACAGCTTATAGGTGATCGGAGCAGCGAAAAGTAAAAGACGAGTAATTAAACTCCAGACAGGAATCCTCAGCTAACCAAATCGAGCAAACAGACCGAAGAAAACCTTCCAACTCAGAGTGGAATGACTCTCCTTATCCAAGACCATAGATACAACTATCCACCAGTACTGAGACACCTCGGATAGATCAGGGCTCATGAATGCTCAAAGATGCGCATGATGCATGTTGGGATAAAGTAAAAGAAATCATTAAAATGAATGCAAAGAAAACCATAAAATAGAAAAAAACCCGAGAATAGTATAGCTAGACCGGATAAATCAAGGTGAAGACACTACATGCAACCACGGTGTGCAAGATAGAACCATCATCCCCCAACTCTTCCAACCTAATGGCCTATCCAATGATTAAACATGTGTACCTAGATCATCATTGTTTTTATTAAAGGAGAACATCAGATCCCAGAACACATGAATGACCAGCCAGTTCTCGAGGTAATGCATCATAGATACCATATAGTAATGCATTAAGGGACTAAAGATCGAGATACTTACCTGACTTACCTGTCTGGCGAGAAAAATAACGGCATGATAGCGTTTATGACTTTGACAATAAGAGGGGTTAGCCATCAACAATTATATCTATAAAATAAGAATGAGGCATAAATAAGACAAAAACCACACAAAAATGGAGCCAAGAACAAAGCAGAAATAGCATTCCAAATCATCAAAATGCAGTAGCTCAAACGGTCTAGCCAAGACCGCGAATAGACTCTTAACGGTCTAGAGATAGACCGCTAGACAAGGGCGGTTCACATTCTTCAATGATGGTGACCCAGATGACAAACGGTCCAGTGAAGACCGCTAAGGAGGGCCTAAGGGTCTATCAAACGACCGCATGGCTCTAAGAGATTTCAAAAAAAAATAGAATCAATTGTTCCCCCTCTCATTCTTTCACCCCATTTCAACTCACTCAAACAATCCTCATTATCTCTTCGGCTACCGACGAGCTCCGACAACCATCCCCCTTCTCAATCCTACACCCACTCACACTCTAAGATGGTGAAGAGGAGGGCGGTATGACGCTTCCAACGGCGAATGGCGGAGGAAGACACGCCTCCGGCGGCGACGGACCAACCAGAAAGGGAAGAGATTTCGCCGGCCCAAACGGTCGTGGAAGGGCCTCCCACGGCGGCGGAAGGACCTGAGGAAATCCTTGGAGACGAAGAGAGGGAGCATACAACGGAGGAGGCCACCAGAATGACAGCCAGTCAGCGAACATCGGAGGTAGGCCGAGAAACCCAAAAACCCATTTTTTTATTATTTTAAGTGCATGCATGTGGGTAGACTAGACTGGGAATGGGTCAGGGGACCCATTGAAGTTTTGTAGAGGCCTCACAGGCATTCCCATAAACCTAGGGAAACGGGGGAAAATTGGCCGTCACGGCGGGTTCCTAGCGGTCCTTCCAGCGACCGCTAGGGAGTCAAGCGATCTTGAGCAGACCACAAAGGGACGGAAAATGGTCAAGAGACGACCGTTTAGGATTCTGGGAAAAGAGAAAAAAAGGGTTTTTTTTTGAATTGTTATACTATATGAATGACTAACCAAATACTTAAATGTGTGCAGGGGAAGCGGCGAGCGAGGATCTCTTGGCTGCAAGTGTGGGCAGTGTACCTAGCACTGTCGGACTTCCAGAGAGAGCGGTTAGCAGTGATGGGATTGGTGGAGTTTTTGGGGATGGAGGTTATAAGGATAGACATAGCATTGCTATACGCGTTGCACGATAGGTAGGACCTGGACAGCTGAGCCTTCATGTTCTCGTGGGGACATATGCTCCCCACGCTGGAGGATGTGGCGAGGATCACCAGACTGCAAGTGCACAGTGTTGGAACCCTGGTTTTGATAATGAAAATCTATGAGTCATCTGAGACTAAAATGCATAAATCTACTTGTATTTTACTAATTCATATGATATATGGTCTGTGCATATTTGTATCAGTCAGTATACAAAGTCTGTGCATGCATGTCTGTGCATAAGGGCTCGGTGCTAATTGCACTTGCTGTAGAACCAAGGTCAGTGCATGCATATCTAATAACTGCACTTGGAGGTCGGTGCATGTCTTCATCCTTCACACGAAGTCTGTGCATATAAGTCTTCAGGGTCGGTGCATATTTGCCTTTTGCATGCTATAATGTTTGTGCACGTCTATCCTCAATGCATAAGCAAGTCCGTGCATGCTTTCTGGAAGTAGCATGATCAAGTCTGTGCATGTTTGCACATAACATCATAAAGTCCATGCACTTCACTATTTAGAGTCTGTGCAAGTTTCTGCCTTCAAAAAGTAAGGTCAGTGCATGTTCATAGTCTGTGCATAGTATGCTTAGTAAGGTCTGTGCATACTTTAACTTGTGTAATGTAGGTCCGTGCATGCTTCATTTTAAAGGTATAACATTTAGTGCAACTTTTACATCAGGGTTGTGTAAGTCGGTGCAACCTTTGTATCGAGCTTGTATAGGTCGGTGCAATCTGTGTTGCTGCACGCATACAAGATTCGGTGCGTGTTTGTGTCTCTCGCACAGTGCACATTCTACATCCTTCATATTAAGGTCTGTGCATGTCTTACCTTCACATGAAAATGTCTGTGCACATACTTGTTGTATACATGCAAGGGTCTGTGCACATTTGTTTAGTGCATAAACATGGTCCAAGCATTCATGTCTTTATATGTACCTAGTCGGTGCATGTTTTTCTCATTCATATAATGAGTCTGTGCATGCGAATGGTTATAAAAACCCCAGCTCACCAAGTGTTTAACAAAAATGTATTTGCTTTAATTGACAGGATAAATCTGACACGTGGGGTTCGATAAGGACTCTCTTTGTGAAATCTCTGGGCGGGAAATGTGATTTCCACGTGCCTCTTTTTCGTGAGATATATATAGAAGACCCGATCGTGCCTTCGGAAGATGATGGAATTTTGAAGAGAAGATTTGAGAGAGAAAAAGAGAAGAAGATATCTGAGAGTGAGAGCTGATAGTAAGAGAGTGAAGAAGAGGGATCTTGAGAGAAGAAATCGTGAAGCAACGAAGCAAGTCTTGAAGATATGTTGTCTTCTGTGTCCTCTGGATCAGATCCAAGGCACAGCGCTCTTGCGTGAGCATCTCAGTTTATTTTAGTGTCAATCTTCCGATGTTGAACATTTTGAATTCCTATTTTCATTTTTCATATGTTTTCTAAGTTGTGTATCAGTAGTGGCAGAAGCTGTAAGGCCCAGCGGCAGAGGTGGTTTCCTCTAGATGGCTAAGCTGCAATGCTCAGCGGTCAGCGAAGCTATAATGCCCAGCGGTTTGTAGGCAAGCTGTGAGGCCCAGCGGTTCCAAGCTGTCTGTCAGCAGTAATCCACACTCTAGATTGAGTGTGGGGTGGATGTAGGTCTGGAGGACCGAACCACCTAAAAGATTATTGTGTACTGTGGATTGTTTTCTAACGTGCCAATCGCTAGATGAATGATAGGCACGTTTCTATCTAAGTTCCTGGTTGGTCTTAATTCTGCATTAGTCTAAAGTTTTCAGGAAAAATTTTAATTTGACCAAGTTTTTTAGAGGGAGATTCATTCACCCCCCCTCTGAATCTAGGTTTGCACCATCTCATAGTTCTAACAACTGGTATCATAGCATACCATTGATCTAACAATTGGTATCAGAGCAGGTGCCTGCACAGTGGGTCCTACGACCTGCAGATCTGTTCCTATATTACTCTTGGTGCAGTCCAATTTCTTCTAATTCTTACTGCTGTTTCTGATCCGATCTGATTCGATTGTCATTCATGGCTGAAATTCCTCAATATACTGGTTTTGGTTTTTATGACTGGTTTAGTCGATTTAGAGATCATATAAAGCATGTAAATCCTGATATGTGGATACTGATTATACATAGTCCGTATGAAGTTCCAGAGGACAAATTCCAATGGAGAGCTTCAGACATACTGAAATTTACTAAAAATCAAAAGGCCCTAGATCTAACCAGAAGGGCGATAGATGCTAATTATTTTCCATGTATTACTGAGTGCAGAAGTGTAGTAGAGATAATCAACAGGATATCAGCAAGTACTTGTGAAGATGAAGTGAAATGTTTTATGGCCAAAGATCGCATCTGTGATTAGACCGAGGATTCATCCTCACAGTTAAATTCTAAAACTGATGACATTATTTTTGATGATTTAGTTGCACTGCATGAAAACTTGCTTGAGAAATATGAAAAAGTAAAGTCAGAAAAGAGGAAATTAAGAAAAGAAAAAATTGCTGAAGTCACACGTCTAAAAGTTGAAAATGAAAATCTGAAATCTGATATGAACAAGGAGAGATCTGAATTGAATAAATTGAAATCTGAGAATGAAAATCTTAGAAACACACTAATTGAAGCTAAAAATTCTTGCAAAGAATGTGCCTTCTTAAAAGAATTAATTGAGGATCTTGGCTCTGATGATAACATGCATAAGAATTTAATCAAGTCCTTAAAAAAAGAAAATGAGCTACTAATTGAAAAGAAAAAAGAAGCTGATACATATGAAGATAATCTGTTGGAAGAGATTGAGCATCTGAAAGAATAAAATAAGAAGTTAATGGTCTTGAACACTGTTATGTCAGAGAAATGGTTAGCAATTGAAAATGGAAAAATTATCTCAAAAGAAGATGAAGTTAATTGTGAAACCAAGTTAAGACAAGAGAATGAAAATTTAAAAAGTCTAAATGATGGTCTGCATCAACAGGTTATCATCTATGAAAATGATATTGTCTCCTTGCAAGTTGAAATTGAAGATCTAAAAAATTCCCTCTCAAAGTTTGTTAAAGGAAAAGAAAACTTAAATAAGCTTCTTGGCTCAAATGTTAATTTTCAGAAAGAGGGTTTGGGGTTTAACCTGTTAATAAGAAGGTTGATGTGAAGAAGAATTCCACTGTATTTGTAAGAAGCTCCGAACAGGAAAACCCTCTAGCTCATCTATTTTTGAGTTTACAGCCAAGGAAACTAAAAATCAAAATAAAAATCTGAAACAGATGTGGAAATAGAAAAAGAACTCAAATCAGAAGAATGTAAAATCTGTCCCTGCCAATTCCATGAATAATGCTGCTGTGAGTGTATCTAATTCTGAGAAATGCAATAATTCAGTGCATGTGACATAAAACTTCTTTACTCATTCACATATGCACAACAGAAATGTTTCATGTCACTACTGTGGTAGGATAGGACATATTATGGACGATTACATTATTTTGAGAAATGATGAACGAGATGCATGCAAATATGTAAACACGGTTAAAAACAAATATGTGAAAATGTCTGATAGAGATGTGTCTAATGCATACTTTTACTATGGCAAAAAGGGTCATTATATGCATAACTGTTATTTAAAGAAACAAGAAGATCAAAATTTCAAAAATAGTTATGTAAAGAAGCATGTTAGAAAATTTTGAAATCAGAGAGTTAACTGTTATAACTGTGGAAAGGTTGGGCATGCTAGATCTGATTGTTGGTTTTTAAAAGGAAATGGAATTCATCCTACTCACATGAACCATTCTGCTTCTAGGAGAGCTCATAATCCTGTCTTTACACATAAACCTTCTATATGGAATAATTGTGGAAGACTAGGCGACATTTCCTTTGAATGTTGGAATAATTGGAGAGCACCAATGTGGGGTGCTATTAATCATGCTGGACCCAAGAACTCTTGGGGTCCAAGATATTTCAAATAACTTTTTGAATGCAGGTGTGCTCCTGTAGATAAAACAAAATTGAAGTTGAATAAAATGGAGCGCACATTGTTAGTGGTTTAATGTTTCTGTTTATATGTTAAGACTGCTCAAATAAAAGTTTCTGTGGAGTTTTTGCATGTAACTGTTTTGAATCTTTATGCTATCTGAAGAAATATTATTCTGAGCAATTCATGCTAATTACCTGCTACATACAAACTCCATATGAGACCTATCATTTTAGGCTTTCATTCATAATTAGTCATTGTTGACTCATTGCATATTCATGCATGACCCTGTGGTATATAAAATGGTACGCTGGGAGAAGGGCAGATTATGCCTGTCTGGAAATCCCCATCATGTGTAGAGGAGAACCTCCACCAGGTACCAAGGGTCAATTTGCATTTAGAAATTAATGTGCATCTAGTTGCTGCATTTCTGTGTACCTTAAGAAAATTAAGTAATGATTGGGTAAAATCTCTGCACTCCTTGGAGCTGGAATTATCTGGTTTTGAGATGCTGGTAATTGATGTTTAGCTGCTTGGATAGTAAGCTAGATGTGACAAAAGAGTAGTAATATGGTGTTGTTGAGTCAATTCAAGTCATGTCTGAGATAATTGGTTAGCTGTTGAGAAATGTTCTTTTGAAGACTTTGTCTCTTATTCAAGCTGAAGGTTGAAAGTTGATAGATTATAAAGAAGGTTGTCAGTTGATTCCTAGACCCCTCAAGCAAAGTGTTTGAATATTTGTGGATTGGCCCTAAATATGAACTTTGCTCTTGTGCAATCTTCATCCATATCTCATTGCTTACCTTCTCTTTGGCTTATCCACTTCCAAAACTCTCATCTATTCTTCACAATAAATTCATTGATTGTGTGAGTCAGGGGGAGTAAAATTTGAAATCTGTCACCTTTATTAATCTTCAACAGTTAACTGCTGAGATCACTCTGAACTAAATGAAGAATTATTGATTTTAACTAAAGTGTGATTTTCTGTGTATGAAGATTAAATCTTATGTGAAAATGCTCGCAATTGACCTTGAACGATTCTTCAATGTTCTTAAAATAGTCCAAATTGGAATTGCTCATTAGGGTGTCTATAAATCTAAAAGTCTCTAGTAATAAGTAAATCTGATGGGAAATCTGGAGTTTATATGGTCCTTAAGCCATGTTTTAAGAAATTTTTGTTAAAAGACCAGAGAATACGCCATTAAATAAAAATTGAAAGTGGCAGAGCAATGGCATATTATTTGAGAAACTGACCATCTGTTTCAAAGAAATTCAGAGGTCAAGTCATGATAATAAATGTTATCTCTGTTCAAAACATGAAGCAAAAAGGTAAACTGCACTGAGTAACCAGGGATTCTAGTGTCTAATCAACATGTTTCCTTGAGTAAAAATAAAGGTGTAGTAATACTGGTCTGCTCAATCAAAAATTATAAAAGATCATGGAATAATATGGCTGACTCTGAGTCTGTTCAGCAAATTAAGACTGATTTAAGTTCTATATAAAATAGTTTTTTCGATCAGTTTTGGCTAATGAAAAGTACTAGTAAGATTAATGATTTCCTTGATTGGGTTGTTTCATTGATTAAACTATTTTATTTCCATTGACTTTGCTTCATAGGAACAAGTTGTGAATGTTCATCGTTTAAGATATAATCCTATATGCCGAAAATCGCATAACTGTGTAAAAAGGCATTTTCATTAAAGTAAAGGGTATTCTGGGCATTACGTGTTGAAGTTGATAAAGTAGGCAGTATATCATGTACATTACTCAACTCTACTTACCATTGTCCAACATACCCTTCTCATTCAAGCCAAAACCCTTTTTCCCACACTCGCGACTCCCTCGCTCGTGCCCTCACCACAGCTTGGCCTCTCCAGCTTCCCTCTCCACCTTCCCTATATTCGCTCTTCTACGATTCATTTTCCACTCTTTATCGCTTCTACCATTATCATTTCTTCTACTATGTCATCGCCGTCCGCCGAGAGTAGAGGGAAGAGGAAGACCATGGAGGAGCAGTGGCCAGCGGATATGCCCAGTGAGGTCTCACAACTGAAGAAAGAAAAAGGGAAGGAAAAGTCAGAGGAAACATCCTCCAAGCGATGCAAAAATCGTTACTGTAGAAGCCACTCACTATGAAACTGAGGAAAAAGATTTTTCTGCCAAGTCTTCAGCACAGGTTGAGATGAT
>JAHNEJ010001856.1:0-69040 GCA_022559845.1 Amorphophallus konjac
ACTTCGATTGTCAATTACATGATATCTCTCATGAACAAAAAAAAAGGGAAAATCAAGATACATTCAATTTCTTATCCGCAAGAGGGCGGATTCTTCTCAACTCTTTCACGTAATCTCGGCGTGTTTCGTCGTTCTCTTCAACTTCTGCTTGCCACGGACGTACCTTGCTGATCTCCCACATGGTCAGCGCGTTCCGGACTGCTCGTTCATCTTCCTCGGTCCCCATCTTCCTAGGTAGAAGGGGAGGGTAGTGTGATAGTGCAGAAACGCTGATTTGAGGTAATCCGATCTGAAGATGGCATCAGTGCGGGTTGTAGATCGCCATGGTAGTGTTCCCTACTAGCTGGAGGTCAAGGCCTTGACGCCATGGTATTTTGAGAAGAGTGCTTCGGAGGACTCTTGGTCGCATGATGAATTTATCTATTGGCAAAGTGTTAAAGAAGAGGCGCCATTCATCCCGAGTTTTCTTATCCGCTGTCTTGCATTCAACCTGAGAAGAGTATCCAAATACCCCTCCAATAAAGAAGAGAGGGTGGCTCCCAAAGATTCGGCTTGATGAGATTATGTCTTCCTTAGGAAGGAATTTGATTCTTATTCCCATCCAGCACTCAAGGAGTATCATGGAGCCGAACAAAAGTCCTCCTGTACAAGCCGAGCTTAGTCCTTCATAAAGGTATGAGAGGACCGCTTGAGAGATAGACATTCCCCGCCACAGCCCACTAATAATACCAAGATTTTGAATGTCTAAGAGGTGGTCGGTAGTGGTAAAAAGAAAGACTCCACACAAGTAAACCGCCACCGCCTTGGCTATTGCTTCATGTCTCTCCCACTTATTTTTACAATGAGACACTATCCACTGTGCCAAGGGTATCAAGTGAATGTGGTGTGGGCTGATCATGGTTCTCACGTCCTTTGGATTGTGAATAAAATCACTCAAGATCAAGGACGGGTCGATAGGCTCTATTGTATAGCAAACCCGGTCTTCATCCCCCACCTTAGTCTTAGGAAGGGTTAGGTAGGTTTCTACCTCCTCCAATAGGACGGTTGCTTCGAAGGAAGGGAAGATGAAGGTATGAGTTTGTGGATGCCATAATTCCACAAGTGCTGAAAGGCTTGGCCAATCGAAAGATAATTTCTGGAAATTCTTGCCTAAAACCAAGAGGGGTTGAAGGTGTCATGCTTTAAGGATGGAGGTGATCTCTATGGGAAGTGCCTTTACCATGGAAGTCACCCACTTCAGATTGGAATAGCACCTTGGACCAGGAAGGGGCTTGAGAAAAGAAGGAAGGAAGTCATGAAAAGAATAAGTGCAGCAAAATTCTGAACTTTGGATGAATTGTAAGGACTTACCACTCTTTGAGCATTGGAGCTTAAGTGCTTGGGAATTGATGTCAGCCGCTGGAGTTCTCTATGCTCTTTTCTTGCAGCTTTGGGGCCGGTGTAAGCTTTCTCCTCCATAGCCATCACCTCGAAGCTCCTCTTCATCATGTTTTCTGCTCTTTGGAAGAGCTCTTCAAACCCTAGAACAGAGGTTTCAGCAAAGTTGCGATTTTGATTAAGGTTTCAAGTTGCTAAGGCTTATATTTAACTTTGGAAGGATAAGACTCGGGCTAGAAGGCTTTATCTTCAATTAGGATAAGTTCTAGTGATGGATCAAGTGGCTAAACCTCAGGTTTTAGTTATCTCGGCTCAATCCGTTTCGGATTACAACCCAGATTCTGACGGTCCATCGTGCGGCCGTTACTTCATTCCGACGCGCCAGCCCTTGGCCGCCGCATTTTCTGTGGGTTTCAATTCCACGAATCATGTTCTGTGGAGAATAACGGTCTAAGGGTCTACCGTCGCTTTTTGTAACGCGCAAGCCCTAAGCTGTCGCATTCTCAGCTACTCAGTTCCTTCTCTTCTGGGCTAAAACACTTCCTGACGGTCTTGCTTATGACCGTCTCTTTCTGACGCGTCTTCTTCAGACCGTCGCATTTCCTGCTAGTTGCCCTGACCAACTATCGTTCTGCCATGATCAACGGTCTGACCCTTGGCCGTTACTTGTCTTTGACGCACCCTCAGTTGGCCGTCGTTTATCCTGATGCCCCACTGCCAGAGTGGGTCTCTGACGATTAACGGTCTCTCACCAGAGCGTCGTTTGATTATGACGGTCAGATCTTAGACCGTCACTTTCTCTGCTGCTGAGTTCAGGCTATTTCTTCTGCCCTTGCCTAGACCTGGCGGTCTTTCACATTGTACACCTCGTTTTCTTCCCATTTTCATACATGCATTCCTGCATACATCTCATTCATTCATTCACATTTCGTCCATCCTGCATTTTTCACATTCATTCATTCACGCTCGCATAAAACTAAAACAAAACAGAAAACTAAAAGAAGGGATCTCATTCCATTTTGCCAAAGGTTCTATACAAATGATAAATAAAACATAAGAAAAGGCATCATTCGGCCGGTCTATCAGCTGGGCCACCATCATCCTCCCCATCCTCAGGTTTCCTCGCGGGTGGCGGTGCTATGGAAGCACTCTCCTCCTGTTGTCCTCTCTCTGCCCTCTCATTCCTCCGCTGGGCGGAGGAGCTGACAAGGAAATCCCCTACTGAGCCGCTAGGGGCAGCACTCCTATGTACCCCACTCTGGGAGGCGCACCGCTCCGGTCCCCAGCCCATCATCCGGACCGTCCGCTCCAATGTCCGCAGCTCGATCTTCAGTGTAAAGATCTGACGCCGCGTCTCCCGTGCCTCGGTCCGGTAGCGATCCAAGTCGGCCGTCCCGATCCGAAGCTCCTCCACCTCAGCTCGCGCCCGCGCTAACTCCTTCCGGAGTTGTTCCATCTCTGCATCATCTGGGCGTCGCAGGGACTCCGCTCTCAGCCGGGCCATCTCTGCCCGTACCAGCTCCGTCTCTGCTCGGGCTCGATCGGTCTCGGCCCGGCTTCTCTCTACCTCAGCTCTCGCCTGGCTGGCCTCGGCCACTGCTGCTGCTAGATCCCTCGCCTGTAGATTGCATTTCATGTCATTAGTCATTAAGCATTTAATTAGGCATAGTCATAAGCATTTTTTTTACCCGCTCCGCGAGGGTGGCCTCCGCCTCCTCGGCCCGGGCAACTGCCCGAGCGAAGTCGGCCTCCTGCTCAGCCCTGCCTCCCGCAGGCTGCGAGGAAGACGATGGGGCATCCGGTCCAGCGCGTTGGGCTCCCTCGGCCCGCTGCATTTAGAAGTCATGGTTAGTTGACATTTGCATTTGCATCATGAACATCATTGCATAAATCATAAGCATTTAAGTTTTTAGTCTCACCAGGAGCTCCAGGGCAGTCCGGTACCCGTCCCGCTGCTGGATGGTGGAGTGGAGTAGCCCTTCCAGCTCGGCTATCCGTCCCTCAGGGTCTAGCTGCATTTTAGAAAGCATGAGTCAGCATATATCACATTGCACATTGCATAATAGAAAAGTTTAGAGTTTTAGTTTGCATACCGGTCGTTGGGTACCTCGGTACACCCGGTCGCCGTAGAGTCGAGCGAAGGCCTTCAGATATGCCTCGTCGCTCTCGTCTCGCTCCTTCACCGCTCGGCCCCGCCTATTCCAATCGTGGACGTACTTCACCTTCCGGGCGCACCAATCCACATTGCCGCTGATGCCCCTTGCTGACTTGCCGGGGTGGTCGTCGCTGTGGCGTGGAAAGGTCACCTCGGGCTGGTGTAGTCCCCGGGTCCGCATGATCAGCCTGTAGTGCAGAGGCTCGATGATATGGAGGCAATGCAACCATATGTCTCGCCCCCGGTACGATAAGGCCGCCTCCACCCATGGCTGTCCCGTATAACCCTCGTCGCGGTATGGGGTCCATCTCACCTGAGAGCATTTAGTTCATTCATTAGCATATGAAAGCATTAAAAGATATTTAGAAAGCATTTTTAGAAAGCATTTAGAAACATTTAAAAGCATATAGAAATCATTTTGAGTTCTGGACTTACCGATGTATGCGGGAAGGAGTCCAAGTCGTCTTGGATCGTCCGGGTCAGTCTAATGATCGATCCCGTGTCCCTCGCCACCGACCAACGCCTCGCGATCGGTATGAGGCCGGGATGGAGTAATGCGCCTCTCCCGATGCCCAGGAGGTACATATAGCTCCAGATCTACATTTAGAAATCGAGTCAGTCGAATCATTGCATAAATCATTTTTCATAAATCATAGCATCAATATTCATGGTATAATAGAAAGCATTTAGAAGTACATTTACCTGTAGGAAAGGCAAGAAGCCGCCCTGCATCGTCTGCCTGTCCGTAGTGCTGAGGGACTCGAACAGGAATGCGAGCACTGCCGCTCCCCAGGCGTATCGCCTGACTCTGCCCAAATCCTCTATCATCGGCAGCAGTCTGCAGCTGATGACATCTGCCCGAGTCGCGAAGAGGAGCTTCCCGAATAGCAGCATCAGGAAGCGTCTGAGCACTCTATCTCCCTCTGGTCCCGCCTCCGCCGCCACGCGAGGGCGCACCTGGTCTATCACTCTGCTCAGGTGCTCCTCGGGGAGCTCTCCCACGGCGATCGCCGCTCCTCTCAGTCCCAAGCTCTCCTACAGCACTGATCTCGAAAGCTGGGAGGAGGACTGTCCCGGCCTAATCAAATCTAGCCCGAGCAGCTGCTGCGCCATCTCTCGGTAGTCGCCGTATGTCCACCCTGTCACCGCGGCTCCGTGGACTCTCAATCTGGTAATCCTCGCTATGTCTTCTAGCGTGGGGATTATGTGGCCCCACGGGAAGATGAAAGCTCTGCTGATCGGGTCCCATCTCTCGTGCAAGGCGTACAGTACCGGAGTGTCCATCCTGATCACCTCGATGCTAAGCACCTCGGCGAATCCCATGCCGGCTAATCTCTCTCTCTGGTAGTCGGGCAATGCCTGGTACACTGCCCGGATCTGTAGCCAGGAGATCCGTGATCTTCTCTTTCCCTGCATTACATATTAGATCATTAATTAGTCCATCAGCATCATATAATCATTGCATAATCATTCTTAATTTTAAAAATTGAAAACCCTAAAAATAGTTTAATTCCCTGGCAGAAGTAACGGCCCTGGGTTGGGGCGTCGCTTGTCTCTGACGCACTCAGGGTGGAGCATCAGGGGAGTGACGGTCGCTGGCAGGACCGTCACTTCGTCTGCTAGTTGGGGTTTTTTCCCCTGCATTCTCATGGCCTCCCATGTTGGCCAAATGGCCTACAATTGTTCCTAATGGGTTCGTAGACCCATTTCTACCCCTTTTTTCCCACATGCATCCATAAATAAACACAAAAAAATCAAAAATTGGAAAATAGGGCGGAGGGCTTACCTCGTGGTCCATGTTTCTCCTCCTCTTTTTCTCTGGTTTGTTGAGCTCCTCTGCACCCAACGGAGCTTCCCCTTCGTCCCCCGTGGCCGTAGGGACTTCTTCTTCCTCCCTTGGACTTCGCCTCGCCGGTTGTTCTTCTTCCACAGGCGGGATCGCCTCCCGTTCAATCCGGCGGTGGATCCGCTGTATGGCCATTCTTTTCCATCTCTCTCTCTTCTTTGGAGGCGACTGGGGTGCCTCGTCGCCGGCCATTGGAGTGGTGGGGACGGTGGTCGCCGGTGGTTTCTCTCGGTTGGGTTTTTGGTGATGAATGTGGATTGAATGAGGGCCGTGACCGTTCGGTTGTTTTTTTTGAAAACTCAGGAAATGTGACGGTCTATCGACCGGCCGTCACATCATTCTGACGCTTCTTTCATAGGCCGTCACATGTGATGGACTGTTTTATTGAAGAATGTGAACCGCCTTGTTTATGACGGATCAAGGGTGATCCGTTACTTGATGTGACGCCCTGTCATCAGACCGTTATATGCTTGCTAGTTTCTTGATGAATTGAAAGGTCTAATTGATGCTTAAACGACCCTATTTTCTATCATGATGTTCCTTATGGATGCCTCTTGCACGTACAATGGTTATGCCTTGATGCTTATTTTTGATTATTATTGGCTAACCTATTTTTCATGAAAGGAATTACGAGTAAAATCACGCTTGGCCTTCCGTTCGGCAGGTGAGTCAGGTATTGTATATCATTCCCTCACTCCTTTAATGCATTACTATATGTTACCTATGATATATTACCTCGAGAACCGGCTGGTCATTCATGTGTCCTGGGATCTGATGTTCCCCTTAAACAAAAATGATGATGATCTAAGTTCACATGATTAATCGTTGGATAGGCCGTTAGATTGGAAAATTTGGGGACGATGGTTCTATCTTGCACGCCGTGGTTGCAGATAGTGTCCTGACTCCGATTTCTCCAAACTAGCAATATTATTCTCGAGTATTTGATATTTTATTTTTCTTTACATTCGTTTTGATGATTTCTTTTCCTTTAGCCCAGCATGCATCATGCGCATTCTTTGAGCATTCATGAGTTTCATCTATTCAAGATATCTCAGTGATGGTGAACAGCTGTGTTCTTAATCCCGAGTAAGGAGAATCATTCCATTCTGAATTAGAAGGTTTCCTTCGATCTGCTCGCTTGATCTGGTTCGCTGAAGATTCCTGTCTGGAGTTTAGTCTCTTTCTTTTCCGTTGCCTCCGACGGCTAGCCGTGTTTCCTTTCCTTAGTTAATTAATTCCTCCAGACTTGCGTCCTTTGGCTGGCTATGTCCTTGTGATCAATTCGAAGTTTTTTAGAAAATTCCTATCGCTTGTTGGTACAGAACGGGTGTCGTTTACCTTAACGCCCTCTTTTTGATACACTCCGCTTCATTTCTGCTTCATCTCCATATTCCATTTCGCTTTCGCTTCATCTCCGCCTGTTCCCCTGCAAAGAGGACGTTAAGGAGGGGCATCTGTTGACACCCGTTTTTTACCCAATAAGTCGGGTCGTCTCCTTATTCATTCTATACGATGCTCCGAGTTGTTCACCCTTCATTGAGTCTCTTGATTAGTTGAAGCCTATTTCTTGGGTCTTAATTCCTGGATTAAGATGTGGCTCCCGGTGGCATTTCGTTGGATGAATCTTAGCAAACCCTTCACTCTATTTTTGAACCTCAATGATAATAACGGTCCCAGTCAGGCGCGTTGTTTCCTTCTGACGGATGGGTCCTGGACCGTTACTCTTTGAAGAGTCCTAAGGCTTAAGGCCTCGTTGTAAAGCTTATCCTTTTTTATTACACGTTGATAATAACGGTCTGTCGTGCAGCCGTCGTTTCATTCTGACGCCCTATGCCTTGGCCGTCGCTTCCTTGAAGAGTCCTATTGTTTGGATCTTCTTCCCGTTGATCTTATCTCTTTGGGATAGGGTTGAAAATGGCGGTCGTTCCTTGATGCGTTACTTCCAAGTGGCGGTCTGTCGTGCAGCCGTTACTTCCCTCCGAGAGTCCTGGCAGTTCAGGCCTTTTCTCTGCTACTTCGTGGTCGAGATAAGAATTTGGATTGACGTTATCTCTTTCAAATCTGATCCTCAGGACCCCCTGTTTGTTTCTATGGACTCTTGGTGATATTATCTTCGGGGATTTGTTAAGATTTATCCCTCTTTCCTGCTGAATTATCCTCTGCTCGACCTAAGAGTTTGAGGGTCTATAAATAGAACCCTTGACTTCATGGCCAAGAGAGGGGGGGAGATTTGAATTCGCGACGAAGTGCTGCCAAACTCAGGAGCCATCTTCATCCAGGAGGAGCTGCTTCCCACGTCCATCCATCTTCTAATCAAGGGAGTACTTTAGTTTGGTCTTTCAAGTTCATCCTTGCATGCTTGAGTTCTTCCTTGGTTTTCCTCAAACAAAGTATTGTCCCTCCTCTTCCTCCACGTTTTTCACTGTTCTTTAAGCATACAAACATCCTCCCAAACTTTTAAAAACACCCAGAGGGGTTAAAAAACCAAAAACTCCCCGGTAATTCCCTCTCCTTTTGATGTTCTTAAACTCTTTAAGAATTGATGCTATGCTTGTGAAGAGGGCTAATTGAGGTTGTCTTGTCTTGTCTTTCTACATCTTTGGCAGGTTTACAGGTTCATTAGCACAAGGCCCAAGTCTTCTAGCCGGCTGGAAGAGTTGGAGTTACAAGAATTCAAGCTTTACTACTGCAGGTTACCTGACGGTCTGGTGCAGGCGCGTCACTATCTTCCGGCGGTCTATCGTGCGGCCGTTGCTTCTAAGCGACGCACGGGGTTCTGGCCGTTACTTCCAAGTTGATCTGCAGGCTTTCTCTGGTTTTCTCTCCCGTGGGCGGGTGCTTCATCCGCCTATTTCCAAGGTACATTCGAGTCTTTGACTTGTGTTTACTTTGGTGGCGATCACATCTTTCCTTGGTATTGGGCATTAGCTGTCTTCTTCATCATATCTTCTTTATTTTCCTTACTTGCTCCACCTTCACGGTGTGTTTTTATTTATTCCTCGCTCCACGCCCCGGCATGTGTTTTCCTTTTCCTTAGCGTAATTTGATCGAGATAGCATGCCCATGCTAGAGCTAGCTATGATTGCTTAGGTTGATGTTCACATGTTCACAGGTTTGAGTAGATCTTTGATTACTTGTTTGTCATCTTGCCATATTACTTTGCAAACCTCAAAAGTAAGATAAAAGATAGGCAAATAAATATCAACACCGTCGAACCCTCTTAATATTATTCATTCACTGTTGAACCCCAGGTGGGCCCCACAGCAATGCGTTCCAGGGACGCTTCGCATTCCACCCTCAGCACGTTGTGGGAAATTTATGGACGTCGAATTTTGAGCGTCCACAAGGCCCCAACTAGTCTTAGTGGGAGGGGTTGTTCGATGGGATTTTGTTCGGTCATTTTATTCTGGGTTGACCAACCAATTAATAAATCAATAATCAACTGATTAGTTAACCGTGCAGGCGTGCCAGTCATATACGTGACAGATTTATTATGCGCTCATTCTGACCCGTGTGGGATGAGAGTGAGATTCGAGTCGGGACCAGCAGTCCGCCATACCATAAAGGCTATTACGTTAATTATATCCCTCATAAGGGAGAAAACCTTTGATTAATTGCCAAGATAGCAGGCCATCCGAGGCCGAAACAAGATACAAAAGGATGCACATGACGAGATCACATGAAGTACTTTTATCTATCATGCAAGAGAGACATGGTTTATTGAGTCATAAATCCTCGATGCGTGGCGGAGGACATAGGTCCGAAGATCACCATCGCGCATAGCAAGGACTTCCAGTCGGGTGTAACCTGACCTTCCGTCAGTGCCATTTGATACACCGAGGTTCCATGCAAGCATGTATGCGTTAACATGGCGTTTATGATTATACAAAAGCATGATAACAAAATCATGAAAATAGACAATGATTGATTAGGTTTGTTAGTCTCCGCCAAGGGCGACGAAAATTATCCCGAAGACGAGTGAAGGATTAAAGCAGCGCGATAGAAGATATTTATTTGAAACCGGCGCGACCAAGCGTAGGAGAAGGGTTCCCCGGCGCGGCCAAACATAGGTAAAGGGGATTAAACCGACGTGGCCATGGCAGAATTCTCACCCGACGCGATGGCCTTGGGGCGCGCCGGATTAGGGTGCACCGGGTAAGGACCATTCAAAATTTGTTAAGTTTGAGTCTAAAGTTATTCCGGCGCGGGGGGGTACCGAGCCATATTAGGGCGCGTCGGTTAAGGCCGCGTCGCTTAAGTTATTTTTTTGGGTATTTTTGAATCTATTTGGTTTATTAAGATGTTCTAGAGTACTTTGATGTTAATTGGGTTGATTGTTTATTGAATTGGAGTCCCAGGCTCTCCAGGGGCAGAGTCATAAGCTCGTGCGAGGTTCATACTCAAGCACGGAGGTTCATTGTTTAAGAACACATTTTTTATTAAGTCCAAATCACGAAGGCAACTGATTAGTTAGAACATGGTGAAAATTAGGCAGCATCTCCCTATCCCTGAAGGATTGTAGGGGAGAAGCGGGGTCGTACTCACGTGCAGAGTAAGCCCCTAACAAGTCAGACGGCACAACGGCGGCCAGCAGACCCCAAGCGGATAGAAAACCCCAAGGACTCGCCTACGAGGGGCACCATGGTTCCGTGGGTTGAAAGCGATCGGATGAGACGACCAATAAGGGAAGGGAAGCTCGGAGGACTAGC
Organism: Amorphophallus konjac; assembly: GCA_022559845.1. Taxonomy (NCBI): domain Eukaryota; kingdom Viridiplantae; phylum Streptophyta; class Magnoliopsida; order Alismatales; family Araceae; genus Amorphophallus; species Amorphophallus konjac. Next base: position 10,088 of record JAHNEJ010001856.1, read on the forward strand.
CTACGAGGGGCACATGACCCGTGGTCCGATCACATTCCGAAAAGGGACGACCGGTAGGGAAGAAGAGCCCCGAGGACTAGCCTACAAGGGGCATACGACCCATGGCCACCACAATGTCCCTAAGGACAGTGGATTTGCTATCAGGATAAACCCTATCAATATTCACCTTATGGCCCATAGGGATGCTCATCACTCACAGATGGAACCCTTTGACCAAATGGTGGTTCTGAGGCACCAATGAGGTATGTCCCCCTCCCCGGAGTGTTAAAGCTAAAGTTATCAAAAATAACAAAGCTCGGCAATTCTAAATCACATGCGGAATAGGAAGGATACAACAGCAGATCATAATGGTCAGTAAGTTTGCGAGTTGACGCTCACAGAATTAGTGTGTTAATGCTCGCGGGGCTAAGGGGTTAGCACTCATGGAGACAGATAGTTAGTATGCAGATCAAGGGGGGTTAGTAGACCAACATTCACAAAGGGTTAATTGGTTAGTTCATGAACTAAAATGATCAATATACGGAGATCAATCATTCGAGCGACTAGCATAGAATGAATATGCAGGTTATCGAGGTGATCTTGTTCCCTCTGGGCTATGTAGAAGTGCAGAGGGGTGTTGAAGGGATCGACCTCGAAACCGGAGTGGATAGAGATTCACACACGGGTGTGTCTCTAACCATGAAATCCACAACGCATATACAGCAAATCCTGCATAGCCATTGTAGTAGAGGAGATGGACCCCAGGGAGGGGAAATCATTTCTGTAGCCCGTGTTAGCTCCTGGGCATATTCGATGTCGTGAAACCAAACCCGAAGACTAGACGCACAGGAGGCGATTGGACATGCGAATTGAGAAAAGAATAGGATAAGCATACACGACATTAAACACCACTCATTCCATCAGTATATCATTCATCCCATCAATGGGAGGCAAAAGACCTAGAATACCATAAGCATTCGGCGCAGCCGGCGTTGTTGCTCGGCAGCCGTTTCATTAATTACATAGACGGGGTTACATAGGAGAAGAAGATGGAGAGATGGTGAGGGGGGGGGGAGAGATGGGCTCATGTCATTGCCCCTCCCCCCTCACTTACATTATATCAGAAGGGAGAAATGAGAGAGAATCACCGGAAGAAAATCGTGAAACCCACCTAAGACTCTTCTCCAGAAATAGAGTATCGGATTCCGGCGTCTCTTCTCCGACTCCGAAGCTATTCATGTGAGCGAACGAGGAAGACGGCGGTGAGGACCCCCTCAATGGAAACCCTGCTTCTCCCCCAAGGTTCCTCTCTCCCTCGAACGAACGGGTTCTGATTGGCTCTCCAGGCTCTACCCCTTCTCTCTTCGGATTGTTCTCCCGTCGATCTATTTCCCCTCTCTTGATGCCTTGATGTCTATCTCCTTTTTTTTCTCTCTATCCCCCTCTATTTGGTCGAACCAGATTGGGTTATATAGGCGAAGGCCTTCCCGGTGTGGAGGATGTGCGCCGGGGAGCTTCACTTGCATCTGGCGCGCCGGGCAGAAGGGCGCCGGGATAGGGGGCGCGCCGGTGAAAGGGCGCTCCGGATAAGCCTCGTTTGCTTAACGCGGGTTAGACAGCGGGTCCCAGGCTGATTCCGGGAGTCACCGTGACCATTCATCTCGCCGTGGTCTTGCAAAACCTTGGTGAGAAGTCCTGGTGAAGCCCCCGGGTCGACGTGTGACCTTCTTCGGAACCTCGTGCATCTTTAGTTTGAACACGCGGGCTTTCCACTGACACGGCCTTCGATACTGTGGTTCGTGCTGCCAGCTCGGTTTGACTTGTGCTCGAAGCTTTCTTGGGAGGTGGAATACCATCCAGGGTGCCTTTGCCTTGACTGGGCGATCATTTGGTCACTAACAGACCCGATATGCTGAGAAGCCATACCCATGCTGGGTCATCGGGATCTTCTACTGACAGAGCCTTCGGTCCCCTATTCTGAAGGGCCAAGGACATTTTTTTACCTCGGGAGGATCTTTCATTCAGGTGGCGGGCCACCGGGTACATTCTCGTCCTTGGTCGGATGATGGATATGTTCTCGTCCTTGGTCGGACGATGGATAAATTCTCATCCTTGGTCGGACGATGGGTACATCCTTATCCTCGGTTAGACGACGGATGCATGCTTGTCCTTGGTCAGACGTCAGGTACATCCTTGTCCTTGGTCGGATGACGGATGCATGCTCATCCTTGGTTGGACGACGGATATTGTCTGCGCGGTACGACCAAGTTGTTACCGGTTCATTGGGCAGTCCTGACGACACTGCCGGGTGGTGGTATATTCTTCTCAATCCTCCTGAGGTGAAGTCCCTGGAGTTCATACGGGGTGATCCGAGGCTCTGGCAGCTTGAGAAGGCTTCAGTGTATTGATCTCTTTTGGCTTCTGTGCTTCAGTAGGCCGCATCATTCGCTTTTGAGGCTTGATCGTCGTTGAATATATTTTGAGTGCCAACAGGGGTGTGTGTGTGTCTCACTGCCACACTCTTGGACAAGAGGTGAGCTGTGCATGAGACGGGAGGAGTGATATAAGACGTCAGTGGACGCATTCGGTCTCGCCACAAGTGGGTGGTTTCTCTCGTCACTTGTGATCGTGGTATAGTGTACTTACAACGATTTGCGAGTCATGGTTCTCCCGATGATTGAGGTTGTGGTTCTCCCAGCAGTGAGGTCGTGGTCCTCCTGCCAGTTGAGGTTATGATTTTCCCAACAGTGTGGTCATGGTTCTTCCGATGAGGTCGCGGTTCCCCTGTCACTGTGGCTTGCGTGACAGTTGCGGTTCTTCTACCGTGTATAGATGAGGTACGGCGGTACCTACATATGGTTTGTGTGGCAGTGGTCATGATCCTTATGACACGTACGGCCGTGGTAATGCGCGTTTCCTTAGGATAGTGGTTCCCTTGAAATTTGAGGTATATGTTACTTACTTATGAGTCGTGCGACAATATTACTAGTAGATGTGCTTACTTCCTCTCCGTTAGTTACTTGTTGTCGTTCCTACTAGGTACTTATTTACTGTCATCATTGTTGTTTATTGTTATTGTTTAGTGTGGTGGGGTTACACAAGGCCCCTACTGAGCTAATGAGATGAGATTCACCCCCTTTTTTCTTTCAAGTGAGGCGTCACGTCCATGGGATTCGAAGGTTTAGCACAGTATCGGTGGAGCTTTTTAGTTGCCAGCTTTCTAGTGCTGGGGTATTCCCCGTGGCCGTGTGCTTTTTTATTTTGTTGGACTGTACTTGTGTGGACTTGAACTCTAGACCAGAAACTATATAAATTGTAATAAATATAAATTTTAATTCCTACATTTTAATTTCTGCACTTATTTTAGATTCTTATGCACTCCCGCAATAGTATAAGAACCCTTTCGAGCACAGTGGCTCGTGGGTCACGAGTTAGGATTCGAGTCACGCTAGTTACCTTTTAGTACATGGATCTTGAGTCGTTACACTTCTTCTCTGGTGGGGCTTGGTCGGTTGTCCTTACCCAGGTGGAGATCAAATAACAGCGTCGGGACTCCCTCTGGTTGCCTCTGACCTCCCCAACTCCACAGGGAGTGGGGAACTTGAGCTTTTGGTGGTAGGACGAAGGCACTCCCTTGAGGACTCCCAAGATTCCCCGACCGATGATGGCGTTATATCCAGACATCTCCTTCACGACAGTGAAGTCAGCTATGAATGTGAGCTGTCGCAAGGCAGAGCCCAGAGTGATCAGTAGGGAAATTTGTCCCTTGAGATAGACGGTCGACCCAGAAAATCCAAACAGAGGTATATATAGGGGAGAGATGTGGGAAAGATCCACACCCATAAGGAGGAAACAATAATATGAGATAACATCCAGGCCACTCCCATTATCAACTAAAATGCGACGTACAGGACATTGATTTATAATGTAAGAAATGACCATTGCGTCGCTGTGGGGGGTGGCCACTACTTCCAAATCTTTGTCCGAGAAGGTGATAGGCTCCTTAAGGTGCTCCTTTGTTGGGCCGTTGGAGGTGAGGCAGAGTCATGCCCGGCCCAATTGATCTCCCGGACATATGCTTGGCGCCTGTTGGAGCTATCCCCGCCGACAGCCAGCCCTCCAGAGATCATCATGATCTCCTTGTCGGGCGGTCGATTATCGATTAGGGGCGAAGTGTCGTTCCTCCACTGCTTTCGTTCCACGCCTTTAACCACAAACTTATCGAGGAGTCCAACTCTGTAGATGAGGTCCTCGAGCGCATCTTAGAGCTAGATGCACTCCTCAATGTTGTGACCATGTTCGTAGTGGAAGCGACAATACTTCTTGGAATTGCTCTTGGACGGGTCACCCATCAGCTTGCGGGGCCACCGGAGGAACGATTCCTCAAGGATCTCCATCAGGATTGGCTTCGGGGGAGTGGTGAGTGGGGTGTACTACTTGTAAGCAGGCCTCTCCCTAGGCACGTTGCGGTTGTGGTGCTTCCTCTTTCCACGAGTACACCTTGAGTGATCGATCAAGCACTTCTGCTCGTCGTGGTCACTTCGATCGCTCGACCAAGAGTGGCTGCATCCTCCTCGCAACTGGTGTGCTTCTGGGCCAGTAGGAGAAGCTCTATGACTATAACACCCTGAGTCTTTCAGATCCTTATCGGAGAGTTTCGGATCGCTTTTGTGGGTCATGAGTTGTGTTTTACGATCCACGTAGGTTTTTCTCTCATACTAGTTACGGAACACCGTGGTGAGTTTATTGTTGAGTTCATCGACTCGAGGATGCTACAGTTGCGTTGTATTCTTTCTAAGGATCATTTAGACTATTTTTTTGTATTTTTCTGAATTAGTGCATTTTCGGGCTGAAAATTGGATTTTATGGAAATTGCTAAATTTCCTAAATTTCTATTTTCTTCTTGACCCTTTCTCTCCTTCCTCTCTCCTCCCTCACGCTCACTTTCACTCTCTCGTTCTCTCTCCTCTCTTCCCCTCTCTCCGTGGGGCGCACGACCGTGGCGGGGTGGGTGAGGTGGTGACGTTGTGGAGCTGATCTGGAGCGTGATAGTGTGACGGATGGAGCGTGGCGTTGGCGCGATCCCTCGGTGGATTCAAAGCCGACGTGACGGGTTTGTTTGATCGATTTCGGCGTGGTTTAGTCGCTTTAGCGCGCTAGAATTTCAGTGGAGGTAGGGAGATGGACGCCCTACTCCTATTCTGCATTCCCCAGTGATTTCAAGCTATACGGTGCGAGAACGAGTGGGTTTTGCTTCAGTTTGGGCAAAGCATGCTTTGGGGGTGTGAGACGAGTTCGCCTCTTTCGGCGACAATTTCTAGCCTAATTAGCGTTAAATGAATCCTTGGCATGTCTGCATTCCATTCCCGCTGGTTTCATTGCGATTGGTGGTCATTTGGGACCGGTGTGAGCCCGGGAACCCATGTGACTCATTTTGGGTCGATTCGGTAGAATCGCCTGTTTCTTGTGATTTTGGTGTCGTTTGGACCCCTTCCAGTTTATGGAAGGCATGTATGGGCATTAGCGTTATTTCCCCTTCGTTTTAGGGCGAACGGGGCGTGGAAAGGCCGGGTTTTGGCCATTCCTACGGTTTTCCCGCCGTAACACCTTGGCGGTCTTACCAGAGACCGTTTTCATGCTCTAAGCAGTCCAATGGCGACTGTTTTATGTTATGTCGGTTCAGGTCTTAGCGGTCATGTGATAGACCGTTTGTGTTGGATAGCGGCCCATTGGAGGACCGCTAAGATTTGTGTAGCGGTCCATTGGAGAACGCTAGGCTGTGTGGTATGTCGGTTTGGCTAAGCAGTCGAACGATAGACCGCTAGGCTAGCTGTGGCGGTCTATGGACGACCGCTAAGCTTCGTTTGAACATTAGTCAACGGTTTTAAGTCGGTTGGGCTAGCGGTCCTAGTCCTGACCGCGTAGCATCCTTAGCGGTCCATTGGCAGAACGCTAGGCTGTTTGACTGGTTTAACTCGGTTCGGGGGTTGACAGGGTCTAGCGGTCATGTGGACGACTACTATTGTCTCCATGCGGCCTTGCGATAGACCGCATGCCCCCTATGCTTTCATAGTTCTGATCGTTGAGTCTTTGAGTGTAGCGGCTATGTCCTAGACCGCTTATCTCAGTGAGACAGCCTATGAATAGTCCGTTTATGTGTTGGCGCGGCTCCTTCTTGACCGCCCAGTGTCTGTGTTCTCTGTGTGAGGGTAGCGGCCTTTAGCTGACCACTTGGTTTACCTAGCGGCCTGGCATATGACCATTTACTTCCCATAGCTTTGTTTTCCTTATATTTGGCCTCCATTTGTCTTGGCCTTACCTTGTGGTTTGCCCATTATCCCGTGGATGTCTTGGATGTCCTATGAGGGCAATGACCATGTTGTGGGGTGGCCGTGGAGTGCCATTATAGCGAGTGGTGTTCCGTACTATTTCAGAGTCATTATTGGTGTCTGGTCAACCCGGTGTGATCCAGTGGTTGACATGTGACTCGTGAATGTCTCGGTGATCCGGTATGGATCGAGACATGAGTTTTGGATGCCTGGAGGTATCGTCTTACCTCGGTTTACATGTCCATGTGCTTTGAGGGTCTAAGTGATTCCTCAAGTCTCCGTGATTTGTGTTATGCGGAGGCATGGATCAGGTGATCCTATGTCGTTTCCTTTATCGGTGTTTTATGGCGATTTGGGTTAGGGATTAGACTGATTGGCGGCGTGTTACCGCTTGGTGCGACGATCTTGACCCGAGTCTTATGACTCAAGGATCGTTGTGTCAGCAGGTCTAGTTGTCTGTCCTGAGTCCGGTGGCAGTCCGGTGTGCTACCTTGTGTCTTGTGCTTTATGCTTCGTAGTACGTGTGACAGTGGGTGCTTACCATGTCCGTACTTCAGCACTGATGTTTTGGAGTTGTTGTGTCTAGTGAACCTCCACTAGTCGTAACCTGACGACACTTTCCTGTGTGTCGGCCCGCCTAGGAGTGGTGGCGAGGTGTGTTCCTGATATACAATTTGTAAGCTAGTTTCTGTGGGCTTCTTTGCCTTGCAGTAGCGTCCTACTGGGGGAGAAAGCTAGCTAGAGGCCTGGCTCAAGACATTGAGCTTGTGTGTGCACACGTGGTCAGGGGCGTTTGGATGAGCGCCGACGGGCGTGACCCTGAATAGTCACTCGTTAATGGTACCATTATTCCTAGTTCTGTGGTACCGTTGCTCCTTGTACTTGGTACGGTTGTTCCTCGTACTTGGTTTTGTGAGTATCTCAATTACCACCATTCCCGGTGTGTGGGAGATACTTGTGGCACAGTGTAAGACGTCAGTGGACGCATCTGGCTGTTCTTCTAGTGAGGAGGTGCTCCTGTCACTTGACGCATGACTCTCGTACTTGTCATCGCGTGACTTGTGTTTCGTGACTGGTTCCCATCATGATTGACGTGACTTGTCAGGTAGCATGTGTTGGCTTCACCCGCGGTCCAGTCTGGCGTAGCGTACACGACGATCTAGTTGTGATGTGTGCGTCCTTGACTGTGTAGGTCTTTTATAGAGCTTTTGCCTGTTTTGGTAGGCTTCAGCTATGGAGCTCGTGCTTTGTCGATGGATCGGTAACGCCCGACTTGGTGAGATCGGGGTTCACCTTTCTGTTGCCGTTTGGAGTAGCTTAGAGAGCCGTGGTTTGGTCGAAGGCCATGTTTTCGGTTAGTACGGCTTTACTATTTCTTTAGCTGTTCTTACTCTGTCTTACTCCTACTTTTTACAGCTTTACTGTGTAGTTTAGTACTACTGTTGCTCATGCTCTTCCTGCTTTACTGTTAGCGCTGTTGTTTAGCGTGTTACTACGTTATTTCTAGTGGGGATCCACGTGACCCCTACTGAGTCAGTGACACGAGGCTCACCCTTGCTTTTTAGGTGTGGTCGTTCTTTTTCCTGGTGGTTCGTGACTCGGTGCGTCAGTTCGTAGTTGCCAGCATTGCTAGCGTCCCCTGCGTCGGGCCTCCCCCGACTTCAGTGTACGTTTTCCTTTCTGTTGGACTGTACTTGTCTTTATTTGGACTGGACTCTGTTAATTAAAATTGTTAATTGAAAAAGTAATTTTATTTCTGCTACTTTAGCAAACCTGATCAATGAAATATTAATTGCTTACTACTTTATCTGGGACTTCAATGTACTCCACACACACCTTTCTATCCCTTTAGAGCTTTACCGCTCTTGGGAGGCCGCGCAGGATCCAAGTGTTATCGAGTTTACCCGGTATCCGGACCCTGGGTCGTCACAGTTTGTATCAGAGCTGTGTTGTGTGAAAGTACATGGGAATTCGAGATATGGCAGTACTCAGAGTCCTTAAGGTCCAGTACATTCGCCAGCTGGCGTAGGTTTTGCGATTATTTGTCGCTTTGTTTTCGTGTGTGGTCTTGTGCGTGCTGTGTCGGCACTGTGCGAGATAGTTTTGCTCTCGTCAGGATGTGATGGAGTGCTTTCTTTTGTCGTGATGTTTGTCTCAGTTATGCTTTACTTGGCAGATTTCGTCGGAAGGCATGAATCTGTAGCGCAGTGTTCGAGCTTTTTCCGTAATTTGTTCAGGCGGCTGGTGACTTTCTCGTTGGCGTGATGACCGTGCACATTCCCATGTTACTTTGGTCGTCCCAGTTTGAGATTTGTTCAACTCCTGAGGTGTTAAGCTTCTGTCGAGGTGGTCAAATAGATGCCTTGTTTGGAAGAATGCTCGGGCGAACCTAGGATTTTCCTTCCTGGTGAGCTATTGCTAGTCGAGCTTGATTCTTCTCATCTTGTGTGGTGGCGTCTTTTCGAGGTAAGCCTTGGAAGTGCTGTCTTGGTGAAGCCTTTATCCTGTGTCTGCTTAAGTGTGGACTGTGTTAATTCTGAACCTGATTTGCACTTGTTCGACGGTTGCTTGACTTGGGACCCAGATTTTTATGTTTGGGGGGCGTTGTGCACTGTGTCGGATGTGCCGTGTTTGGCGGATGTTATGTTGTGAAGGTTCAGTGATCCTTCCAGGATGTGAGGATAAGCTGAGGTTAGCGTTCCTTTGTGCTTTGTGCTGAAGCTGGTGCTCTTCATGGTATGCACTTTGGCGACTTGTGATCGGCTGTTAGCAGGATCGGTACTCGAGGCGTGGTATATTGCAGTTTTGTGTATTGCGATGGCGCCGAGTGTGTGCTGAGATACGAACGCCAAGTTATCCTTGATGCCTGTGTGCGTGTGTTGAGCGTGCAGCGGAAGTGTGTGGGCTGACAACCCACAGCTCAGGATCGTGAAGTTGGCAGATTCTAGTTGGCTGAGAGGTTTATTTTCCTCGGTGTGATTGTTGTCTTGGCCCTTTCTGCCTTGATGTTGTTGGTTACTGTGCCATTTGCTGGAGACGTTATGGTTGTTGGCACTGGCATGTGTGAGGATTAGGGGGAATATGTCGGCATGTTCGCAGGTTGAGTACCCTTTCCTTCCTCTGTAACTTCTTTCTTAGATGTTGTGCTCTCGGGACGTGATCGTGGTCCTCGAGATGCATTTCCCAAGATTGTTGCGATTCTTATGGGTCCTTGTTGGTGAGTTGTTCGCTGCATGGCTAGTACATTTTAGTCGTGTGTTCAGCTGTTATTATACCTTGATGTGACCCAGCTTGTAGTTATGTCCCGTGGTTCTATGTTGAGAACGGAGCCGGGATTCTGCAGGTGCTGTTGTTATTGTTGTTGTCGTTTGTTGGTGGTTCTGTTCAGCTTGGGAGGAGTTCCCTATGAGTTTGAATTGACACTATGCGGACCAAGGTCTTGTCAGTTGGTTTTGCTGTACTCTTTCATCGTGATAGAGTTAGCATGCGATTCGAATCAGATGTAATGTCTGAGTGATGACTGACTTGATTGTGCTCGTGGTCCAGTGTTGTCGTTGGCATTCTACGTGCAGATTTGTTGTTCTTGGCACGAAAGCTGATGGTTCGAGCTGTCAGCTAAGGACTATGCTTCCTTGTTTAAGCTGATGCTTGTTGTGTCTACTGTGTGTTGTCGGTAGCTGTTTCCGTGGCATGGGTCGTGTCTCCTTTCCTTGTGAGACGTAAGCGATGTTGCCTTGTTTCGGAGGTGTCAGACTTGTGTTCACTTGGGTGCCGTGTTCGTTCTATGGATTGATTTATCTTGAGATCCAGTGCGTGTGCCTGTGATTGTGGTCTGGCAGTGTTCCTCTGAATTATGTTTTTCAAGATTTGTGTTACCGTGTTCTAGGTGTTGGTGTTGGCTGATGCTTGGAGAGCATAGCCAGTGGTTGGGTTTGTTCTTCCCTGCTTCTCCTTGTTAGCTCCTTTAATTTTGAGGATGAAATTCTTGTAAGGGTGGGAGGACTGTAAGACCCTGAGTCTTTCGGATCCTTATCGGAGAGTTTCGGATCGCTTTTGTGGGTCCTGAGTTGTGTTTTACGATCCGCGTGGATTTTTCTCTCGTACTAGTTACAGAATCCCGTGGTGAGTTTATTGTTAAGTTCATCGACTCAAGGACGCTACAGTTGCGTTGTATTCTTTCCGATGATCGTTTAGACTATTTTTTCGTATTTTTCTGAATTAGTGCATTTTCGGACTAAAAATCAGATTTTACGGAAATTGCTAAATTTCCTAAATTTCTATTTTCTTCTTAATCCTTTCTCTCCTTCCTCTCTCCTCCCTCATGCTCACTTTCACTCTCTCGTTCTCTCTCCTCTCTTCTCCTCTCTCCACGCCTCTCTCTCCTCTCTTCTCCTCTCTCCGCGGGGCGCGCGACCGTGGCGGGGTGGGTGAGGTGGTGACGTCGTGGAGCTGATCTGGAGCGTGATGGTGTGACGGATGGAGCGTGGCGTTGGCGCGATCTCTCGGTGGATTCAAAGCTGACGTGACGTGTTCGTTTGATCGATTTCGACGTGGTTTAGTCACTTCGGCATGCTAGAACTTCGGTGGAGGTAGGGAGATGGACGCCCTACTCTTGTTCTGCGTTCCCCCGTGATTTCGAGCTATACGGTGCGAGAACGAGCTGGTTTTGCTTCAGTTTGGGCAAATCATGCTTTGGGGGATGTGAGACGAGTTCACCTCTTTCGGCGATGGTTTCTAGCCTAATTAGCGTTAAATGAATCCCTGGAATGTCTGCATTCCATTCCCGCTGGTTTCATTACGATTGGTGGTCATTTGGGACCGGTGTGAGCCCAGGAACCCATGTGACTCATTTTGGGTCAATTCGGTAGAATCGCCCGTTTCTTGTGATTTTGGTGTCGGTTGGACCCCTTCCAGTTTATGGAAGGCATGTATGGGCATTAGGGTTATTTCCCCTTCGTTTTAGGGCAAATTGGGCGTGGAAAGCCCGGGTTTTGACCATTCCTACGATTTTCCCACCATAACGCCTTGGCGATCTTACCAGAGACCATTTTCATGCTCTAAGCGGTCCAGTGGCGACCGTTTTATGTTATGTCAGTTCAGGTCTTAGCGGTCATGCGATAGACCGTTTGTGTTGGATAGTGGCCCATTGGAGGACTGCTAAGCTTTGTGTAGCGATCCATTGGAGACCGCTAGGCTGTGTGGTATGTCGGTTTGGCTAAGCGGTCGTACGATAGACCGCTAGGCTAGCTGTGGCGGTCTATGGACGACCGCTAAGCTTCGTTTGAACATTAGTCAACGGTTTTAAGTCGATTGGGCTAACAGTCCTAGTCCTGACCGCGTAGCATCCTTAGCGGTCCATTGGGAGACCGCTAGGCTGTTTAACTGGTTTAAGTCAGTTCGGGGGTTGACCGGGTCTAGCGGTCATGTGGACGACCGCTATTGTCTCCTTGCGGCCTTGCGATAGACCGCATGTCCTCTATGCTTTCATAGTTCTGATCGTTGAGTCTTTGAGTGTAGCGGCTATGTCCTAGACCGCTTATCTCAGTGAGACGGCCTATGAATAGACCGTTTATGTGTTGGCGCGGCTCCTTCTTGACCGCCCAGTGTCTGTGTTCTCTATGTGAGGGTAGCGGCCTTTAGCTGACCGCTTGGTTTACCTAGCGGCCTGGCATATGACCATTTACTTCCCATAGCTTTGTTTTCATGATATTTGGCCTCCATTTATCTTGGCCTTACCTTGTGGTTTGCCCATTATCCCGTGGATGTCTTGGATGTCCTATGAGGGCGATGACCATGTTGTGGGGTGGCCGTGAGTGCCATTATATCGAGTGGTGTTCCGTACTATTTTAGAGTCATTATCGGTGTCTGGTCAACCCGATGTGATCTAGTGGTTGACGTGTGACTCGTGAATGTCTCGGTGATCCGATATGGATCGAGACATGAGTTTTGGACGTCTGGAGGTATTATCTTATCTCAATTTATGTGTCCATGTGCTTTGAGAGTCTTAGTGATTCCTCAGGTCTCTGTGATTCATGTTATGCGGAGGCATGGATCAGTTGATCCTATGCTGTTTCCTTTATCGGTGTTTTATTTTGATTTGGCTTAGGGATTAGACTAATTGGCGACGTGTTACCGCTTGGTGCGATGATCTTGACCCAAGTCTTGTGACTCAAGGATCGTTGTGTCAGCTGGTCTAGTTTTCTATCCTGACTCTGGTGGCAGTCCGGTGTGCTATCTTGTGTCTTGTGCTTTGTGCTTCGTGGTACGTGTGACAGTGCGTGCTTAGCATGTCCGTACTTCAACACTGATGTTTTGGAGTCGTTGTGTCTAGTGAACCTCCACTAGTCGTAGCCTGACGACACTTTCCTGTGTGTCGGCCCACCTAGGAGTGGTGGCGGGGTGTGTTCCCGATATACGGTTTGTAAGCTAGTTTCCATGGGCTCCCTTGCCTTGCAGTAGCGTCCTACTAGGGGAGAAAGCTAGCTAAAGGCCTGGCTCAAGGCATTGAGCTTGTGTGTGCACACGTGGTCATGGTCGTTTGGACGAGCGCCGACGGGGGTGACCCTGACTAGTCACTCGTTAATGGTACCGTTGTTCCTAGTTCTATGGTACCATTGCTCCTTATACTTGGTACGATTGTTCCTCATACTTGGTTTTGTGAGTATCTCAAATACCACCGTTCCCGATGTGTGGGAGATACTTGTGGCACAGTGTAAGACGTCAGTGGACGCATCTGGCTGTTCTTCTAGTGAGGAGGTGCTCCTGTCACTTGACGCATGACTCTCGTACTTGTCATCGCGTGACTTGTGTTTCGTGACTGGTTCCCGTCATGATTGACGTGACTTGTCGGGTAGCATGTGTTGGCTTCACCCGCGGTCCAGTCTGGCGTAGCGTACACGACAATCTAGTTGTGATGTGTGCGTCCTTGACTGTGTAGGTCTTTTATAGAGCTTTTGCCTGTTTTGGTAGGCTTCAGCTATGGAGCTCGTGCTTTGTCGATGGATCGGTAACGCCCGACTTGGTGAGATCGGGGTTCACCTTTCTGTTGCCGTTTGGAGTAGCTTAGAGAGCCGTGGTTTGGTCGAAGGCCATGTTTTCGGTTAGTACGGCTTTACTATTTCTTTAGCTGTTCTTACTCTGTCTTACTCCTACTTTTTACAGCTTTACTGTGTAGTTTAGTACTGCTGTTGCTCATGCTCTTCCTGCTTTACTGTTAGCGCTGTTGTTTAGCGTGTTACTACGTTATTTCTAGTGGGGATCCACGTGACCCCTACTGAGCCAGTGACAAGAGGCTCACCCTTGCTTTTAAGGTGTGGTCGTTCTTTTTCCTGGTGGTTCGTGACTCGGTGCGTCAGTTCGTAGTTGCCAGCATTGCTAGCGTCCCCTGCGTCGGGCCTCCCCCGACTTCAGTGTACGTTTTCCTTTCTGTTGGACTGTACTTGTCTTTATTTGGACTGGACTCTGTTAATTAAAATTGTTAATTGAAAAAGTAATTTTATTTCTGCTACTTTAGCAAACCTGATCAATGAAATATTAATTACTTACTATTTTATCTGGGACTTCAATGTACTCCACACACACCTTTCTATCCCTTCGGAGCTTTACCGCTCTTGGGAGGCCTCGCAAGATCTAAGTGTTATCGAGTTTACCCGGTATCCAGACCCTAGGTCGTCACAATGATGGTGGTTGAGGCTTGGACACCTAGTGTGAGGTGGAGGATGTGGTCCCGTGTCTCTTGAGTTAGCACGCTGGTGTCAATGTTGAAGTCGAGATGGGGGACGCAGAGGGCTTACTTGTGGAAGCAGGCTATCTAGTCCCAAATGGACTCTTTGATTCACGCCCTTTCTTGATGGCGAGTAGGCTGACGGGGGACCGAGCCTCCTTCTTGTAGCAGTGGAAGTTCTCTTTGAACATATGTTTCACTTGCTGGAAGGGGGTGATTGAGGCTGTTGGCAGGGATTCGAACAATGTCCAGGCGTTCTCTCAAAGTGTGGTGGTGAAGGTCAGGCACTTCACAGCATCCGAGGCTCGGTGGAATACCAAGTTGGACTCGAAGCTGAAGAGGTGGTCGGTCAAGTCGGTGGTGCTGTCGTAAGGAGTGAATGATGACAACTGAAACTTTGGAGGGATAGGCATCTCCAAAATCTCTTGGGAGAAGGGGGCTTGGAAGTGGGCAACGTTGTTGACTGGGCCCTTTGTCTTGGCGGCTTAGATGATATCATCCAAGTAGCATATATTTTCCTCGAGCTCTCGCTCTACGTCTTCGTAGCGTCGTAGGTGTCGGGCCATCCCAGGGTTAGAGTGAAGGGGGCTCGACGAGTGGCGTAGAGAATACCTATGCTAGCATAAGGTGTGTGTTGAGGAGGCGACTGAGGGCGTGATAAGTGTGTATTTTTACATGTTAATTAATGTCATATCACATTTTTATGAGCTTTAATATGCATCATTATGTATTTATCACACTTAATCATATTCTAGAGTAAAATATTAAGTTTTATGGAATTAAGTAATTTTAATGAATAAATTTACTTATTTTGCAGACACAAAGAAGAAGTCGAAGTCTATTAAGGTTGAGAAGAAAAAAAAGAGAAAATAAAAGTTCCATTGGGCCAAAGGCCCATGGGCTTGTTTAAAATAATAAAAAAATAAAAAGGAAAAAATAAAAAAATAAAACAATTATTGTATATATATATATATATATATTGTTCAGGTGGTGCCGGCACCATGGCATGGTGCCGACGCCACCTGAGCGAACGTGTATATCTATATAGCATATATATATATAGCATATATATATATATATATATATATATATATATATATATATATATATATATATATATATATATATAGAAGTCTTCACTCAGCATGCTTCACGTAGCATGCAACGTGAAGGATTCATATATGCAAGTCTTCAGCGCATTGCGGCTTCGGGCATCTTCTCAACACTGGCTTCACACAATCAACGCAAAAGGAGCAGCAACGTGTCTCGCGTGGCTTTTCCACGAGGCTCGGGCGACCATGCAGTCAATGGCAAGGGCTTCAGCAACGTGGCTAAGTGGCCAGGCGAAGACGGGTGCTAGCGGGAAGTCAGCTTCGGCGGGCGGGGCCTTCTCACGCTGCTTTATCGGCCACGGGAAGTCAGCACATGCGGCTGGCCAACATGTGTCTTCACCAGGGCGAGGTCGGCAGGGTGCGACGTGGCCAGGGCGCAAGGTGATGCGGGACGGACCACGGACTCGACTCCAATTAGGAATGCGATCCTCGGACTCTAAACAAGCTCGCGATCGTCCCTTTTCGAGGGAAGCGTCGGATGTGGGTGGTTGAGAAACCGGCAAGAGCTAGGGTGGTCAATTCTCTCTTGTGTCCGGATCGGGTCACGGGACGGCCTCGCTCTCTCTCGCAGCAGCGGTGATATAAAAATATAGCGAGCTAGATTATCCTAACATGCTCTCTAGCAACGGCATATGAAATATATACGAATAAAGTAAGTTGTCGAGCAAGGGAGATGACACGATACCTCCACACTCCCGGCGTGGGGAAGACGATCTCGACCGAATTCGGTAACTCCCGGTAACAGTAGTGAATTAAATTACAGCAATGAAATATCTCTCACTCCACGCAGGGAGGTAAAGGGCTACACAAGTGGGCCCGGGAGGACCGATCTCGGGTTGACGGGCTGCACTTGATCACCCCGTCGGCGCGGTTCGGACGGCGTATGTTGCTGGTTGTGGGGCCCACGCACTGGTCAGTGGGGCCGTGTGGGACCGGGGTTGCACCACTGTGGTGGGAACGCTTGGGGAAGCGCTTCCTGGGATGGCGGCGCGCTGGTTCGCCGGCCGGAGGCCCGACGGCTCCGATCGGCACCGGTCGGAAAGAGTGCCCACGGATCTGCTGCTTGTGTTTTCAGGCGCGTGCTCCGGCGAGATCGGCTGCTGCGATCAATTATGATGTCGGATCGAAGCACAAGAGATACCGTTGGAAAGCTCTTTTAAAGTCCTTCAATCTAGGGCCAGAGAGATGAACTGCATCTGCACAGATCTGGCCTTTGTTGATTTTTGAAGTTACTGTTGGATAGTTCCCGAAATCTCAAAATAGCAGAGTAGTTTCCTGAGAACTACCTTTGACCGTGGAGTAGACCTCAGATTCAGGCTTCGAACTCTTCATGAAAGTTATAGAGGGGAGAGAGAGGAAAACAGAAATATTTTTTGTGAAAGGTTTTGTTGCGATTTGGGTTGGGAAAAGTATTTTAGACTGGCGGGTGGTCGGATCTGGACAGAGGTAGGTAGAACTGTAGAGGGATCTGAAAGTAAATTTTAGAAAATAGGTGGAGACCTGTGAAAATTACAAGAAAATTCTTGGGTGGAGGGAATGGTGGGTAGAACCTTCAGTAAATTTGGAGGTTCCAGAAAAAATCAAAAAAGGGACCAAGAAGGTAAAACTTAGGGTGACTGTGACTGGAACTGAACAAAAGGCAGAACTGGTGGGTGGAGATGCACGAAAATGGAAAATTATAAAAAGGGTTTATAATTTTTTTTCAATTTTTCTGGAGGGTTATGATGAACCCTAAAACGTATCCTGAAAATATCAGCTCCATAGGATGAGATAATTGGGAGATAAAATTCTCGGAGTGGCCTTCTATCCTGAAAAATAGAACCTGGACAGAACTTCCGACGGTTGCTCGTGGCGGCTTGATGGCGGCACGAACGGCGGTGGCGGCGGCACAGAATGAAATTAGATGTGGAGGGGCTAAAATAGAAGGGTCACAACCCTGAAATACAGAGGAGGGAGAAGGAATTCCAGAGGGAGAGAGAGGGGGGCGCACCAGGCTCTAAGAGCTCCAAGAAATTCACACAATTACTTCTCATTAATTCCAACAAAATGTGAAAATACAAGGATTTATATAAAATGTAAAAAGACTCAAAATGACCTCAGATCTAGATCTGAAAGGGGTATTAAGGGGATGGAAGAAATTATTTCTCCCATGTGGTCAAAACATATTAAACAAATTCTAATCAAACTATATAATTCTATTCAAACTTCACCTAAATTTCACCTACCTAGCCTAATAAGACGAAAGAAGAGGGCGCCCCCTTCATGGGCTATTCTTGGGCCTAGGCTGGTTCAAGACCAACCAACTCAAGTTCAATAATCCATGTCTAGCCTTGGACCTTCCAAATCTTGGTGGTCCATGAGAGGGGAAAAGTCCACTTGGGCCTTTAAGTGAGTTAAAGACCAATATGAACCCAATATGAACTAACCCCTTAATGGACTCTTCTAAATGCAACCCATTGATGTATTCTACATGGAATATGGCCCATTGGCTTGTTAAAAGCCTTACAAGGGAGCCCAAATGAAAGAAATCAAACAAATACACAATTACAAACTCATACAACCCATAAGACACACCTATACAAGCCAAATACTCACTAATACATCCCATAAGCCATTGATGTCCCCATCACAAGGTCTTCTCGCAGGCGGTTCACGCGGTGAAGAAAGAGAGAGAAAGGAAAGAGAGTGTGCGGCGGTGATAGGAGAGAGGAAAGAGGAGAGAAAAGAGAAGAGAAAGAAGGAATAAAAAAATAGAAAAGAAGGGAGAAAAATTCAAAAAAATGGTAAAATGTGCAACACATGCATGCCCACCTTTTCTAAGTCAAAAAATTGTAACAAATGTGTTCACATAGAGGAATAGTGTTGGCTTGTGGGCTTATAAAAGGAAGGCATGGGAGGCTCTCATTCATATAGAAGATGTACATACGTAGCTTGATGCTTTCATTGTTCTCCCCCTCCTCTCTTAGTTCCCTAGAGTAGGATTAAGCTTGTCTATTTTATTTCTTTTGTTAATTGTAATAATTTTGTTGTAATTGATTTTGTTATAATTTTCATACACTTGCAAGTGTGTTTTAATTCATGTTTTAATTCCAGTAATGTTGTTATTTTCAATTTTATTTAGTATAATCTTCCTCCATCTCTCTAATATCTCTTCCTAAATTCTTTATCATTCACCCTCTAAACTTCTTCTAAAGACAGTCAAGAGAATCGGTTCCGATCCGATAGAGTGTACGTAGCCGTTCCCGACGACTCGTAAATCAAAGGCTCGAGGAGACGACGCCGTTATCATATCACGACCACACCAACTGTCTCAAATTCGTCTACTTTATTTCGCATTTAATTTTTTTTAGATAGGTTTATTTCATGTCCTTTAAATTCTGAAAATCAAACACAAACATTTATCTATTTTTGCTATAAAAGAAAAATCAAAGTTTTTAATCTCAACATTCCTCTCTATGGATTCGACCCGTACTCACCAATGTATTACAGTTAAATTGGATTATGTTGTGAGTTCGGTATTTAGTTTTGATTGATTGCTGCAGGTTTTAACGACGAACAATTCGGTGACATTAATTTTTGGCGCCGTTGCCGGGGAGGTCAGTATGAGTTAAAAATTTTATTTTTCTTTTGTATATATTTAAAAAAGAATTTTTTTTTATTTTTTGATATTTGTCTTCCCTTTTTACATCTCCTTAAAAAAATTTACAAAAATAATAAAGAACGAGGGATCGCACTCCAAGTAAGTATCTCAACATTCCCTCTTGTGATTTAATTTATTTTCTGTATTTTGTTAGTTTTTATATTTTAAAAATCTTAAAAAAATATGTTGGCTAGTTAGTTTCATTAATTAAAAAAATACTTGATCACAAAAATAAAATCTTCATTCCAAAATTAGAAATCACACATCATATTTTAGGTCATGCATCATATAGAATGCATTAATTTTGTTCCATATTTGTGTTTTATAAAATAATTATTCATGCATTTACATCTTAAACCCCTTGTTTGAACCTATTTGTTGCATCTCATTCTTCAGAACACTCTAAGGGTACTACCACTAAATAAGATAAGGTGGAGATTTCATCACCCTTCCTTAGTCTACAAATCACTTTTTCCTTGCATCTTTACATGACCTAAGCCATAAATAAAATTCAGTAGACATTATCCCTAAGTTCACACTGTGATTTTTGTGCTATTTAGGTTTACCCTCTTGTGGAAACCGGTGCCTAAGGTAAGACGGTCGGACGACAAACGCCTTAAGCGGGCTAGTGGTTATCTAATTAGGTCCATATGAAAGTAGGGGGAGCCTCCCACTATCTCACCCCTTATCTGACCGGTGAAAATATTGAGGGTGAACTTAAGTGGTACTTTAGTCATTTTATGAAACCCTATTTGTAGGTCTGAGTCACATCTAGGTCGCCAGGTAATTTACATGTTAACTTATTTGTGTATGTAAAATAAAAAATAAAAAAATTCTCACCTTCTCTATATTCATCTAATTTAGTGTTATTTTTTTAAAAAAATTAAAAGATAAATATTAAATTAATAAATAAATAAAATAAATAAAAAATTGTGAATTTTCTAGTCTTAATCAAAAAAAGAAAGAGAATAAAATAAAAAAATGAGATTAATAAAGGGAATATAAAATTGAAAATAAAATTGAAAAATTAAAAAAATGATAAAAAAATTGAAAAATTGAAGAAAAATTTTGAACCATCTTTCTGGGATCCAACTTATTTTTTATGGCCATTCATCTTGGAGGGAAACTCACACCTATGAAGGAATATTTATTTCCTTCTACTTATAAACCCTCAACCTGTATTGAACTACCTGACATTCTGGTGGATCATTATGAGATTGACCCTAGTCTCATCCAGATGCTCCCATCTTTTTATGAGAATCTCAATAAAAATCATTATAGACATCTAGATGATTTTCTATAAGTTTACTCCCTGATCAAAATCTAAAATTTTAGTGATGATGCCCTTAAGTTGATCTTCTTTCCATTCTCATTGACATAAAAAGTCACATATTGGTTAAGGATTTTTGGAAAGACCATCAGGACTTGGGAAGTTATGAAGTTAGAATTTTTGAAAAAAATTTACCCCATTGTCCGGACCAACATGATGAGAAGGGCGATTATGGGACTTACTCAACTTTCGGGAGAGCAACTTCATGAATCTTGGGAGAGGCTGAAAGATTTGTTATGTCAATACCCACACCATGGGTTGCCCAAATGGTAAATTATGTTTGCATTTTATGAGGGGCTATCTGATCATGATAGGCAAATGATGGACATATGTTGCAGAGGGACATTTATGAACAAAAGTGAAGATAGGCTTATGATCTGTTTGAAATTTTGAGTGAAAATTCGATGAATCATGCCTCAATCTCATCTCATAAACAATCTGTAGGGTCTTTTAAACAGGCTGAAAATACAATCCACATTTTGAAGAAAGCCTGTGAGTTCTGTGCCAGTCTCACTCACTATGCGAGTGAATGTCCTACTATAGCCCAACTTCCACCAGTCATCCAAGCTCAAGTCCAAAATATCCTAGGGTTCTCTCAGGTCAAGCGTACTACATTCTCGGATGATTATAATCTTGGTTGGAGTACTCACCCAAATTTACCTTGGATGGATCCAACATTTCAAGACCATTTATCTACACCTTTACCCCAAGCAATTCACGAGCAGCCCATGTGTAATCAACTTCAGCCCAACTCATCTCACCCAAACGTCCAAAGCAATATCGATACTAGGGGTGATTCACCGGGCCACTACTTTGAACCTCAAATCGTGTACTCTCAGTCTACTTATCATGGCCCTCCTTCAATATTCAACCAACCCTCTCAATACGTGAATGATGCTGATGATGATCTGATACCTGTCATTTTGGCTCAAGATATCACTATTGGGAATGAGGGGGAGTACACTCGCAAAACCATGATGGAGGAAGGGACGGAATTAGGGGGTGCAGTGCAGGATAAAATGATCATATTGATATCATCACCCCATTCTATGAATGTTTTGAGATTGAGAATACCATTATGAAGAATAGTGACCCAAACAACTCAATTGAGGAAATGCATGAAGAGGAGGATTACTTTGTGAGTAATAATCTTATTGATTTAATGAAACCAAATTTTGAATATCCTCCTCCCCTTGAAGAACATGATGATGGGGCCTTGTTGGAAAAGTTTACATTTCATCTACCACCCCCGTTTTTGAAAATTTTGATTGATAATCTTCAATTGAGTGATGAGTGTGATGAAGGGTCCAATGGCATAAGGGCTGGAATTTCTAGCCCCTGCACGTACCTACTTACTCTTGTCTTCCAATGGCATAAGGGCTGGAATTTGAAGGAGGATTAGATCACTTGGTGGCTCATTCTGAATGCCACCTGTTGGTTAGTGAGCTACATTGCGTCTGGCTGGAGACGTAAAACTTAGCGCTTCTTGAGAGGCAACCCAAATTTTTTTTGTAATTTTCATGTGCTAATAAATGGCTTCTTGAGAGGCAACCCAAGTTTTTCTTGTGTTTTTATTTTTCTTTTGCAGGTGTGAATAAAGGATAAGTTGGGGGGAGAGATAGATGATTGCTTGCACCTTTGCCCCGGCCATTACCGCCTTTTATTCAAAAGTCGAGCCCGTCGAAGTTCAATTCCGTCAGCTTGTCCCGTTCCTTCACAAACTTCATGTCTACATTATTTTATTATTCCATATTGTTCATGTCATTGAGAACAATGTTATTTAAGTTGGGGGGACGGAAATCATGCCATTGTCCATGTTGCATTTAAAAAAATTAAAAAAATTTAAAAAAAAAGAGAAAATAAAATCCCACTGAGTTTCATGATTCATGCTTGAATTGAAAGTGATTCTAGAATAGAAAAGACTGGGATAAGGATGCTGGAAAATGATTTAATCTAGCCATGGAAAACTGATCTAAGAATCTCTTTAAAGTTCACATGCACTTTAGAAAAATGAAAATCACGTTGCACGCTAATGAAACAAGTAAGACAAGCCTTCTGATATTTTGGGTATATTGTCTGATATTCGGCACTTCTTGAAGAAGAGATTTTTTATAAGCATTTTGCCAAGTTATCTATCAAAATTAGTGCAAAAGTACAATTGAAAAAAATGTGAGAAAAAGAAAACACCATGAAAAATGCTCTGAACCTGAGTGACCGAGCCTAATTCACCTAAGACGTGTTGAGGTTCGCGTCAAAAGAATAATGGAACCTTGATCTGCGAAACAGGATTTGATTCGAGGTTCGCGTTAAACAGTGAAGGGTAGTGCAGCATCATGTGTGTAGAAAAATAAAAAGATCCCTAAGGGACGAAGCAATAAGGCATACAAAAAATTAATATGTTTAATGCTCTGATTAAGAGGTGCAGGGTTGAAAGGCACTTATTTGGAATAGCAAATGGGGGATGTTATTATCTACGATGTGGATTTAGTATTTATACATGCACTAATGCTATTGAATTTTGAGTTGAATTCTTGATCATGTACCTTAATTTCTAAATCTTAGGATAGTGTGTGTTAATACTTCCAGATTCCTAATCTTTAGTTAATTCTGTGAAAGAAAAGCTGGATATGTATGGAATTTTTAAACTCTTGTTGGTCCTAAATTTTTAAAATTGTTTGCATTGTTAAGAGACTAACAATGAGTAAGTTGGGGGGTATGATAAGCATTGTTTAAAAAGGCGGTGCCTCAAGGCAATAAGACTTAAGCCTCAATGTGAGGCACTAGAAAAACGCCTTGAGACATGCACCTCATGTCTTTTACTTGAGGCTTATGCCTTGTTTTGATTGAGATGCTACGCCTCACCTCCTTTACCGCCTCAAGGTATTTAATTGAGACGTGCGCATCAGTTGAGAAGATAATATAATGAGTTGTTGTAGGGTACTCCCAAAAATTATGTTTCTTTTGTTGTCCTTAAAACATAATTCAATATTTTTTTCTTGGTAGGTACTTTTTTTTAACAGGGAGAGGATAATCGAGCTCGAACTCGGGCCTTCCCCCATATGGGAAAGGGTGACAAACCAACTGCACTAGACAACTGGCTCATAATTTAGTACTTGTGAAATAACATGAATTTATCATGGAGTTGATATAATATTAACACATGAAATCACTATTGTTTTTAACATTTTTGATGATTTTAAGATTATTTTATTCTCTATTAAGGCTTATGCCTCGTTGTGCCTTAAGGCTTACGCCTTATGAGGCTTACAGAAAGTGCCTCACAACCGTCTCAAGACCTTTTAAACTATGGTGATAAGTGTGTATTTTTACATGTTAATTAATGTCATATCACATTTTATGAGCTTTAATATGCATCATTATGCATTTATCACACTTAATCATATTCTAGAGTAAAATATTTAGTTTTACAGAATTAAGTAATTTTAATGAATAAATTTACTTATTTTACAGACACAAAGAAGAAGTCGAAGTCCATTAAGGTTGAGAAGAAAAAAAAGAGAAAATAAAAGTTCCATTGGGCCAAAGGCCCATGGATTTATTTAAAATAATAAAAAAATATAAAAAAAATAAAACAGTTGTTGTATACATATAGCATATGTATATGTATATATATATATATATATATCTATATATATATATATATATATATATATATATATAAGTCTTCACGTAACATGCAACGTGAAGGATTCATATATGCAAGTCTTCAGCGCATTGCGACTTCGGGCATCTTCTCACCACGGGCTTCACACAATCAACGCAAAAGGAGCAGCAACGTGTCTCGCGTGACTTTTCCACGAGGCTCGGGCAGCCGTGCAGTTAATGGCAAGGGCTTCAACAACGTGGCTAAGTGGCCAGGCGAAGACGGGCGCTAGCGGGAAGTCAGCTTCAGCGGGCGGGGCCTTCTCACGCGACTTTGTCGGCCACGGGAAGTCAGCACATGTGGCCGGCCAACATGTGTCTTCACGAGGGCGAGGTCGGCAGGGTGCGACGTGGCCAGGGCGCAACGTCTTCTCGCGGGTGATTCACGCGGCGCGGCGAAGAAAGAGAGAGAAAGGAAAGAGAGAGTGCGGCGGCGGTAGGAGAGAGGAAAGAGGAGAGAGAAAAGAGAAGAAAGAGAAGAGAAAGAAGGAATAAAAAATAGAAAAGAAGGGAGAAAAATTCAAAAAAATGGCAAAATGTTCAACACATGCATGCCTACCTTTTCTAAGTCAAAAAATTGTAACAAAGGTGTTCACATGGAGGAATAGTGTTGGCTTGGGGACTTATAAAAGGAAGGCATGGGAGGCTCTCATTCATATAGAAGATGCACATACGTAGCTTGATGCTTTCATTATTCTCCCCCTCCTCTCTTAGTTCTATAGAGTAGGATTAAGCTTGTCTATTTTATTTCTTTTGTTAATTGTAATAATTTTGTTGTAATTGATTTTGTTGTAATTTTCATACACTTGCAAGTGTGTTTTAATTCATGTTTTAATTCCAATAATGTTGTTATTTTTAATTTTATTTAGTACAATCTCCCTCCATCTCTCTAATATCTCTTCCTAAATTCTTTATCATTCACCCTATAAACTTCTTCTAAAGACGGTCAAGAGAATCGGTTCCGATCCGGTCGAGTGTACGTAGCTGTTCCCGACGACTCGTAAATCAAAGGCTCGAGGAGACGACGCCGTTATCATACCACGACCGCACCAACTGTCTCAAATTCGTCTACTTTATTTCACATTTAATTTTTTGAGATAGGTTTATTTCATGTCCTTTAAATTATGAAAATTAAACACAAACATTCATCTATTTTTACTTTAAAAGAAAAATCAAAGTTTTCAATCTCAACATTCCTCTCTGTGGATTTGACCCGTGCTCACCAATATATTACAGTTAATTTGGATTATATTGTGAGTTTGGTATTTAGTTTTGATTGATTGTCGCATGTTTTAACGACGAACGTTTCGAGCACATCAGGACGCTCGGCCGCCAATCGCCGACGATCTCGGATCCTCGGTGGGGGGGATCACCGCGGCGCAATCCAGCTTCGCCTATAGATGGAGGAGGCCCTGGTAGGCTTCCTTCAGCACCTAGAGCTTATGGTGCACATCGACAATCTCCTCTGCCGTCGAGTGGACAGAGGGCTGAACATGATCTCCTTGGGATAGGTGGTCGCTTGTCGGGGCTCTTGAGGATGCCTAGCTAGAACCAACTGTCCCACCTCGGTTGCTGACATTGTGATAGTCAGCTCGGGGTGCCATGGCTTCTACTTCTTAAGTTCCCACAAACAGTGCCAAGAAATGTAGAGGTCGAGATTTGTCACCTCGATCCACAGACTACACCCCCGATATTTGTGTAGGTGAGGGAGGAGGATGCTGCCACGGGAGGGACCCTGAAATCATGAACATGTGTCAGAAGGAGTCACATGAGATATCTTAGGGGACAATCCTCCGATGTTTAAATCAGGAAACCGATGAAGTAAAGGCAAGCACTCGGAGATGGGGGGACCGGTGCTCGAAGGTGAGGGAGGGAGACTAAAGAGAGAGTTCATGGGGTCAAGGTTTCATACTTGTTTGGCCGTCTGACTAGGGTCCTATATATATATATCTTCTCCTTGGGGTTGACCTTCGTCGTCTGCTTGGGAGACATTGGGTTACCCTAGCCATGGAGATATAAGTCGCCCACTTGCTTGCCTAACAAGGCAGAGAGGGCGTGGGCATTGACCCATCGTTCCTTCTCTGGACTAGTGTCACTACACCATTAGTGTGGCAAGGTTCGTCGGAGGCATGCGTCGCGGTTACAGGACCATAGAGGCACACTTGTGTACGATCTTTGGACTTGGGCCAGTGAGATGGCAGGCCGTGGTCAGTCACTTGATGGGCCGAGGTAATTAGAAGTGGGCCTCGGTGCCGAGCCTCAAAGGTGGGCTGTTGAGATGGGCCTTACTGGACAGACAAACTTTTCCCTCCTTAACAATAACCAATTTCAAAGAGAAATTATAAGCAAAAAAAAACTAGGAAAAGTTGGATACGCTGATCTTGTTAATTAGAAACTTAAATATTCTAATCCAAGATTTCAAAGATAATGCATGAATGTTTTCCTTGGCATCAACATATTTATATTTTGTTATTTGTGAAGGATAGATCTCCTTACATGACAGGCCAACTTAGGATCTAACAAATCCACGTGTTGAAAGAGTGGCTGAGTGGTGAGGCCTTCCATGTACGGTAAGGTGAACAAACTTCAAACGCCCATGGAGTCAGGTTTAAAAGGAAAAAAATTGTGATGAGGATTTATAAGAAAAGTATGCAAGGTTAATAATATAAGTAGGGTAGAACTTCCAACCAAAAAAAATCCACATTAGTAAATCTAGATGAAGTGCATGGTCGGGAAGCATAATTAAATTGTCAAACTCAATATTTTAGGGTAATTAAAAACAGATTATATATATCTATAATTAGAGAGAGAGAGAGAAAAAATAATGAAACATCAAAGATACATTTGCGCGTCGCACCAGTTGTAGAATTTACTTCCACGTAGAAAGTAGGGCTGTCAATGGGCCGGGCAGGCCCGACAAGCCCGCGGGCCTGACCCGATTTTGGCTCGGGCCGCAAGGTCATTTTCGACCCGCGGGTTTTTAGTCGGGCCTAAAAACCCGGCCCGACTAGACCCACGGGTCGGGCTCGGGATTTGAGTTCGGCCCGCCGGCCAGCCCGGCCCGTTCTCTTTTTTTATTTTCACTTTAAATTTTAAAAATAATTTAATTAAAATTATATTATTTTACTTAATTAAAAAATTTAAAACTCTCTTTTGACATAAATTATATAATTAATATCAAAAAATTTAATTAATTTAGTGAGATTATAAGTTTTATAATATTAAATCTATTAATTTTTATTATTTTATTTAAGTTGTCGGGTCGGGCCTTAGTCGGGCTTTACATTTTTTACATAATGTCCGGCCCGACCCGGCCCGGCCCAACATAGGTCGGGCCCGGGCCGAGCTCGGGCCTTACTTTTGATGAGTCGGGCCCGGGCCGGGCCGACCTAAGCTCGGCCCGGGCCCGGCCCATTGACAGCCCTAGTAGAAAGACAACTGAAAATTAAAAAATCTTTATTTGTGATGTGACACAACCTAAGACTTAGGCAAGCAAGTACATTCACAATCAAAAGGGCCAATTTTGGGCCGCCGCTCTCCCGTCGCTCACCCAAGCCCGGGGTGACTTGGCGATGCCAAGTGGGGGATGTGGGGTTGGGCCCTTGCTGGTAGAGGGCCAGCAAGGCCAATGTTTGATTCCCAATAGATGTGGAAGCCCAAATCAATGGGGCCGATAAAGTGCCGAAGGCACCGGTTGCACTCTTCCCACGGTGATCACTCAAGGCAATGGGGCTTGAGGATCGAGCTCTCACTCGCATAACCAGCGGAACTAGAACTAATATTGAATGACAAGCACTAAATGGAGTGAGGTGTGAGCACTTACTCAACCGGTTTGAAGAAACCGGTCCCGCTCGAAGACGAGGGCGAGCGAGGAGGCGAGTGGATCCCCACACGCCGCGGCGGTGTAGCTTGACCTGCCCAAACAAGTTATAACACTACACCTCTCGTAGGAGGGGGGTCTTGGGGTGGGGGTTAATAGATATTACAACCAAAACTACCTCCACACAGGGAGGGGCCTTCAGCCGGCCAAGCGGGGAGGGGAAACTAGTGCTAAGAGTGATGAAGAAGTGATGACACCGAATCAGCCTTCTCTCTGTAATAGCTGACAGATAGAGGGTGTGGAGGCCGCAGAACTCTCTCATGAATTTTGCTGAGAGTGAGACCAGTGGGGATCTCTTCGTCTCTAGAACAGGAGTGCCTCTGAATTTTGTCAATTTCTTCAGGGGTCACTGCCGGCCTGGGCGGGAGTACGAACAGGGTTGCTGAATCTCGGACTGTTTGCAACAGACTACCAACAGTAGGAAGATGAGGCTGCCCCGACCGTTCCCGAACTCCGAATCAGTCGCTGTTGGAACCGTTGGAACGTGGGTGAGTCCTCTTCACAGAAGAACAAACGGGGATGCCAAAAGATTCGGTGAAGGTCAGAGTACTCAGAAAAGTGAGAATTGGTCGATGCAGATAGTGGGAAGCAGAGTCGAACGCCTGAGGAAGAAAATTGGTAACTTCTGCTGCAGGATGCCGAACGGAGTTTCGCTTCTTGATTCTGAAAGTAACAGGGAGAGGAAGAACTTTGCAGAAGAGCTTGTGGCCTGATTCCGCCGGGGTTTGTCGTGGTGAAGCTTTCTCTCCGGCTCAGGATCTCTGCAGAGCCAACTCTGTGCAGTCGTGGGAGAATGGACCTTCTGTGAAGCTCGGTGCTCCGATGGGGACGAAATGAGTGCCGTTGCGAAGAGGACAGGAAGACGCTTCCGACGATAGCTCTTGGAACTCCAGGGATGCCAGGGGGAAGACGGGTCGCTGCTGCACTCCACTGGTTCTCTGCAGGCTCTCAGCCAAGGTGGAGGAAGGGTGATGGGGTGGCTGCTCTTGGTAGAGTGGAGTGGAGGGAAGAGGATGGGGGTGGCCTACTCAATGGGGAAAGGAGTTGGGCGACTTTGGGCTATGGAGGGAAGGGGATATTCAAATTCAAATGGTCTTGGGAGGTGGAGGGTTGCATGGGGGCGAGGGAAGGGTGCTTGGGAAAGGGATGAGGTGGTTGGAGGGTGGCTTAGTGATTGGGGATGCTCCCTTGGGACTAGGGGGTGGAGTAATGGGATGTGTGGGGAAGGGGAGTGGCCTTTAATAGGGGTAGGTGGGAGAGTGGTGGTTAGGAAGGGAGGAGAGAGAAATTTTTTGAAATTGGGTGTGGAGGAGAGAGAAAGGGGAGTGAAAGAGAGAGATTAAGAGAGGGATGGGTGGGATTCTCTCCCTAAGGCTTCTCACCTCACTAATGGATTCACTCCACCATAAAAATAAAGATAGAACTCACAAAATGGCAATTTTTCATTGATTGATTCATTAAGTTGAAATGGGGGGGAATGGGGTCCTATATATAGGAAACCACATTTCTACAAAAGTCCCTGACAATTGACTCAATGACAAATAACCGAGGGGGTAGGGGAGAGCCCTTGGGCCAAGCCCAATGAATTGGGCCCAATAGCTAACTAGACAACCTAATGACACTCAAACTTATGGAAATGAACACAAGACCTAGGAACATGACTCAAATAAAAGGGAAAATACATCAAATGACTCAAATAAAAATTACATAGGACTCAAAATTAAATGACTAGACCATGCCGGATGCAACCGGGGCGAGGAGACAAGCTGTGAACGTGGGCATGGGAGGTGATGTCCCCATCATACTCCCGGGGTGCGGAGAACTCGACTCCGTCGAGTAAGTGTCCTTCCTCCTTGGAGGGTGTAGAAGTGGTACTGCCCTCAAGTCTTCCGAACGAGACCGATCCATCCACCTGCCGAGATAGCGCTCGTATACCTTGCTCCTGGTGGTAGTGACCTGTTCATCCAATATTCGTTCAATGCGCTCACGCTGGGCTCTCTTGGCTGGTGGACTCTCCTCACGGGTGGGTGCTCTCTCAACGGAGGGAATAGGCTCAATATCCTCACTAGGTACCACCGTGGGTCCCTTGTATGGCACTAGGTCGGTGACACTGAATGTGGGACTTACCCCATATTCCTCGGGGAGATCTAACTCATAGGCATTTGCACCAATGCACCTCAGGACCTGGAAGGGACCAGCCCCACGTGGCCTCAATTTGGAGATAGCTCCCGGGGAGAGCCTCTCCGTCCTTACCATCACAAAGTCACCCTCATGGAATTCTTGGTGACGTCGATGAGAGTCGGCTCGCCTTTTATAAGTCACATTCTTCTTGCTAATGTGCTTGCGGATCTCTTTATGTAATGTTGTGAATGCAGACATTCTAGGGGTGATGGGTGACCTGGGCAACCAAAAGTAGACCTATCGTGTAATGATGCAGTATAGACTTTGGTTAGCCTAGGTGGGCCGGGGCACCCGTAGGTGGCCCTATCATGTAAATTGGTGATAAATATTGGGGGACCCGGACATCCGTAGATGCCTTTGACATGCTTAAGACCCATGATGAATGAAGGTGGACCATGACATCCGAATATGGACCACTCATACTTTCTACTTGACATGTGGGTGATATGAATGAATGGACCCAACATAGTGTTCATGCCAAGGGGTATGGTAAGCCTAGACACATGCATGCTTTTCCCAAAGGTGACTTCCATGTGTATAGGTGTGGGACAACCTTTGAACTCCCATTGGAAAGGATCGAATGGATTTAAGAAGGTGGTCATCATGGGGTGGGGCACAACCTTATTACCTGGGGATATGTGACCCAAGGTCATGGCTCCCAAGATGTAACCCGGGTCTAGGATGGGGTGGATTGGATCAAATATGGTGGGTTGGGATAGAGAAAGGTGGGTGGTGGATAAGGTGGTTGGGCCCCATGGGTTCTTTGACCCCCATTGGAAGGGATCAAAGGGGTCATAAAAAGGGTTATCGAGGGGGAGGGGCCCTATGTCCTCAAGATCCTCAAGTGGTGGTGGGTCATCCTCCTCTAATGAGACAATTGGGCCAATGTACTTTGTGAGTGGGTCGACCATGAGGGAAGGGCTTGACTTTCCACCCGATATAAGAAGCTCCAAATTGAGGAGAAGGTCGGGCTCCTCGGGTATGGGGAGGAATAGAAGGAGGTCACTAGTGTAGCATCCAATGGTGCAAATCGAGGTGATAGACCCGACACAAAGGTGTAGGAGGTCAAGGCTCCTATATTGGTGGGCCATGGGGGTCAACAAGCCGGTCAACTCATATTGCCAAGCTAAGCCCTTGAGAAGGTCCTCTAAGGTTTCCACTTGGTAGGATGTTTAGATTATGGTGTGATAGGAGGAGATGTGCACTATGGGAAGGTTTTCCTTTATGGGAAGGTAATCGTGGGCCGTGATCTCTCTTATTGGGCTCTTCTTTAGCCAACTAATAAGGGGTTCCTCTAAGATGAGTTTGGCCCTAATTAGAGAGGGTGGTGTAAGGTGAAGGTCACCATGTGATGCTTCTTCTTTTTCTTGGTCATGGGTTTCCTCCATGGTAGGGAGTGGGTTTGGGGTGTTCACCACTATTGGATCGGGTATGGGTTCTTTCTCTAAGGTGGTGAGAGGGTCTTTTGGTGGTATGGTGATGAGGGTTGGTGTATGGCGCACCCGGGGTGGAAGGTAAAGGGAAACTTGGTTTGGGATAGGGAGGGGAAGTAGTGGGGGAATAGGACATGGGAGTTTTGGGGGAGGGAGTGGGAGATGGGTTGGTTGGGGTGGCTTAGGTTGGCCGGTCTTGGGGGGAGTGTCCCTTATAGGGAAAAATGGAGGGGTAGGTGTGGTCCTTATTGGGGAAACTTGGTCAGTTAGGGGTCTCTTCCCCTTAGGATCGGCCAGTTGTGGGGGGGTGGAGGTGGGGGCCAATTGGGTTTGGATAGTGAGATTTGTGGAAGGAGGTTTTGGTTGGGATGTGGGGATCCTCATGGGATTTAGTGGAGAGGTGGTTGCTTGGTTTATTTGGGTCTTAAGAGAGAGGACTTGGCCGCGAAGTGTAGCTATGATGGTTGATAGGTGATTTGTTGGGAGTGGTAGGGGTGGAGACCAAAGGGCGGTCTCAAGTTGTCCGGGTGAGTATGGAGGAGTGGTAGTGCTCCTCGGGTTAGGGGTGCTTGAGTAGGAGGGGTGGGAATGTTTGGGGGTGTAGATCTTTCTAAGTTCTAGCTTCATCTCTTCCCATGAGTGAATAGGTTCTTGGCTTCCAACCCTCCTTAAGCCCTCTATGTGTTCCCACTTAGTCTTGGCTTGACCCCGAAGTCGTCCCTTGGCCTTTCGGACTCTCGCCGGTCCATATACCCAAGTCTTTTCGAAGTACTTTTCTATGGTAGCCTCCCACCTAAGATAGTCACTAGAATGTTATCCGTCAAAGGTAACATCCCTATCTAGGATGAAGTCCATGGGTGGCGAGTAGGCTAAGTAGGAGGTGGCCATGATGATCGGGGGATAAATGCAAGGGTCGGACTGATGAAGACTACAATGCAAACGTGCCCTAGGACTTGACTTGATAGAGACAAGTCAATGACTTGCTCTGATACCAATTGATGTGACACAACCTAAGACTTAGGCAAGCAAGCACATTCACAATCAAAAGGGCCAATTTTGGGCCGCCGCTCTCCCGTCGCTCACCCAAGCCCAGGGTGACTTGGCAATGCCAAGTAGAGGATGTGGGGTTGGGCCCTTGCTGGTAGAGGGCCAGCAAGGCCAAGATTTGATTCCCAATGGATGTGGATGCCCAATTCAAGGGGGCCGAGAAAGTGCCAAAGGCACGGGTGATTCTCTTCCCACGGTGATCACTCAAGAAAACAGGGCTTGAGGATCGAGCTCTCACTCGCATAACCAGCGGAACTAGAACGAATATTGAATGACAAGCACTAAATGGAGTGAGGTGTGAGCACTTACTCGACCGGTTTGAAGAAACCGGTCCTGCTCGGAGACGAGGGCGAGCGGGGAGGCGAGTGGATCCCCACACGCCGCGGCGGTGTAGCTTGACCTACCCAAACAAGTTACAACACTACACCTCTCGTAGGAGGGGGGTCTTGGGGTGGGGGTTAATAGAGATTACAACCAAAACTACCTCCGCACAGGGAGGGGCCTTCAGCCGGCCAAGCGTGGAGGGGAAACTAGTGCTAAGAGTGATGAAGAAGTGATGACACCGAATCAGCCTTCTCTCTGTAATAGCTGACAGACAGAGGGTGTGGAGGCCGCAGAACTCTCTCATGAATTTTTCTGAGAGTGAGACCAGTGGGGATCTCTTCGTCTCTAGAACAGGAGTGCCTCTGAATTTTTCCAATTTCTTCAGGGGTTCACTGCCGGCCTGGGCGGTAGTACGAACAGGGTTGCTGAATCTTGGACTGTCTGCAACAGACTACCAACAGTAGGAAGACGAGGCTGCCCCGACCGTTCCCGAACTCCGAATCAGTCGCCGTTGGACCGTTGGAACCGTGGGTGAGTCCTCTTGACAGAAGAACAAACGGGGATGCCAAAAGATTCCGGTGAAGATCACAGGACTCAAAAAAGTGAGAAGTGGTCGATGCAGATAGTGGGAAGTAGAGTCGAACGCTTGAGGAAGAAAATTGGTAACTTCTGCTGCAGGATGCCGAACGGAGTTTTGCTTCTTGATTCTGAAAGTAAACAGGGAGAGGAAGAACTTTGCAGAAGAGCTCGTGGCCAGATTCCTCCGGGGTTTGTCGTGGTGAAGCTTTCTCTCTGGCTCAGGATCTCTGCAGAGCCAACTCTGCACAATCGTGGGAGAATGGACCTCCAGTGCAGCTCGGTGCTCCGATGGGGACGAAATCACTTCCGTTGCGAAGAGGATAGGAAGCCACTTCCGACGAGAGCTCTTGGACCTCCACGGATGCCAGGGGGAAGACGGGGTCGCTGCTGCACTCCACTGGTTCTCTGCAGACTCTCAGCCAAGGTGGAGGAAGGGTGATGGGGTGGCTGCTCTTGGTAGAGTGGAGTGGAGGGAAGGGGATGGGGGTGGCCTACTCAATGGGGAAAGGAGTTGGGCGACTTTGGGCTATGGAGGGAAGGGGATATTCAAATTCAAATGGTCTTGGGAGGTGGAGGGTTGCATGGGGGAGAGGGAAGGGTGCTTGGGAAAGGGATGAGGTGGTTGGAGGGTGGCTTAGTGATTGGGGATGCTCCCTTGGGACTAGGGGGTGGAGTAATGGGATGTGTGGGGAAGGGGAGTGGCCTTTAATGGGGGTAGGTGGGAGAGTGGTGGTTGGGAAGGGAGGAGAGAGAAAATTTTTGAAATTGGGTGTGGAGGAGAGAGAAAGGGAGTGAAAGAGAGAGATTAAGAGAGGATGGGTGGGATTCTCTCCCTAAGGCTTCTCACCTCACTAATGGATTCACTCCACCATAAAAATAAAGATAGAACTCACAAAATGGTAATTTTTCATTGATTGATTCATTAAGTTGAAATGGGGGGGAATGGGGTCCTATATATAAGAAACCCACATTTCTACAAAAGTCCCTGACAATTGACTCAATGACAAATAACCGAGGGGGTAGGGGAGAGCCCTTGGGCCAAGCCCAATGAATTGGGCCCAATAGCTAACTAGACAACCTAATGACACCCAAACTTAGGGAAATGAACACAAGTCCTAGGAACATGACTCAAATAAAAGGGAAAATACATCAAATGACTTAAATAAAAATTACATAGGACTCAAAATTAAATGACTAGACCATACCGGATGCAACCGGGGCGAGGAGACGAGCTGTGAACGTGGGCATGGGAGGTGATGTCCCCATCAAGTTGATATTATTTAATTTTTTATATAAAATGTATTATTAAATAAAAATTTATAAAAAATATTCTTAAAAATATATTAATAGGTATATCATTGTATAAATTTAAATCATATAAAAATATCATATTTATTTATAAAAATATTATTTTTCTCAAAAATTTATAAAAAATTATGCTTAATTGTCATTTATATATTATTTAAATTAACACAATGATATGTATGTTAATATATTTTAAAATATTTTTTTTTATAAATTTTTGTTTAATAATAATTTTCATGTATTTTTTTATTATCTAACACAATTACGTACGTGTTTTTTTACAATTATCTCATTTTTAGTTTCTTTTTAGAAGAGGTTCAGCCATCGCTAAAAATCTAATTTTTGGCTTCTCGACGGTCTATCCATATTAGATCCCTTTCTAATCCTCTCCCGTCGGTCTCTCTCTCTCTCTCTCGCACGCGCGTGCCCCCCCCCCCCCCCCCCCCCCCCGCTCTTGCTCTCGCCATCGCCTTCACCTTCCACTGTGCCCATCAACAGCGCGTCCCAGAGCCCGTCTCTCCCCAACGCAGCCGCCATCCCTGCGCCGGCCGAGGTTCGCCTTCCCCGCGAACCCCCGCGCCGTTGCCCCCACTCATCCGCTCTGCTCCGCCTTAGCCCGGCCTTTCAAGGGCCTGGTCACCGTCCCTTGCAGGTCTGCCGTCTGCCGTTTGCCGTTTGCCGTTTGCCCACCCCACCCCACCCCACCCCACCTCATCTCTCTCTCTCTCTCGCCTCGCTGTGGAGTTCGCTATTGCAGATGGCACCTAGGCCCTAGAAGGGACACAGGTGATAGTCCTCCTCAGAACCCCGACCCAACATCCTCATCGCCACTCCACCATCACGGTTATTTTCCCCTTCTCTTCCGTGGTCATGGTCTTGACGCCTCGGCAAAATTTTGTCGACGGTGTTCTGTTGTTGTCAAGAGAAGAAATAGCCGACGGCGTTACTTGTTGTGGTGACCGCGTTAAGGAGGCGCCTCGGGCGGTGATCGGTGCCAGGTCGGCAGCCCGTTACGCCGTACCACCTTCCTCGGCTCTCGTTCGAATTATTTGAGAATTCCACGGGTCCTGTTACGGGTGGATGGTGTGAACATTTAGAGAGAGTATAATAGGGTGTTTGGTTACAGTTTTTTTACCTCTTTCTCTCTTAAATTTAAAAAAGAGAGAGAAAATTTAATTATGGATGTTTGGTACTACTCTCCTAATTTTTAGGGAGAGAACTAACTCCCGTACAAATCTTTCTAAAAAAAAAATAACTCCTGACTAATTTTTTTTTGAAACTGGTCTCTTCTCTCCCGTGCGTCCCCTCCCTGTGGCTCGTCCCCCTCCCCCGCCCGACCGTTCCCCCCCTCCCCTGCGGATCCCCCCCCTCCGGCTCCGGCACCCCCCCCCGCGCGCAGCCCCGCCCCTCCCCCTCCCCCTCTCCCCTCCGGCTCCGGCGCCCCCCCGGCAGATCCCCCTCCCCCCGGCTCCGGCAGCCCCCCCCCCCTCACGCAGCCCCGCCCCTCTACCCCCTCTCCCCTCCGGCTCCGGCGCGCCCCCCCCCCCCCCCCGTGCGCAGCCCTCCCCGACCAGCTCCGGCGGCCCCCTGCGGCGCCCCCTCCTGTCCCCGACCGGCTCCAGCGCCCCCCCCCCCCCCCTCCCCTCTGGCTCCGGTGGCCCTCTACGGCGCCCCCTCCCGTCCCCGACCGCCCCCCCCCCCCCCCCCCCCCCTCGCGCGCGCAGCCCCTCCCCCTCTCCCCTCCGGCTCCGGCTACACCCCCTGCGACGGCGGCGCCCTCCTCCTCTCCCCTCCGGCTCCGGCGCCCCCCCTCCCCCCTCCGGCTCCGGATACCCCCCTGCGACGGCGACTCTCTCTCTCTCTCTCTCTCTCTCTCTCTCTCTCTCTCTCTCTCTCTCTCTCTCTCTCTCTCTGCAACTATAGGAGGTGGCAAACACATCTACATAAATTTTAAAATTTAAGACAACTCTGCCAAACAGAAAATGTCAATTTTTATCAGTTTTAAATTTTAAATCAAAAATTAGGTTGACACAAATTTTTAGATAGAAATAGATTTAAAAAAAAACTGCTCCCAAACACCCTATAAGTCTCTCAGTCTATTAAAATTATTATTGACTTTAGTCTCACATTGAATTCCACGAAGAGTTAGATCGACTTATAAGAAAAGGAATCCTCTACCTCAATATTTAGATTTTGAGAAATGATAAATGATTCCTAACAAATGATGTCTGAGCTCAATCTTTGTAGATCTAATGTGACGTATCAATATACCCTTTATCTGCTGTGCATGAACGGACGTAATCTCGATCGGCACCTAATCGACGAGAGCGTCGACCTTGTAAAGGAGGATGTATTATTACGGGTGAGTGGTGTGAGCACTCAGAGGTAGTGTGAGTCTCTCAGCCTACTAGAGTTACTAGTGATTTTAATCTCACATTAGATTCTACAAAGAATTAGACTGACTTATAAGAAAAGGAATCTCCTATTTCAATACCTAATTTTGGAGGAAGGATAAATAATTCCTAACAGGTCCCCTTTGAAATTTCCTATTTGTCCATTTTTTCTGATAATTTAGTTTTGACTCGGTTGATCTTCAGGACTGAATCAGATACCACACCCACCGGTCGTAAATATACAGGGGCTATGCCAGGGTCCTAATATAGGGATTTTTGCATAGATACCTCTGCACCGATCGATTTTTATAAATAAATCTCTCATTTAAATCTATTACTATAGATATCTTTGATATATTTTAAAAAATAACAGAAAATATTAATACATGTAAAATATCCAAAATGCCCTACAGCGAGAGAGAGAGAGAGAGAGAGAGACCACCCCGGCGGCCCCTCTTCCCCCACCCAGGCACCCCTCCCCTGGGATCACCTCTCTGCTAGGGATTTTATCCGAGAACTGCCGCCGCCTGTCACTGTCTTCCGCCGAGCACGGTCTGTCTACGCCGTCTCCCTCTCTCTCCAGCGGCGCGGCCTCCCTTTCCTCTCTCTCTCTCCCCGACACCCCAACCCCCCTGCAGCGGCCGGCGACACCTCTGGCAGCGGCGCCTCGGCGCTTACCCCCAGGCCCCGCCGCCTCTTCCTTTCCGGCACGGTCTCTGCGGCGAAGCGCCACCCCACCGACGCTTGCCCCCTACGGCCCGTGGCCTCTCCCCGCACGCGACTCCCCCTTCTCCGGCATTGCCTCGACAGCGGCTGTGCGCCGTCCGCTGCCGCTGCCGCCCGCCCACCCACCGCCGCCGCACACAGGTGAGTCTCTCTCTTTGTTAAAGTTCCGTAAAATAAATAGCCCCACCCAGGCGGTCCCCCTCTCTGGTGATCCCCCCTCTTCCCCCGTTCCGGTGACCCCACCTCTCCCCCCACCCCGACGGCCCTCGATGGCAGCGGCAACTTCACGACCGCCCAGGACCAATCATGAGCATCATCTCCTGCAGCCGCAATGTCCTCGACGGCTCCGCCGCCGTCAACTCTGATGCTACTTAGTCATCTTTTAACTATCACTTCACTCCAGTTAACCAAACAGGGGTTACGGCGACTTAACTGCAATTGTTCGGGGTATATCAATGGTAGCTATGACTGTATGTCTAAATGAGGAGTTTCTTTGCAAAAATCGATATTATAAAGGTATATATACAAAAATCCCTAATATATATTTGTATATTTTATGTAATTATTATGAGATTTATTAGATCCTCAAATGGCATCTTCCTGGAACCAACAAAATGTATAAGGAACCGGTTATTGGAAAAAGAGGTATGGCTGGAGATAAATTACCGAAAACATGTTCCATTGGTTACCAAACCATGAATTTTTTTCTCTTTTTTTCTGAAATTTTACTTGGAATACCTTCTGCGGCAATAACTTTGTATTGTGTGTGACAGTACATAGTATTGATTATTGACAATACATTTGGCCAATGGCCACCCATGCATCTCTTTTCTGGCAGTCATCTTTGAGAACTGAGAGACCACAGACTCATCGGTTGAGCCACCTACAGGTGAGTGAGGACTGACGTGTGGGAGGTTGCTGAAAGATAGAAAGATGGCACATTAGTAGATCCAACTGTTTCATAGAATAAGGATAAGGATATTAGGGCTTTGGAGAGTGATGCAGGAAGGAGGACATCTTCAGGGCTGAATAAGGAAGACATTATCTGGTTTGGGGGTGGGGTGGGGAGGCAAATTTCTCTTCTACTGCAATGTTTACAAATCACCAAAGGCAAATAGAGCGCACAGGGAAGTATGGCACTCCCAGGCTCCAGTTCCTTCAGGTAAGGCCTTGCTCACCTCCTTTTTCTCTCTAGTCAGAATTGCTTTATCTGTTACAGGTTGTTGTTTGCAATTGATTGAGGATACAAATTGTTGTCTTCTTTTCTGCAGGAGCTAGTGGCCCAGTTTCAGAATGCAAGTGATGAAGGTGAACCATAATCTTTTTCAAGATAGAAATGATGCTTTCTTCTGGGAAGGTTTTGTTGTACATTTTTTATTGTTATTTAGGACTATCATACTTCTTATTAATAGTTTACTGAATAATATTATAATTTAGTATAGAGTGAAATGAGATTAAATTCAGATAGCTGAGACTACGTGATTCCTTATAACTTCTCCTTCTTGTGAAACGTTACCTGAGGTTTCAGTGATCACACTTTTCTGTCTTCTTTAAACCCTCTATCTAACTCTTGCCTTACCTGTGTACCTAAACCTTGCATCTGTACCTGTTTACCTCCCTCCAACTCTAGCTGATGAGTCCATGTTGTGGCCTTTCCGTTGTAAAAACATTTCATCTCATTCCTGGAAGCACTCCATTGGTCTTATAAATGGAAAAAAGCATCATTCAAGGCAGATACTTGGCAGTCTTATTGGCAAAAGGACCAGAATGATATTATCTTCCAATATTAATTGAGGAAAATCTGTATTTCAGTTCTTTCTTCATTAGATTTACCCTAGCTTAACATCCTGGAATGTTTATCACCAGAGTATTTCCCCTACTTTAGCAGAGTACTCTGCACAGGAAGGGGATGTACCATATTCATTTGGTCTGTTGTGCATGTCAATGGGCGATTGAGAATAGAAAGCTGTTGATTAGACAGTACACTTTCTGCTTGTTTGTGGTTCTCCATTGTCCGTTACTACATTTCTTGACTTTTTTCTCATCAAGGGGTCATGATTCACCCACCAGATGTTCCTTGCTATTCCATCTTGCAGAATCAAAGGAGAGAATTGTTGCTCATTTGGCTAATTTTGCATATGATCCTTACAATTATACCTTCCTGCGTCAGGTAGTAGCGCCATTTTTAACCTATCCATCTAATTATTTTGTTAGCTTATTCCACTATTGATTTTGCTTATTGTATAATACAGCTCAATGTTTTGGAACTGTTCCTTGATTGCATAACAGAGCCAAATGAAAAACTCGTGGAATTTGGAGCTGGAGGAATCTGCAATGCCTGTGTCGGTAAGTTATCCAAACATAACATCATTTCCCCTGCAAACTTTTGCCGAGTTAGCAATAGAAAGTAAATCCCAAAAGTAGTAAAGAAAAAACATAAAAAAACATATGAGTTAACATGCATGATTGGCTGACAGAAAAAATTCTCAAGGTACAGAGGACTTTGTTTGGACATAATCAAATGCCAACAATAGGGCATGGAATCAGGGTTTTATATAATTCACGGGAATATGCATTAGGATGTGTATGCTAAATTATCTAAAATTTTGCCAAAAAACATGGAGAACATCAATTGAAACTGATAACCTTTTGTGTTCAGGTAAGTGATTTTTGGAAAATATTGTGCCATCTAATTCCTTAAAGTAAAATCTTCAGATGCCTGCAATGGATGTTCAGTTAGGCAGAATTGGCACTGGCTCTAGAACTGGGCATGGTCATCCAGTTCTTGCCGGTTCTGCTTGGAACTAGCCGATTCCAACCCTGTTCTTTCAAGTTCTGAGACAATTCTGTGATCCAATATTTGATTCCTTGCATTGAAGTTTGGAAATGTTTGTTTCCTTTGGCATGCATAGGTAAACTTATTGTTTTTTTTTCTGTTTCGGGGCTTTTTTGTCGAGGTTGCGTACTTATTTTTTGTTGTATGACAACCTTTATGCAGTCTCTGTGGTTGTGTGTGGCTCTTTTATAAAGAAAATATTCCTTTTTGGTTCTTCAGACCCAGCAAATACTGCAGTGATTGTAGAGTGTGGGGGCATTCCTCTGATCATTACCTGCTTATCTAGCCCAGTTAAAAACACTGTAAGTACTCAGATTCTTCCATTCTCACTGTTAAGCTATATCCTTCCTTAAGGTTTGCAATTCTTAGCTTAACTTTGAGCTGTTAATATTTAGCGAAATGGCTAACTGCTGCCAATTGATGATCAGTTATTCTGCTATGAGAAATGTTATACCAGATAATATGGCTCTTTTGTTATTGTTTAAATCATCAAAATTTGGTAAGCTTTTGGTTATGTAGCTGATTAATGGTAAACTTTTCTTTCAAGGAAGTCAGCTTTTGGTGATAACCTATAGGCTCTGGCCATAATCATGCTGGACCAAAACTGATTGAGATGCATCTTTGTAGAAATGAGATACAACTAGTTGTAAACCCCCCCAACCCCGGGACCAAATTAAAAATGAAAAAGGAAAACAAAGACTATGGGGACACAGGCAAAGCATGATGGCGGTAGCATCAGGTGCATGATGGCAGACTCAGGGACACCATTCTCATGAAAGTGTAAAGAGGGGGGTGGGTGGGAGGGGGAGGAGCTGGTTCTAGTAAGGGGGAAGAGCAGTCCAAGCTGGGATTTGTGGACAATGATGCACCCATCAGATTGAGGAGGTCCATCAAGAATATTTTTTTTTGAAAGTGGATGGTACCACCGTTTATATAAAAGAAAAAATAAGAATGTACAAATATGAGGATAGCGCTCCCAAACACAACTCCCAAATGCGAAAGATGGAAGACAACTCTCTACCCCGGGAGCAAAACAAAAGAGAAAAGCAAATCACCTAGCCACTCTAAACTGCCCCCCTACTAAGAACAACAAGAGACTCTATAGGACAACCACCATACTTTGCCGTCTACACCGCCTTGACATGGAGCCCAAAAACCACCAAAATGCTGAAAAAATTGAGGTGTAATGTGCCAGATTCAGCAGTGCTCAATAGGGGAGTAGAGCTGATCTGCCCCTCTCGTCCCAAACCAAAAGAGCAACCCCCTACTGATTCATCCCTTTCTGTTCCCCTCTTCTACTGGTTTTTTCTACCTTGGCCTTGCTATATCCGCATGCCATCTTCGTTGGATTATGCAAAAGACAGACCTCACGTTTTTATCCACACACCCACACAAGACACGTCAATCAGACTAGCAACCTCTCCAGCCCGAGTCTCCACAAAACTCTCTATGTTAGGTAAGATTTCTTTGACCTCCTTCTTGTCGAGAATCCCCTCTCCCTCCTTATTAACACTCGTCCCCCTGATTGGCGTCCTCGATTAGATCCACCTCCACACGAAAATGCACATCCTTCGACTCCTTGGGTGGGGGAGGTAATGCTAAGACTCTCTATTGACTAACTCCTAGAAGAGAAATGGCTGCTTCTACCTCCACCACGAGGTTCCCCGCCAAAAGTCGAGGCTTCTCACTCTCAATGACGCCAACGGTTGGGGCTTCCAGCGTGCAAATTGTAGCCCTTCCTTCAAGGGCCAGAGGCGCCTGCCCGTGTTGCTCATCGATCAGGATGGAGAGGAGAGGTAGGGCCTCAAGGGCTTCCTCCCCTTCCCCACCACCACTACATCCCCTACCTGCAGAAGGCTCGAACACTGGAAGACCGACAACCGGCTGTCTTCTACTCGAAACAGGAGCATGGGATGTTATCGCATGGAGTCCCCCACCCTCCCCTGGCAAGATCACGGTTGCTACTAGTGTGTCGATCTGCCTCAAAGAGCCGTCTGGCTAGCTACAAGCGCCAACAAGTGGCACACCCTTTGCACGAGAGGCGGTCTCTGCCTTGCGTTGCTTCTGTCTCATCCTAGACCGAGCCTTCCGCTGACGAGCCAAGCATCGACTGTACTTGCTCCTCGTGGGCGGTCGATGTAGGGGCCACTGTCGACCTGCTCAGGCTGGGATGGAGGGCCCATGGCTACTGGAAGAAGGAGCCCCCCCTCCCGAAGAACGTCGTCATCAGCCCTACCCTGCCCTTCCACCCCCGAAACCTATAGATGGGGTTAGGGGGATTCGGCACCTGCGAAGAGGAAGAGGCCTCAGTGACCAGAGCCTCCACCTACTGCTTGGCCACCACCGACTCCTCCCCCTGATCTTCACCAACGCCACCACCTGCCCCCACAGGACCGCCCAGGGTAAGAGGTTGACCGGCAACAACGTCCACACCGCCCGTTCTTTACCCCTTGCTGGACCGCTGGAACCATAGATGGCAGTACCGGTTTCGGCCGGGTCCGAAACCAATTAAATAATTATTTTTTTTTAAAGGCTACATTTGGTTTTGGCCAAAACCGGGCCTTGGGTGTCGTTTCGTTTCGGTCCGAAACCGAAACGTTTCGGCCGAAACATTTCGGTTTCGGCCGAAACTGCCATCTATGGCTGGAACAAATGAAGAACTTGCAAGAGGCCCCGCGTAGGTTTCCTTCTTTGCCGCAACTGCCTTATGGATCACCTGTGTGGCGATCACCAGTCAGAGATAGCCGGCGCCGGAGTCGGAGGCGGAGTCCCCACCATCTTCCCACTGCTTGCCTTGCAGGCCTTCCGCTAGCAAAGAAAAGCCCTAACAGGTGGGGAGGGCAGCCGGTAGCTTGTGTAGGCCCGGAACTGGGAGCGGCTCCGGATTTGGGCAAGTTGTGCTTGGAAGTGCGAATCGGGCCCATCGCACCGTAAATGCTGTCCGGTCCAGCCCCCATCAGGTCTGCCTGTTGAGAATTTGCACGAATCGGCGAGGAGTTTGAAATTCGAAAACCCTATCCCTCATCCTCTCGATGGCGTCCCCTCTGAAACCCTAGATCCGCCGTCGTTGTGCGTTCCACTCCCTGCACCTTGAGCCGGACCACAAATGGCGCGTCCCGTCGATGGTAAACGAGATGACCTCCAAGAGCTCCCCCTTTCCACATGCCTGGATGGAGGCATCCACCATTGTGTGGCCTCCCACCGGAGCTAGTTGGAGGCTCCCGACAACCACCCCACCGAAGCTTTTGACCAGAAAATTGATGCCTTCCTCATCGCAGAGAATGAGGGGGATCCCCTCTAGTCTGATGTGCACAGTGTACTTCTCTGGGTTAGGGAAAGCACCTCTACCTATCGTCCAAGAGAGGATGCGCAAGAGGTCCCCATCTGCCGCAATGAAACCAGACTTCACCACTGCCGTTGAAAGCCCAACCTCACAACCTGCTAGATCTCCCATGAACCACCACCTCCTCCCAGCAACACTCGCACCTTCTCCGTATCCGCTGCCCCATAGATCAGGGCCACCCATACCCACTGCTGCAGCCAAGCCATCAGGGCATGGAGAAGATCTGTGGGAACTGCACCTGCCTCCCAACAGGCCGGAGCACTCAGCCTCCGGGCAGCCTCCCCACGCTTGCACCCCACCGGGATACCCCTGACAACCTCAGTGAAGGATCACCTGGGGGGCTCTCAACTGCTGATGCAAAGAAGCTCTGATTGTGGCTGATGACTACGCCCCGAAGGCGGAAAGCTGCAAAACTTCTGAAGGTGCCCACGGTGACCACACCGGAGCGAGGACGACTCCCCGAAGCCTGCCGCCAGATGGCCGGCGGCCCAAGACCCGCCGGAAGGTCCCCGGGGCGAGCCCCGGGAACCCACCCGCACTGAACATCCACAGAGCTTCTCTCTCTTGAACCCGCTAGAGAGAGAACATCACACGATCTTCAGTCCATCAAGAATATTGTCTGAACTCTATCCTTGTTCCTATCTTTATTCTTCTTCTTCTCCTTGCATCCTTATCCTGCAAGGGTGAGAGATTCTGCCAGACTTACCTAGAGTCAAAAAGAATTGCCGCAGTCAGGACTGATGTAGTTACTCCTTGGCCAAATTCTGATGTGGAATATCAAATGTGGCAATGCCCTTTGAAGGCACATCTGCTGTTTGAGGCTCGCATCCAGCTCATGCTTGCAAATGGCTCATCTCATTTCTTTCTTGAAAAGTGGTCTGGCATGGGAGCTCTTGCCAATTAATGGACTCAGCAACTTGGAAACCTCACCAGATTAAACATATTACAACCAGAGGAGCCTTCCATCTGGA
Organism: Amorphophallus konjac; assembly: GCA_022559845.1. Lineage (NCBI taxonomy): Eukaryota > Viridiplantae > Streptophyta > Magnoliopsida > Alismatales > Araceae > Amorphophallus > Amorphophallus konjac. Next base: position 54,882 of record JAHNEJ010001856.1, read on the forward strand.
TAATGATATCCTTTTGGTGAGCTTTGGACATTCTTCCTGTGGGAATTCTTAAGCAACTGAGTGTCATTTGCCCCTCCATCTCCCTTCTGGGATTGGACAAGCTCGCTTGGATGCCTGATCCACATAGACTATTTTCCGTCATATTTCCCTGCCTGAGAATTTTTCAGCAACCGCCCTCATCACAATTTCAAGGCCAAGACACCCACCGATCCCTCTGAAAACATCTTTCCTAATGCTGCACGTTTTCAGAATTGGCTTGCTTCTGGATGAGAATATAACTAAGCTGGGAATTTATATGGCTTCAGCTTGCAATTGTTGCTCGAGGAGGGTGTTGGACACTTGTTCACACTTATTCTTGCACAGCAATTGGGCATGTAGACTGTCGTAACACTATGGTCCATTTTTAATTTGCCATTTGTCTTGCATTCTTTGGTACATTCTCTTCAGACATGGTTCACTAGTAGCTTCACTCACCACAAGGTAGCCATTATGAGGCATTTTTCCCCTCTTCCATTGTGTTGAAAATTTGGAAGGCTCGCAATGCCAGAAGGTTTGGCAACAAACTATTCTCCCAGGCTGGAAGAATTTGGCTGATTAAACAATGTTACCAAACAGTTACTAGCTTTCAGCAAGAAGAAACCAGATTGTCACCAAGACATTCATACTTTGCAAGCATTTGACACAGCCAATTGTTTCTGCCCCCATTCATGCTGATCTCTTGGCACTGGACTATTTTTTTCCTTGTGGGACTCTAAATAGCTCTAAAGTTGAGTTCTTCGCTCTTCATGATGGTCTTCAATGTTGGTCTCTGGGCCTCCATCCCAATTTTATGGAATTAGACTCAACATCTCTGCGTGGGTTATGGTGTCGACAAAGTCGAGTATCCCCTGTGAACAGAATCAAAATAATTGTGGGACCTCTTTCATCCAGAAATAACCCTTACACTGCAAGAGGGGATCCAGCTTGCTGATTGTCTGACTAATCGTGCTTGTGACAATGAGAATGCTTCTTAAGTTTAACCATGAAACTCTCACGGGTTGAAGCAGATGGATGTTCACTCTAAACCAGGCACATCTGCCATCCATCAGACTGACCAACCAACAGGAAGACATGTAATCCACTCATTTTACTTGTTTAATTCCTTTCCATTATGTTATACCCTCGATATAGACTTGTATTGGTTGCTTATTTATAATTAATGAAGCAGGAATTTGATGTCCTCGCCGGGCACTAATCCTCAATTTTGGCTGCCTAGTTGCTAGTCATGGATATGGCATTTGGGGGGAGGAAGAATCAGCCAAAAGGGCATGAATGTAGTTTTACGTGCAAGTTTGGCACTAAGTATGGTTGAACGCCACTCTCATCAATGGAATTGAATGGCTGGGATTGACATGTATGGTAGCCGAATACTTGAGGTTTTGTGGTCTTGCAGTTTTCTTTTTTATTTTTTCATCATGTTTCTCTAGGCAATTACTAATTAAGGAAGCTGAACTATGCATGACGTTTGGACTAAAAATAAAACTAAGCCTGCTTTTATATTGTAAACTTAATTACATTCTCACTGGTTTTCTGGGTACTTTATGTCTTGGTTCTAGTTTTATCAGATTTGGCTATTTGCAGTTGTTTCTTTGAGGGCCTCTGCTACAGTGGCAGGGACAGTCCACATAAAGCCCATAAAACCCAGCCCACCTAGGTACAAACATGGGTGGTTCCCTTCTTACATCCCTACCCATACCAACTGTGCCACAGCCCGCCGATTGGCTGTTTGCAGTAGTTTGCAAATGGGAACATTAAAAGCAGAAATGACAATGACGGTCTAGTACGTGTTCATAAAGCAGTCCTTTTTGTGAAAAGCAGGTTGTTTATCACTTTATCTATACCATAAAAAGACTTGCTACTTATTTTTTTCTGGAAGAAGCATGTTGTTTTCAAAGATTAATTTAGTGAGTAAATACGTCATTTTCGATGTTTGATTTTAATGGCTAGAATGCAGGAGAGTGGGACTATATTAGAGTCAGGGGCATCCAGATATTTATGTTTATGCTGGCACATGTACTACATTTCCCTGCTCAATAATCTAGAAAGCAATTTTTTTTTGTCTCTGAACTTACAATTTCCAATTTATTTCCCTTTCTATTTTTAATGCAAACTCAAACTCTTCTGCAGGTGAGTTATGCTCTTGGGGCTCTGTACTACCTTTGTAATTCATCTACCGAAGGGGAGATCTTAAAACCAGAGGTGCTCGACCTTGTAAGGAGATATGCTGCAGCTGAAGCTGTTAACGTTTGTTTCAGCAATCTGGCAAAGGCATTTTTGGACAAACATGCCCCATAATCATCACGTCTTCTTTTGCACAGACTCTGGATTACCAAGATTGGCTATAAGATAATTGCATCTGCAATGAGCGTCTGGTCTGTCTCAAGGTTTCAATCCCTCTTCATATCCAAAATTATTCGAGTCTCTTCCCATGAGGAGTGGGAGACCAAGGTCTTCTGGCTTCCATCACATCTCTCTCTCTCTCTTTTTTTAAAGGAAACTTAGCGGTCCGTACTTTTCTACCTCCCCGAATCTACTCCTTTGCCGGATATTCTAACCGTCGTATATTCCTGCCGGATATTCTAAGTTCTAACCGTGGTATATTCCAGTTACAAATACTTTATTCGGCACCTTGGCCTGCATGAGTCTATTGCAACACCCCTTCACCTGGTTGCCAAACTTTGTTGTTTAGCTTTCCTGTTGGCCGTGACTAAATCCTTTGATTGCTGCTTCTCTTCCCAAGCGGAAGACAGAAATTGATGATGGACAAATGAAGCAGGTGATTGAAACACTATGAGCAACTCTGCTTGTGAGGAATGGAAGGACAAGGAAGCATCAGACGTCTCCAACGTCACTCAAATCTTGTATTTCCTCTCACATGTGCATATACCGGCTGGGCCGTCTATTTTTTGAAGCAAACTCTCTTGAATCTTGGTATTCAACAGCGTGATGGGAAAATTAAATGTTTTCTTGTCAAGCACAAGGGTGTTGGAATATCAATAGCTGGATGTCATATCATCATGACCTGAGAATTTTGCTTCAAATGTCTGGCAAGTATTATCTGAGTGATGGATGATTCATTACTAGGAATCCAGAGAGAATCTAATAAGTGGAGAGTGGATTTTCACCATGGCTTCATCTGATGTTTGTTCATTTCTAATAATCTTTTGTTGACAGTTGGAGAGGTCTAGATGATAAACTTAGTGCATATTACTCACTTAGCAATTGAATTTGAAATTGTGGCTCAATATGTTCATGTGAGGTTTCGTGCTTTGTTACCAAATGATAGGACTTGAATCATCCCACTTGGGGAGGCTACCAGAGTGCCGATTCTTTTATGTTGGCTAGATATTGCAGCTATAATTTTGACGTCAGAACAGTCTCTTCAAATCAAAGCTACAACAAAGCTGGTAATCCTCATGTTACTCTGCCTGATGATGGTGACGAAGTAGGAGGCGCCACGAACAATAGAGGAGGATATTTTGGTAATTCACTTTCTCTGGTTAAAGAGTAACCAAAATGTGGATAAGGAGCTGCTTAGTTTGACGTAAAATATTGCAAAAGGTAATATGAAATATGATATTTTTATGATGTTTTACATCGTTTTTCGTTCAATCAAATGATTCTTAATTTAAAGGAAAGAGATTTTTTTAGTCCATATTAGAAGGAGGGTATATTATAAACTTTGTTTCAACGGTCAAATGTGACATTTTCATTTTGAGGAGGGCATATATGAAATTAACCAAATCTCTTCAAATACCCGGCCAAGCCGCCATGTGAGATGGGCACGAGGCGTCGTGGCTCTTCCCGTAGCCTCTCGCCCCCTCACTCGCCGCCGATGGCCTCATCCTATCTGCTTCCCTGCAACGGCGGCGCCGCCTCCGCCTCCGCCTCCGCCCGGCGCCTTCAGCTGCCATGCCCCAGGCTCCTCCTCTCCCCGAGACACTCTTCCTCCCTTCTCGCGGCTCCCCGCGCCGTGGGGCGCCGCTGGAACAGCAGAACTGGGTGGGGTGGTGCGGCAGGGTGTGGTGAGGGGAGTAGAGGAAAGAGCCATCGGAGGGAATGGGGAGAGAGGGCTTCCGGGTTGTCGGGGTTTGGCGTTGTGGGCTCTCTGGGGGACGGAGCGGCGGACGGGAGCGAGGAAGAAGTCGAAGAAGATGACGTGGATGGAGTGCAGGAAGAGGAGGCGGCGATGGAGGCGTCGGTGTCTCCGGAGAGATGGGACGTCCTGGGTCTCGGGCAGGCCATGGTATGCTTGTGGGCGCTCTTAATCTTTCGAAAAGTTTCCTCCTTGAGCTTCCCTGTTTTGGTATTGCTGCCTATTTATGGCACTAATTTTTTTTGTTTGATTCGGTGAAAGGACTAGATGTCTTAATAACTCTAGAATTCTTGTGGATCATTATGGCTTTGGGCATTGGTTTTTGGTTCAACTAAAAGAGTGGGAAATTTTAAATGAATCCCGGTGGGAAATTTTGAATGAATTCGAGAATGTCTCTTTACATGAGGGTTAGAATAATTTGAGTTGCTTTTCCGTAAGTCGCTAACTCATTTTTTGATAATTTATTTATGATATTGCTGATATGTATCTTTTCCTCGTTTTAGGTAGATTTTTCAGGCATGGTCGACGATGAATTTTTAGAGAGATTGGGTATAGAAAAGGGTACAAGGAGAGTGGTGAACCACGAAGAGAGGGGCAGAGTCTTGCGTGCAATGGATGGTTGCAGCTACAAGGCTGCAGCTGGAGGCTCCCTCTCAAATACGCTGGTGGCTTTGTCAAGGTTAGGTAGTCGATCGATCGGTGGTCCTGACTTAAACATTGCTATGGCTGGCAGTGTGGGGAGTGATCCACTTGGGGCGTTTTACAGGTAATTGAGCAGCATTTTCTCAAAGAAAATGATAAAACAAAAATAAAAGATTTTTTGTTTGTTTGTTGAATATTTGGGAAAATCATGGCACTTTTCCAGACCTGAGATCTTGCAATTTGCTCAATGTTGTATGCCTCTCCCTTAAGTTTGGTAGGCTGCCATGGTGTAGCTTTTTCTGTTTTCTATTCCCTCCTTTCTTGGGGTTAAAGCCAATAAATTTTCTCCATTCATGATTGCTTGTCTTGTCATGCAAACAATGGTGAACTTCGCATAAGGTTTGTATACAAGGATTGCAGTCTCAGATTTTCTATCCCTGTCTACCCTATGAAGAACTGCAAAGGACGAGTATAACAATATCAAACAACATGCAGATTTGTTCAAAGAAAGAAAAGAATTTGGCAGACAATGTTTTTGTAATAGGATTTTACGATGTTCTTCATAACTGAAGAGACATCATAACATATTGTAAGCCCTTTGTTCATGCACTCATAAACAAGAACGTCATCTAAATTTTATCTGAGATCTTTTTTTTTTCCTTGCTTGATGCTTTAAAAGTGGGTATCTGTAGCTTCCATACTTGTGTATTTTGTAGGGCCAAATTACGTCGGGCAAATGTGAATTTTCTATCTGCATCTGTTAAGGATGGAACAACAGGGACAGTCATTGTGCTTACTACACCAGACGCACAACGTACCATGCTTGCATACAAGGTTGGCGCTTATCATACTCGCATTATTATTTATTTCTCTATATTGTTTTTTTAAACTTGTTTATTGATTGTATAAAGTATTCTTTCCTCTTGCTATCAAGTTTTAGAATTTGAAAATTCTTTCTTCAGCTATGATCTCCATTACCTTTTTTCATGGTTCTTACTATTCACTTGTTCTTATTCATCTTATATATCATGAACTTCTTCAATGAGATTCATATTTTGGTCAATTGTGGACATTGATTAGAGCAAATGAATTTTCTTAGGTCAGTGATTTCTTAAGTGCTTGGCATGACTTCTGTTAAATGGTTGCACAAGTGGCTTTGAATCCTTTTCTTTTCTTAAAAAAGATATTCAGTTGATCTCATTAAAGGCACAAACTTGAACCCAAAACTTAGGCATTTAGCTGAGGGAATCCTCCACATATATCTCTGGAAGCCACCCACAGATATCTGATATGAGACTAAATCTCAACAAACCTCAAACTATATGAGTGGTTTAAAAAGCTTGGTAGGCTTGCTTCGCTCACTATTCTGATTCCAGTTTGCGCTGGAAACAATCTGGGGCAGATGAAAATTGGCCCAAACTACACTTGGCAAAATAGGAGAAAAGTTAAAATGAGAAAAATATATGGTTGGAAGGGGAGCGGAAAAAAGAAGCAGCTGAGAAAGAGAGGAAGAGATAGCAAACTGACTGTAGCAGCCTGGAGAACAACAGGAAGGTGGCAACATACTCCTCCCATCCTCTCATCTTTTTATTTTTTTCTTTTCTTTGGCTTGCTCGGGGGCTGACATCAGGGAAGTTGTTGAAAAGATGAAAACATAATGACTTGTTTCTTTAATGCAATTTATCAGATGACATTAAGATAGAAAATTGCATTAAAGGCACAAAATGAACTACCCCTCGGCTGACTATGCTCCACTTGATTTGAATTTCTTTATCCTCAAAACTTTTGAAAGCGGAAACAAAATCTGCTAGGAACATGCTTTGAGTTATTCTCTTATAGCTTATTGCAAATTATTATGAAAGATGATGAAATTAACTGACATGCATGGCATGCCTGTACCCAAGCACACATTTAAGCATGCACGCACAGAGGGATGTTTGTTTTTGTTGCTTCCAGGGGAACTTTTGTTGCTAGTTAAATGCTGGATGTGTGTATGCCTTTGCAGAAAATATTTGATTGGTATTTAAACTTGGGATTTTTAGTTTAAGCCCCTAAAAACTTTCAAAATTAAGAAAAAGTCCCCCCAATCCATCTATTTAGCCAAAACCCCCCCAAATCTCAAAACCATTAGTAAAAAGTCCCTCAAGTTAACGACCATCCGAAAAATGGAATATTCTGGAGAATATTCCTTCCCCTACCCATTAAAAATTTCCTTTCTTATTTTACCCCCTTCTGTGTGTGTGTGTGTGTGTGTGTGTGTGTGTGTGTGTGTGTGTGTGTGTGTGTGTTCAGAGATGGCACCAGCTGGTTTGTCACTGCAGACCACCAACGACGGCCTCGGAGACTTCAGAAGCTCTGGCCAAAGGGAAGGAGATGCCCTCAACAACAGGCGGTGTCGAGAGGAAGGGGAACACAAGCCGACACTGAGGATGGCGGCGCTGCAACAGTGTCATTGCATCACCGGGGTCTAGATGCCCATGCATTACCCTCGGTACAAGAGAGAAGACTACGAGAAGATGGAGGGGTGGAAGATAGATGTTCTCCTCAGAGAGTACGGCCTCAGCTTTGATGGCCCCTTCCTTGGCAAGAGGGCGTATGTCATGGGCACCTTCTTGTGGCCTGATCAGCTTTAGTCTCTTTTAACTTTGCAACCTAGTGGGAAGAGATGCCATGAGTGCATCTTCTTCTTTCTGCTCAAAATAAGCTCTCTCTCTCTCTCTCTCTCTCACTCTTGTGGGGGGGTTGCCGGTGCCGGGAGGGAGTGGGAACCTGTGTGTGTGTGTGTGTGTGTAGGGTGGGGGGTTGCCGGCACTGGGAGGAAGGGATTCCCCCTTCGGCACTCTCTCTCTCTCTCTTGGGTGGGGGGCTGTCGATGTCCAGAGGGAGGGGTTCCCCCTCCGCCCCCCTTTCTATGGGGGTGGGGGGTTGCCGGCGTCGGGAGGGAGGGTCCCCCCTCTGGGCTTCTCTTCTATGCTCTCTTTCTCTATGGGGTGGGGGGTTACTAGTGTCGAGAGTGAGGGGTTCCCCCTATAGCGCCCTCTCTCTCTCTCTCTCTCTCTCTCTCTCTCTTTTGGGTGAGGGGGTTACCGGCACCGAGAGGGCTTCCCCCTCCGGCACCTTATCTCTTTGTGGGGTGGGGGGTTGCCGATACCAGGAGGGAGGGGTTCCCTCTTCCGGCCCCCCCTCTCTCTCTGCTCTCTCTCTCGGTTGCCGGTGCCGGGAGGGAGGGGTTCCCCCTCCGGCACCCTCTCTGGTATTGTGGTTTTTTTTCTCTTACCTAGTTAGGCTAGACCATGGTTTGGTTAGCCTAACCAGACCTTTTCTCATGGTGGGAGACAGTAGGGACTTTTTCATGTAGCGGAAAAGGTTTTGGGGGCTTTTGGCTAAATAGATGGATCACAGGGGCTTTTTTTTAATTTTGAAAGAATTTAGGGGTTTAAAACAAAAAAATCCTATAAAATTTTATCAGTGATTGACTTATTGTAGCTGTTTTTTTTTGTCCTATGTCAGGGTACTTCATCAACTATCAACTATGATTCCTCGTTGTCAGGCATCATCTCAAAATCAAATATACTTGTCATAGAAGGGTATCTATTTGAACTACCTGACACTGCAAAAACAATAGTGAAAGCATGTGAGAATGCCCGTGACAATGGTGCACTGATTGCTGTTACTGCTTCTGATGTATCATGCATTCACAGATGCTATGATCACTTCTGGTATGTTCTAAATCTGTCCAAAGTTCTTAGCCGTTTTTTTGGAATTTTCTTATATTCGGGTTTTGTTTGTAAATCAACTACGGATGTTGCATACGTAGTCTGTATTTGAACTAGATGGTATCTTTTGCTTTGCCTGGGTTGTATGTGGCTTGTTCATCATTTCAAAGAAATAACCCCTGTATATGCACCATTTACTGTATATTTTTTTTTGCTTTTGGTTCATCATAGCCTTGGGTCTTTACATGTTATATTGTGTTGCTTTGGTGTAGTCCTGTGCCCCATCCACCACCTTAAATTAGGTTATATCATGTTTTTAAATCATAGCACTGGGGCAGCAGCAGAGTTCAATCTCTACTTCTTCTCTTTGTTGATGAGGTGGGAGACTGGGGGTGCCTGTAAAAGGCCAATATCTACTTTCACCAAATAGATGTACCTGTGCTTGCTGGTGGGAAAGAATGGGCGTGGCCAGCAATCTTTGAATTCTGAATCCTCTAGAAGATGTGGCCTCCCTCTTATGATTTGTAAGACATGGACATGGGTGCCAAGTCTCGACATGGACACAAGTGTTGGACATGGCAAATCAAGAAAAATAAGACATGGGGACACAGAAGTAATATAATCTTACATATTTATTATACACATTCATCTATCAAATATGTATCAACAATTGATATAGAATGATTTCTAAGCTACTAAGCGTAAACAATTAATTTAGAATTATATATATTTCTTTATCAATATGTATTAAAAATTGATTTAGAATGTTGTTGAATTACTAAGTTTACATCAACAATTACCATGTAGTTTAAATTATAAACAGCTTATAAGTTAATATTTCTTAAAGTAAAGTTTAACATTAAGATCTGAAAGATCTTTGGAGGTTTAAATATAAATATAATTTATATATATGTATAGTATTGTACAAATTTATTAAAAGGAGTAGTTTCATGCTATTCCTACCCAGCCATGAAAACTAACGAGTGGGTGTTAAAGGGCAGAGAGACTTTTCTGTTTTGGGAAGATGAATGTGTGCTGCAAGAGGGGAAAAAAAAGCAATGCACACCCCTTGGTGGAACCGAATTGACACGGGAGTCCATGTCAACTCATTTCGACTTGGCACCAAAGTTGTACATGCTGTGTCCAGCTAATCTATGCCTCCCTCTCTTCTTAGCTTTTCTTTTTTTTCATGTACCTCTGAACCTCCTGTTGGAGAAAGTATTTATGGTTACATCATAGTTGATATAGATGCATTATGTCCTTAAGGCTCAAAGAAAGGATCAGGTGGTTGTTATAGCTCATGAAGGGATAAAGGACATCATTTCTTTTTCTTAATTTTTCTTAGAAGTCGTAGCCTCTCATTTCTTCTTTAGCTCAATTTCTCATGTGATTCTTCCCTCCTTAGCTGAACTCTAAAATCTCACCTGATTGAACTCTTTTTTGTATAGCAAATATTTGGGTCACTTTTGAAAACAACCATCACCATCAGGTAATCTCTCCACAAACACAAATAGGACAATTTAATTCTTGAAATCCAGTTCAAATATTTCTCTTCTTCATCTCTCCCCTCTTTCAATCAGTCACCCAAGAAGCCTGTATATTTGACATCTCCCTTTTATTCAACGGTTCCTCTTTTACTGAGTTTGGAAGACTTATTCTCTTTGCTCTGATCTGTACTTGCACTATTCTCCCCACAAACCCTGTGAGGGGGCAGCATGAGGGTGTTGCACCCGAAATTATCTCAAGTTACTTTGAGAGATTGTTGCTATGCAACGTTCGACGACAAGGATGGCGTATCGTCAACATCGTCGAACTACGGAGTATCTCCGTGATTTAGGGTCTATTGATCCGACAATATTATCATGGTCGACGTCGCGGCAAGAATGTTAACAAGGAAGAAACATATGCATACCGGTCCGAGTAGCCGAGCAAGTGTATCACACGGCACAGACGGGCGCAAAGCTTTCTCCCTACGCGGCGACGAGCGACCAGACAAACAAACAATGCTCTCTCTGCGGATGTGATGCTGCCACGCGGCGAAGGAGCGATCGCCCCGAGATATATAGCTCCACCACGGCTCTTCTCCGACCCGGGACGACGAAAACGGAGCAAAACGACGGCCAGAGGGGTCAAAAAGCCTGCACAAGGGTCAAATGACCCCTCTTTAGGTCAAAAAGGTGAGGAGGAGGGGCCGCGGCCACCCCCGGGACCCAGTGGGGTCGCACACGCGTCCCGAGGGGCGTGCGGCCCCGCTGGACCCCAGCGGGGTCACGCGCGCACCCCGAGGCGCGTGCCACCCCGCTGGGGGCGGGGGCCAGCGGGGTCGCGCGCGACCCCGAGGGCCGCGCGACCCCGCTGCCCCCTGGCGGAGTCGGGCCACCCCGGGGGGGCCCGCGCGACCCCGCCCTGGTCCGCCTCCCGGCGGGGTCGCGCGACCCCGCCCGGGTCTGTCTCCCGGTGGGGTCGCGCGATCCCCCCCGGGTCCGCGCGACCCCGCCCGGGTCCGCCCCCCTTCCGGGGTCCGGGACTTCAAAAACAAAAAAAAAAGTTTTTTTTTCTTTTCTTTCTCTAACCCCCTCAGAGGGGTCATTTGGCCCTTTTTGGTGGCCAGAGGGGTCAAAATGGCTTTTTGCCACCCCACCTTGACAGAATCGGGGCAATTTTGTTCATTTGACCCCTCTGGGCCCTCCCGCCTTCTATAAATAGACCCTAAGGGTCCAAGCAAAAGGGAGACACTTGGAAGTGACTACAAGTAGCAACCTACGGAGCATACTTGAAGCTTTTGTTCGTTTGTTTCGGCCCGCGTGGGGTAAGTCCCCGGGTCTTGTATTTATGCCCCGATGGGGTATATTTACGTTTATGCCCCTCAGCGGGCCATGTTTGTAATTATGCCCCTCAGCGGGCCATGTTTTGTAAGTCTTTACGTCTCGGGACGACTAAATCTTGTATTTCTGCCCTTATAATGGCGAAATTACAAAAATATCCTTCCCGGGATTGTAAAAGACCGAAGTCCTGTAATTTGCAGTTATACCCTGCAATCTTTTGTAATTGGGACTACGTCCCTATCTCCCGCTCCAAGGCGGACGTTTGTACAGTCGACAACTCGCCGACAATCCTTGTACTCACATGGAATTATAAAAGCATTCAGCATGTTTTATATGTAACCTCGGGTGGGAAAATTATAAGAAAACCCCCCGACTTTGAAAAATTGTGTATATACCCCTCCTTCAGCCGAATTGACAAATGTGTGCCTTCCATGAAGCCCCTTGTCATTCCTTCAGTCCGGAAGTGTTGTCAGCTCAGTCCAGCATTCGGGTATTATACCAAACCTAGGTCTAGGGTCTGGTAAAATTACCAAAATACCCCTGTAACCTAAACATGGCCTCAGAGCCCTCGAAACCCTCCAGAAAGAGCCTCAATGCCTTGGGGAGTTAGAGACCCAGTTTCACTTCCACTCCAGCCCAGAAAATGTCATAAATGTCCCTGGCCTGGAAAATTACCAAAATACCCCTGGGTTGGTAAAATTACCAAAATACCCCCGGGATCCAGAAAACTTCCCTTGCTTTAAAAATGCCTATGACTTCCGCATATTTGTGCCTCTATGCCTAAATCTTAGGGTTCTACTCAGACCTAGCCCTAATCTAGTTGTTTCTATGTGTTGGTGGTAAAATGAGTGGTCATGGAGAGTCTCTCGAGTGAGCTTGCCCTCCACATCAGAACCTCTGTAGAAGTCTTTTGGGACCTCTTTGACAGTTAAACAAAGGTGTTCGGACGTTAGGCCGATGTAAATCAACACTGACTCCGGTCAGTGGGGAAAGGTCCAGCACTCGAACCCAAATCGTCTGATACTATGCGCACCCACGGAACCCTCTCTACGCAGAGGAGTGTTTCTTTTCAAAAAGAACGAAAAATCTACCTTTTATCTACGATAAGAGTATTCCTTAGATTTTTTTTTCCGTGTCCAACAGACTGGCACGTCCGGTGGGACCTTTCCCGCCTTTCTTCTTTCTGTCAAAGAAAGTCTCTAAACCTTCTTCAAGGTTCTGATTGCCCCTCTTCCTCTTACAGGACGGGAAGAGGAGGGCACACATCTCTCGGTTCATTTGAGGGTTCTTCGTGCATTCGCACGCCACTCCTTGTGTGCTACGCACCACCACCACCAACACTTCAACAGCGATGGCAGCCGTTACCTACGGCCCCGAGATCATTGCCAACCATGCCAGGATCGGCTACCTGGCAACGCCACTTGTTTTTGGCGACTTCCCAGCGGTCGTCGGCTCGCCCTTCTTCTTGGGCGTGATACCGGTGGTTGAAGCCAGTTCAGCCATGCCTTCAACAACTGTCGGGGGCGTCAGGCCCTCGACCCCATCAACTGACCGGGTCCGCCCGGTCAAGAAGACAGTTGCTGAGGGTGTCAGACCCTCTGCTTCATCAACTGGCCGGTTTCATTCGGCCAAGAAGACTTCTGAGGGCGTCAGGCCTTCTGCTTCAGCTGATCGGGTCCGCCCGATTAACAAGACAACTGTCGGAGGCGTCAGGCTTTCGACTCCAGCAACTGGCCGGGTCAGTCCGGCCAACAAGACCATCACTGGGGGTGTCAGACCCTCAACCTCAATTGTTGGCCGGGTCAGTCTGGTCGACAAGACAACTATCGGGGGCGTCAGGCCCTCGGCCCCTTCAATTGGCCGGGTCCGCCCGGTCAAGAAGACAACTGTCGGAGGCGTCAGGCTTTCGACTCCAGCAACCAGCCGGGTTCGCCCAATCGACAAGCCAGCCGTCGGGGGTGCCAGGCCCTCGGCTTCAACAATTGGTCGAGTCTGTTCGGCCAACAAGCTAGCTTCTGGGGGTGTCAGACCCTCTACTCCAGCAACTGGCCGGGTCTATCCGGTCAATTATCCAACTGTTAAGGGTGTCAAGCCCTTCATCCCAACAACCAGCCGAGTTTCCTTGGCTGCTCCGTCAATGGCCGAAGGTGTCAGGCCTTCTGCCCCAGCTACTGGCCGAGTCTTCTCGGTCAATCAAATCACTGCCGGCGCCGCCCCTACTCAACGGGGACAACGTCGCCGCCGCAATGGCGCCAAACCAACTGCAGCTACCCTCAGAGGTGCTGTACCTGCTCAACGGGGGCAACGTCGCCGTCGTCAGGAGGACGCCATGCCTACCGCGGGCGCCACCACTGCCTCCCCTACTCAATGGGGGCAACGCCGAAGCCGCAAGGATGCAAGGCCCGAGGCTGCTGTCTCGCGCTCCGGCAAGACTGTGATTGTCGGAGACATCCGCATCCGGTTCGATGGAGGTGAGCCGATTATGCCACGGGATCGTCATGTCCCGACTATCTCTACCTCCAACCGTTTCGAGCCCCTCCGGCAAGTCCGGGAGAAAGGAGCGAAGAAGGAGAAGTCTGCCGTACCTACGGCAACTCCGCGCGTTTTACAAAGGCCCAGGCCACGAGCCCCCCGTCCAAGGACAGGGGGCAACCCAACTGAGGAGCATCAGCTCCATTTGAAGAAGATATGGGTCACCAAAGAGGAGGCCCGAATTATAAGGCGCGCGAGGGCGGAGGAGCCTTTTCGCATGTCGGATCTTCGACGAGTGCGGAGTCCGACAAGCACTGAGGCCTCAGTTTCTCCGCAATTTACAAATAAGCCCCTACGGACGGGGCAGAA
>JAHNEJ010000947.1:0-85648 GCA_022559845.1 Amorphophallus konjac
AGTGATGCCTCTCACCACTGTTCTTTCATGGAGATGTCTTCTACTCAAGGGGCCGGATAGCACTCTTGGGTAGACTATGAGACTTTTGACAGGCATCTTACTGGGCTAGAGACTCGAGTGGACACCTTTGGGGGTCATCTCTCTACCATTTGGGATCACGTAGACACTATGGGTGATATGCTTGACAACATGACAGGTCGCATTGATTCATTCTCCACAGTCTTGGACACCCTATCCACACAGATGACCACTCTCTCCACCCATATGACTACCCTCATCGACAGTCATGCAGATTCTAGCCAGGCCTTCCGCATCATGAACAACACACTTCTTGATATGCAACGCCGTGACATAGCCCGTGACAACTCCATTGCCAATATTCAGTACCGGCTTCAGTTCCAAGACCATTCACTTGCGGATATCAGGTGCCGCCTTGGCTATCAGCCTCCTCCTCCAGAGGATGAGCCTCCTGCAGATGACCAATGAGGATTTTCTTTTGCTCCCCACCTCTAGTCTGTTGTACTTGGGTCATGTGTCTTTTGGGTCTATTGTTTGTCTATCCTATCCCCTCCTTTGATGATGCCAAAGGGGGAGAAGTAGTTATGCAGGTCTTATATCTTATATAGTTTATGCATGCATGTCCTTGTGTTGTGTATGAATGATCATTTGTGAGGATCTTTTGTGAGTCATTGTATTTTGTGAGTCAGTCTTGCATTTGCCTTTGCCATGTGTCTAGAAGTCTTGCATTCTCTCAAGCATCAATGTACTTTGTAATGAAATGATGAAAATAATGCAATTGGTATTTGACATTACTTGATTGGTTCATATCTTTTATCTCCTCTCTATTTGGCAAATAAAATGGTTGAATGGCCTAAGTGAATGTGGCTTATTGAAATGATTACCTGGTTTGATCGCCTTGTGGATTATCGATTTTGATTGGTACTTTGTATATCAAATGGTGTCGGATGAAAGATGGGCTAGCCAGTCTGAAATCCTTCACTATACGTGAGTGTAAACTCCGCCCCGTACAAGAATCATGTGGATCCTTGCGCGGATTGAATGCAATGTTTTGCAAGTTCCCTATTCGCCTAAATAGCACGCCAATGCACTTAAAAGTCTAGAGTTTTGTCATCATCAAAAAGGGGGAGATTGTTGAGTTTCTCCAGGTGATTTTGATGATAACAAAACCCCGGTATGGCAAACAGTTTAAGTATAACCATTCTTACAGATGTAAGTGCTCATATAGGCTCTCAAAGCTATTCTTTTATCACTAGAATACGCTCAAAAGGATCGTGTTTCAAAAGCCTAGAATGAGTCAAAACCAACTCAAATTGAATGGAACAAAGTGTGGTCTTACAGTATATTTTATAAGGATACGATTTATGGGCTAATAATATTATTTTTTCAGGTTTTTCAGAGTTCGGTCGACCTGGCCATGGCCAGCAGGGGCGGTCGACCTAATCTCCCAGAGCTAAAAGCTCTGTAAAATTACAAAGTTCGGTCGACCGATTCTCCCAGCGCTTAAAGCTTCCAACCTGTAAAAGTTAGGTCGACCGCCCAGCCCTATCCGGTCGACCGAACCCTTCGAAGCCCCTTTCTTTGACTTTATTTTCTTCACGAGGTGAAAGCATCCATCAAGGATTTTTTAATCCCAACAGTCTCCAGACATCTTTGAAATTATGGATCTGTGTCTTAGCCTGTCCTTGACCATTCAAGTGTTATAAAAACACCTCTTAGGGCAAAGAAACCCTAATGACAAAAGGGAGATCAAGGAGGCTATCAAGGGGAGAAAGGAGGTTCCGTGAACAGTGCTTCGTCTAGAAATTCTTCATCCATCTCCAAGCTTTTCAAGATCAATCTGAAGCCAATCTTTTGTGTTTCTTCTTCCATATTCCCTGAGCTTCAAAAGTGTGCTTTTTGTAATCTCTAAACATTCGTGTGTGTGTGGATCTTTTCAGATCTGTGTGTGTGTGTTTGATTTCTATCAGTTTTGTGTGTGCTTCGGTGTGTTTACACCTTCGTGGGAGTTTCTATCTCCCTACGTGTGTGTGTGTGTGTTCATATCTTGTAATCCCTTACAAGATAGTGTGTGAATCCTCACAGTTTGTGAGGGGTGGACGTAGGTTGCCGTTGTTACATCCGAACCACCTAAAAATCGTTGTCTGTTGTGTGGTTTGATCCTTTTCTCCTATCTCCATTCTGTGCAAGCACACACGTAGATTAGGCTAGTTATATCTCTTGAATTAGATCTAGCACAACTCATCATCTTCACATCAGATCTATGGTATATTAAAAGGTGGGTTCGGATAGACAAGGCAAACCTTGTCAGTAAGATAACACTCTGCGTGAGTAGAATCTTCAGATTCACATCTCCGCCACGATACCAAGGATCCGTTGTGTGTGATAGATTTTGTTAGATCTAATAGTTTCTATATAGATATGAACTTCTTTGTTGCTGTTCTTCACACTTGTTTAAATCAACTAAAGTTTTGTTAAATTTTTTAATTACCCAATTCACCCCCCCTCTTGGGTGTCATTGATCGTGGGGCTTCAACCCAGAGGATGGCTCCACATGCTATCATCAACGGTCGGGAAGATAATGTTAAAATCAACAGGAATTTGAAAAGCCTCCCGTAGCCCATAAACTACCCGATAAGCGACCTGCGGTGGGGAGCAAGGGTGGCTGGGACCAGCGCTACGTGCTCAGGACACCGCCATGCCTTGCTTCCACCTCCTCGGTGGAAGATGTAGGGCTCACACGGAGGATCCTCTTGCGAGGTGTCATTACCCCAGAAAATAAAAGAAGGGGGAGAACCCTCACCAGGAAAAGGGAAAGTCGAAGAAGGAACGACTAACACCTGCAGCATGCATTGGAAGAGCAAGTGGGGCTCCCCGAGAGGCTCTGCATGGGTACATATAACTTTTGAAAGTGGAACGACCACTTCGAAACCATACGAAAGGAGAAAGGACGCCTGTCACCATCAGGGTACGATCGCTTAACTCAAGTGAATGTTCGCGCTTGTGCTCGTCATGATTCCACTGACGTCGTCTGCCACTACAAGGGGTGTCTTGCGCGCCATGCATAAGGTTGGGCCCACCGGCCCAAGCGATACGAGGAAGCCCTCCTCAGAAACCCCCTCAACGAGCCCTCTCAAAGTTATCTCTCAGATCCCAAAAAAAATGCTCAACATCTGAGAGTGGGGGGCTAGTGAGGAAGGTAAAATCGGCTTAGCACATATAGGGCCCATTTCGCCAGGCCCGCTTCAGCCAAGCCTCTACAACGCATGCAACGGGCCCCCGACAGTTGCAGCCCACAACGGATAGCCAAGGACAGATAGTCCTCGGATTCGCCAGCGCTCGAAGGGCGTCATCCCAAGCGCAACAGCGGCCGAATGACCCTTCGGGGACCAAACGTCCCTTCGGCGATCGAACGTTACCTCTTACGACGTCGGCCTCAACCCCATTAAGGACGAGCACTCCCCACAGGGGCCGTAAGACTCGCCAGAGAACCGCCCGACTTCGGAGGAATGGATCCTCAACGGAAAACTCCCCACGATGGCGGGGAGGCGTTACTCCATGACTTGTGCCCTTCCCTACTAAGGGACATGCTCTTACCACCAAGACAACCCCTATAAATGGACCTGGGATGGACATGGATGAGGGGACACACACAGACATGAAGAGAGATAGGAGAATAAACTCACTACCATAGCAAGAGAGGCCGCGACTGTCTACCCCTCAGAGTGGGATTCCACGAAGGAAAACACAGGTCATCTTCCGAGCACCCTTACCGCCCAGCGAGCACTCTCCGAGTGTCCACTGGATACGACGAGCACTCTTCCGGAAGGTAGCTCGTCCCTCCAGGCCTGCATAAATGACCTTCGGTTCTCTCTCTCCCTCATATGTTCTTCTTTCTCCATCTCCCTAAGTGCTGACTTAAGCATCGGAAGGTTGTCCCTTGAGGTAACGTCTAGGGCTCCTTCTGACGCCTCTTCTCTGGTGCTTGTAGGCTTCCACGAGTGGCTGGGCGATCCTTCCCCAAACAAATTTAAAAGTGTTGTACGAGGCCTAGGAACCAATTTTTCACCTCTACAGTCATCTATATATGTAACCTTTTATTATTTTTAATCTTCCAATCAAAAGATTTGAAATATTGGAGCTTTCATGATTAGATTAAATGAGGTTATCATGAAAATTTTGGACATGCGTAATCATACAAAACCAATATAATTACATATGTTTAGTATACTTGTATTAAGGTTGAAAACCATAATTAACTTTTAATTAAATTACCGAACATGGCCTAAGTAGGGTTTTGGTGTCGCTTTTCCAGGTCATTAAGAACATAGACATGTGGCTATATATATAAATAGGAAAATCTAAACAAGATTGAATTAAGGGGTATGTGTCACCATCTCGAATAGTAAGGGGTTTCATGGGCGGTCTGATTTTGGAGAGAAATAGATCTACCAATCTTTGCCATTCAAAGTTGGCATGATGATGACGTCCATCTAACTAGAGTTTAATGTTTTTTATTTTTGAGAACATAATTGGAGTTTAATTTTTAATTTTAGGGGATGGGATCACCTATACATTTTGGTGCCCATTTAAGTCCACATTTTCATGTGAATGTACTTCATGCTCTTATTACAAGTAGGGCTGCTATACAAGGACAGTCATAACAATGACAATTTTTTTATGAAGGTATTTGTAGAGGCTAAAAATTGGTTCCTCAAATTATGAGTTATACCTCTAAAATTTGTTGATCGGGGAAGAAGAGAAGTTGTCCGAGGGGAACACCTACAAGTAACGAGAGGACGTCATAAGAAGCTCTAGGTGTGATCCCAAAGGATAACTCTTTGATGCCTAAGTCCGTCGAAAGTCTAGAGTGGGTGAGGAGTGCTCGGGTGGTAATGAGAGTGCTCAGAATGGTAAGTAGAGCCAAGAGTAGAGTGCTAGGGTCTCAACAAACTTAGAATGCTTTGAGAGTTTACTCCCCTGGCCAGACGGTCAGGAAACTTCTTTAGTGTCCTCGTCTAGTGTGTCTACGTCATGTGCGTTACTTGACTTGATGGAGAAATGGTTGTCCGAAATCGTGAGATCGTAGGACACTTGGCCTTCCGCTTGATGGGAGGCGAGGGGATGTAGGTCATTACTAAGCCATTATGGGGATAATGACTCCTAGATCATGTGCCATATAGATCGTGGGGTGGTTACATGCGTGGGGTATGGTCTCAGAGCTTGGGACAGTTGTCGTTGGCCCCCAGTGGGCCTAGGTGGATTACTTCCTCCTCAGTATTCAACTATTGTCACCTTGTGTGTAAATATAAGTTTTAATGAACATCTAAATATATAAGTTCACTCATCTTCTTTATGGATGACTAAAATGATGATCATAAACATGACAAGAATTTTAAGGTGTCTTCTTATTTCCCCTATGCCGACATAATTAAGGAAATGGTTACTGAGGAAGGGCAAACTCGCCAAGACCCAATAAGGTCTAATAAAGATAGGCCCATAGTCTACAGTGCTGCCTGCAAAGGCCCAACAAGAACTAGCCCAAGATCCAAGTCTGTGCTCCACACACGTCCCCCACGTCCCATGTGGCACACTATCAAGTGGCCATTACTGCAATAATGGTAGGAATTATCCCATGGATTAATGGGTGTCTAGTTATCACCCACGATCCCACGTCACCTGTAGAGCGAGAATCCAGGATGACTCCGCCCTGTCACCTCCTGTAAGATGAGCGAACAGGTAATCGATGAGTCCACGATCAGGATAACCATAACTCCACGACCCCACTAAGTGAGAAGATGAGGGGAACAAGACGAGCTCGAGAAGGACTCTACAAATATAACATTAGACAGATGGCCGCGGAGGTATGCTCATGACGCCTCTCACACTCTACTCGACCTCCACTCTATTTGTCTCCCAGTCTTCACAAAGCTCCAAAGCGCTCACCACCTCCACTAAACCGTCTGACCACTCTTCACCTTCTTCCACTCACCCTCTCTCCCTATCTGAACACTCCGGCTCTACGTCCAAACACTCTTCCTCTTACTCAAGCACTTGTCTGACTTAAACATAGAAGGGTTGTCCCTGAGATCTCCCCACTGTTTGTAGGTTTCCTCTTGGGTGGTTTCCTCCTTCCCAATAAATAAATCCTAGAGATATAACACATAATTTGAGATACCATATTTTTGACCTCTACACTTTTTGGCATCATCTGTGAGAAGGAACAAGAAAGACATGGCACCCAGTGGGAACTACCGCAATGTGAGCAACCATCGGGGTGCAGTTGGTTCCCTACAGGTTTCCCAGAATGGCTGAACAAGCGACCACCATTCTCAGGGGAACCATCCGCAACCCCCACCCAACCTTGTGGCCGAAGAGCTGGCCGAGATGCACCCGCAACTCCAAATGCTAATAGAGGCCCATCAAGGTCTCTTGAATTGACAGGCAGAGCAAGATCGTGTCGCAGTTTCCCCTCCTCCTAACGGCAAGGGCCAATCGGCAGCCGGCCCCCATTGCAACCATGAGTCGTCGGTAGCGTCTGCAGCCCACACCCTACGCCATGTGCTACCTCTCCTCACCGCCCTGTAAGCTCACTCCATTCCAACCTAGGAATGGCGAGGCTTTTATGGCGGTAGGATGACGTCGAGCGCAAAAGAGGGGAAGATTCGCTACCTAGACGACATCATGATACGGGAAAGGGGTTGTCAGCGGCGCGGCGATGACACAACGATGGTGGCAGTGGTGAAGGGAAGATGGGATAACACGATCTCACACCAGACAGCCTCTCGCCTGGCAACCTCATGTCGGACCTTCCTCTTGAAGAGTCTCTCCCTCTCTCTAACTCATGCAAGAAGAAGAAGAGGTGGACGGAGTGAAGGAACTACTAAGGCTGAAAACCAACGTGATTGTCGATCATTTTTCACAAAGAGAAAAGCTTTCTTTATATAGTGGGTGAGCTACAAGAACAAAAGACACATATGACCTCCAAATATTATGAAAATAACAACTCCTACCTAATGGTCTTACAAGACTAAAGGCCCATGACTCTAGCTGGTCCAAACAAACATAAACCTACTAATTCAAAGACAAAACTTCACATGAAAATAGCCACTTAAATACATAAAATAAAAGAACGAGGAAAACACGTGATATGCTGATGAAGCTAACGATTATAAGCTCACAAGATGTCGCCATGTTTCCATGTCTCCTAGCCATAAACTCTGTGCAGTAGGTTGTCGTCAACTCTTGATACTGATACTGGTGTCCCCAACGTGAGCAGATTGAGAAGATATTGGATGAGCAAGTGATCACTACCTAGAGCAGGGTGTACCAGCGCTACTTAGTTCGCTGGAGGGACCGCCCACCCTTAGAGGACTCTTGGATCATCAGGAGGATCTGCAATGTCTTGACTAGATCTATTGGAGCACCACCAGAGCAGTGTCCAACCATACTCGATGGAGTCAAGTTATGCCTGCTCCGAGAGGGTTGGTGGGGACACTAGTACCAATACTAGGAGTTGACGACAGCTTATTGCACAGAGTTTATGGCTAGGAGACATGGAGACAAGACGACATCTCATGAGCTTATAGTCGTCAGCTTCATTGGCATATCATGTGTTTTCTTAGTCTTTTATTTTATGTATTTAAGTGGTTATGTTCATGTGACATTTTATCTTTGAATTAGTAAGTTTACGCTATTTGGACCAGTTAGAGTCATGGGCCTTCAGTCTTGTAAGCCCATTAGGTAGGAGTTGTTATTTTCATAATATTTTGAGGTCATATGTGTCTTTTGTTATTGTAGCTCACCCATGATATAAGGGGAGCATTTTTCTTTGTGAAGGATGATGGACAATCATGGTGGTTTTTAGCCTTGCTAGTTCCTTCACTCCTTCCACCGTTTCTTCTTCTTGCGTGAGTTAGAGAGAGGGACTGAGAGGCCATTCGAGAGGAAGGTCCGGCGTGAGGCCGCCCGGCGAGAGGTCGTCCGATGTGAGACTGTGTTATCCCCTCTACCCTATCTTCCCTTCACCACTGCCACCATCACTATGTCATTACCGAGCCGTTGACAACCCCTTTCCCGCATCAAATATGGTATCTCAAATCTCGTACCATACTTTTATGATTTCTTTAGTGGGAGAGAGGTAAGCCACCCCAAGGAAATCTGCAACCAGTAAAAAACACATTAGAAGGAGCCATAGGAGAGATCCCAGTGGACAAACCCTCCGATACTTAAGTCAGAAAAAGCCCTCGGGCAAGAGATGAGAGTGCTCACAGTGTGGAGAAGAGTGCTCAAATGAGGGAAATGGGAATTTTGAAGAGTGAGGAGCGATTTGGGTGGTCTATGTGAGCAATTGCGTACTGTCCCTTCCCCTGGCCATCTGCCTATGATCTTATAGGGTTTACCTTGAGCTTGTTTATTTTCATTGCTTCCTGACTTAGCAGAGATGTGATAGTGGAGTAATGGGCTGCTTGATCGTGGGGTCATTTATCCGTTCACACCCGCTCTCTAAGAGCTGTAGGGGTGGAGTTGTTACTGGGTAACTGGGAGACATAGGTGATGACCTGAGGCCTATTCATTTCCTGAGATACACTACAAGAAAAAATGGGATTAGCGACAGAAAAATTATGTGTCTAATCTGTTGCTAAAGACTTTAGCAACAGATTAGTGATCGTTTAGCGACCGTCGCTAATTTGTGAGTAATTATCAGCGACTAATATAAATTTCACTGTTAATTCACCCCTAATTAGTAAAATTAAAATCCCTCTCTAATCAGTCGCAGATTAACGATGAATTTGCTATGAAAATTTTTTCATCACAAATCTGTCGCTAATTCATGACCGATTAGAAGGGGATTTTAATTTTCATCCCTAATCAGGGACGAATTAGTGGTGAAATTTATATTGATCACTAATAATTATCTGCTAATTTAGATCGGTCACTAATCAGCTATGAATCTATCGTTAAAGTCTTTAGTGATAGATTAGAGCGGCATTAGAGATAGAATTTTTCCGTCGCTAATCCCATTTTTTCTTGTAGTTTATATAACTCCCGCCATTATTGTCGTAATGGCTACATGGTTGAGTGTTGTGAGGAACATGGGGCACGAACGTGTATGGAGCACGTGCCTGGATGTTGGGATAGTCCTGAGTGGGCTTTGGTAGGCAGCATCCTAAACTGTGGGTCGGTCGATGATGGGTCGTAGTGGGCCTCACGAATTTCCCCCTCCTGATCACTATCCTACCATCCATCAAATTATGCTCCATTGGTCCATTTAATGAAGTCGCTGATGATCTTATAATGGTCCCACTTGCTACACTATAGGATGTGTAACAATTTGTTGCATCATCTTGTAATGCAAGTAAATTAAAAACAAATATCTTTTTATTTTTTTATCTCCTTCTCAAATCTCAATCTCTTCATCTATACTGTCTCATCTTAAATTAAATGGCTACAAAAATTACACTGAGGAGGGGAATGCTCGCCAGGCCAAGAAGGGCCCACCATCGCTAGGCCCAGTACGGCCCAATGTCGCCAGGCCCAGCATCGACCCGATACAGCCCAATGCAGGCAAGCTAATGCAGGCTGAGCCTTGGCCTACGTGCCTTGGCGCAACTAGAGCCCAACAAAGCTCCGATAGCCCATTGGAGAAATCATCCTGCACGATATGGGCACCATAACGTTCGCCCAATTGGGAAGATGTCGCCACCATTACGGGGCTTTCTCCAGAAAGGACTGAGTCCCACCCACAATGTCGAGATTTCCGCCATGAGAGCCCTCTTCCAGAATAGGCAGGTGCACAATGGGCAACTCTCCCCATAATTAATGAGATGTTACTCTACGACCCGCGCCCTTTCCCCGTTGAGGAACGAATGGCCACCGCCAGGACAACCCATATAATAGGTCCCCCATCGGACCTACGGAGGAGACACAGAGACTTACAGACACATACAGAGATAGAGACACACAGAGAGAGAAAAGGTCTTCGCCCACAGTTCTAAGCACTCCAAGAGCTCTCCTACACAGACTTGTCCACTCTATTCTTAAGCTCCCCTACCTCTCTCTTTCTCTTATAGTTCTCTCTAAAGTGCGTACCTAACTTAAGCATCAGAGGGTTATCCCTTGGGGTCACACCCGTGGCTCCTTCTGATGTCCTCTCTCTAGTGTTCATAGGCTTTCATGGGTGGCCGGTTGCTCTTCCCCAATAAACAAATCTTAAAAGTATGATATGAGAACTAAGAACCACTTTCTTACCTCTACACTATTTGATGCCATCTTTGGGAATCGAGCGAGAAGCCATGTGTCACGACCCAAGATCCGGATACCGGGAATAACCTGATACCATTCGAATCCTGACCCGCCGCCCACGAGCCAGAGGGCTCAAAAGGGCTTAAAGGTGTATGGAGGTACAAAGAAATAGGAAATAAAGTAGGATAATTTAATAATTAACATAAATTAAATAATCTAACAATAGAGTCCAGCCCAAATAAAGTAAAATTTAAGGCAAGGAAACGTACTCTATTGCCGAGTGAACACTCGGCCCAGCGAGCTAGCAACTAAGAACCTCCGCGCTGCACCCTCGAACCACGAGGACGAACCGCTACACCTGAAAAGTAGGGGTGAGTCTCCTATCATTGACTCAGTAGGCGTCCCGCGGAACCCCAACCTTAAACAACGGCGGTAGCGGAAAGCAGCAACAACAACAGGAACAGTAAACACAGTGGCCAGTAAAATCTCGGCTCTACAGCTACTCCTACTATATCGGGAAACACACCCCAATCTCACAGTCAGGGGACCACCGGACTAACATGAAAATCTCTGGCTACCCTGCCAGAAGAAACATCATGACAGCTCTATAGTGGAGGCCCGTCCTCATTGACTAAGGCTCGACCCGAGACCACATGGTCTGGGGGAAACAGTCACGACCTCGCAGTCGTGAACCCTACACTGTCTAGGAGAGAAACCTCGGTAACTCTACCGGAAACCCTAGATCTCTACATCGGGAAAACACCCGGAACAACACGTAAAATCATGTCTCGCATATGGGAAACGGAAGCTCGAGTCATGAGAATCTCACGTCACGTGACGGGAGTACTGTCCACAAGAAGCAAGGTTGGATGCGTCTACTGACGACTTAGTCCGCGCCCTAGGTGTCTCCCTACTCGCCCCAGGCAAAAACTAAGACACCATATAGTAACTGAGAACATTAAACAAGGACTAGCTGGGGTCGCACTCGTCAGTGCAGGCCTGTAGCCCCCAGCCACGTGTGTACACACAAACTATGCGCTCTAAGTCGGGTCCTCTAGCTGATTTTTCCCCCAGCCAAGACTCAGGCTGTAAGGTGCGGGGCCCTACGGTAACCAGCCAAAAAATCATCTCTCTCAGGTAACCCCGCCACAACTCCCATGTGGTCCAACACAACGCGTGTTGTTGGACTACGACTAGTGGGACAAGTCATTAGACGTGAACACTCTCCGTAGAGAGGAAACTCGGAAGGTCACGCATGCACCCATTACGAGTAACACGGAGTACCAGGTGGCTCGGGTTATCAGACTCTGGATGGTCCACTAGACCTACTAAACCCAACGGTCCTTGAGTCACGATACTCGGGTCAAGACCGTTGTACGGGGATGCCTCCATGCCGTCAATCTGGCCTATCCCTAGGTCATAAACCACGGTAGAATAATTTATGAGGTGGCTCACAGCCGCCAAGTTCGATCTCCATTAGAGAGGGAAACCTCAGAAAGCCCCCAGCCACAGGCTGGGTCATAAGACTTACACTTCATAGGCATATGCATGGTCCACTACAAAAACTGCTTTTCGAAGAAGCTACGATGTGCGAGAACATCCCACCGCACTCATACCGATACACGGTGACTCGATATAACGAATGCACAGAAGCCCGCGAACACACGGGGTCGTCCGGATGCTAAGAAAACTCATGATGACTCCAGACGGGGAAAACATCCTCTATATACACAAATTCCCACAGGGATGGCCCATGATGACCCACCCAGGAAGCCCGGATCGCAAAGAGTCACGCGGACACCTCTCCCACAAAACCATACCGTATACGGACACCTCAGAGCAAGGGAACATGAAACATGGCACCCCGGGGCTGACTGGGCTGGGCGGCCACACCAGTGGCCGCCCAGCACCTGGGCACCCCATAGCCTAGGCGGCCACATCTTTGGCCGCCCAGAGGGCTAGGCGGCCATCATTCTGGCCGCCCAGACCTGGGCCATATTGGGTGAGGGCGGACAGGGTCCTGGCCGCCCAACACCCCTGGGAGGCCAGACCTTTGGCCGCCCAGTGACCTGGGTGGCCAGGGTCTTGGCCGCCCAGACCAGGGCACAGACGGCCACCAATGTGGCCGTCTCCTGCATTTTTCAGAAGACGAACCGAGCTCCACCCAGAGCTTGGTTCCACACCCCATTCGCCTCTCCATGAAGGGGAAAACAAGGTGAATTCATCCCTGAACATTCCTACCATCAAAAAATCGAATTCAAACCGCAATCAGGGCCCTAATCGGCCAAAAATTGCCGCTCACCCCAAACATGCGCTTTTGACCCCGGCGTGAAATAAACCCACTCTCGGCCTGGTCTCGGCCCATAAAACATAGGGAAAGGAAGTACAAGGGTTAATGAACCATGCCCCTACCTCCACCGAAGATTACGCGCACCGTGGACGTTGTTTCCACGCAAAATGCCTCGTGAACCCACGCCGGCGCCGCGAACCCGCGAACGAACATCGCCGTGCCTCCACCACCTCGATTCTCGTCCCATCTACACTACTGCTTGCCTCCCGTACGCCGCCACCTCACCCTCATCCATCTCCGTCGGCCGCCCGAAGAGAAGAGAGGGGGAGAGGAGAGAACGAGAGAAGAGAGAGGGAGAGGAGAGAGAGGGGGGTTTAAATAGAAAGAATTTAGGGATTTCAAAATTTTGGAAAATACAAAATTAGGAAAAAATCATTCCCAAGATCCTTGGGAAATGCACAACATGCCTACAACATCCCGGGGCTAGAAAACACAGCGATTTGCTCTACACAGGGTTCCGCAGGCTCGTTAGCCAAAAACCCAAGTAAATTACAAAACCCGATTCGGGACCTACAAAAGCGATCCAAAACTCACGGATCTTGATCCGAAAAAATCTGGGGCATGACAGACTCCCCCCCTTACAAAAATTTCATCCTCAAAATTTGAGGTAATCACAATCTCAAGTGGAAGAACAACACGCCTAGCTGGCAACGCTCCCAGAGCCCCAGCAAAATCTCAATACCCGTAGAGACGCGGTTCCTGAGGGACACAGCCAGATCTTGACCACGGTCAAATGTCTCACTCCTTACACAGCACACATCGATCATCAGAGCAGGCATAATACAAATGGGGATAAGTCTGGCATCACCTCAGCCTCGACGAAGATCCAATCATGGCATCGCTGGCACCATCTCGCTCACCGAGGAGACGCAATCCTCGTCACGAGAAACAACCACCGACAAGATCCCATTCTCGACAGACGAAAACAACCATCGGCCTCTCTACCAGCTGACTGATCTTACGCCCTACACCAGGGACGACCACCACTGAGCTCCCACCAGCTCACACAGTCATCTCAGTTGACTGCGACAAATCCATCGGCCCCATGCCAAGAATCGTCTCATACCTAGCAAGCCGAACGCCAATAATAGCACTGGACCAGCTCTGTTAGAACTCAAATTTCTAGCAGATCCCTGATCTAATTTTCGGGAAAAAGCACCTCTCGCAATTGGCCACCAAGGGCCTCACTTGCACACGGCACTCATCATTCTCGATCCGCAACAACCAGCATCTTCTGTCTGTGAAAGACCATTCATCGGTCACAAATTACTCGTCAATGGGAAACTATCACTTGCTCGACCTTCCTCAGCCTCGACCAGCACATTCCAAATCTCAACAGGCCATTCGTTGACTTACGCACAGACCATCACTGCATCATGAGCCGATCCTCACTCGGACAACACATGCGATCCTAATCTTCCCACCAACTCTACCCTCTAAAGGGAGTACGGCGAACCCAATGGTGAGATTCCATCATCCTCGATCCTCACGGCTCTCAACTCAGACTTACTAGGAAATCCTCCCATGCTGGTCACAAGACCAAGGCTCATCATCTAATGACAATGTCCTTCAAGGACTTTCATGCACATGCATCGTCCATTGCACTGTCTCATCAAACCCTTCGTCTCAATTATTCCAAATGGACACCTGCCAATCCTCGGCTCCGCTCTAGCCATAGAGCCATAGAGCACAATCTGAATGATTCACTGCACACGTCTCTAGAATAGAGAAGTGCCACCTGCCACCACAGCAACCTAGTCGACGATGCCGCGACCAATGCAGATGGGTGCACAGACAATACAGACCTTGCCATGGTCAACCACTCGGCTAGCCTCACCAGCTACTCGCAGCTACCAACTGGGACCCATAATCTCTCAGAGATCACTCCTAAGAACCACGATCTCATCCGAGGACACAACTTCCTATACAAGTCGGGCACCAAGCTACCGACCCTGACCATCGCATCCTCGACCCCTGTCAGGCAATTTCCTTAGCGACCCCATCCGGTCAAAAACCAGATCCCTGACACAGCTTCCAACACAGAAACGGGGTACTCATGCGACAACCTTGCCGACATATTTCCCCAACTCTCCAAGCTGTTGGTGCCACAAATCATAATGTTTCAAGCAATGGCACAGCAACCGACATGGCTCACACAGCCAGAGACAATTCACACCGAGGAAGCAATCCTCCAATGCTCTACCAATCCTTGGGGATCCATCCGTAGCAACCAACGCTATGATCTTGGACCTGTGGGTTATGGTCCCACCAGGCTTCCGTTGCGTACTCTGATCCACGCACGCAACATCACAAACGACTCGGGATCTGCCATCCCGACAATCCTCAACTCGGCTGGCTAACTCTGAAAAATAGGGTGAGGAAAACCCAATTACCTCGAACCCAGAGCACAAATTCTCTCTTCTTAATCTGGCAATCCTGCTGCAACTTCGCACTCTGCAGGCTCCGATTCACAACACATCGGGAATTTCAACACCAGCCACGAGTTCTCGCAAGCACAGCCCAACTGGCACACATCCTTCCGGAATCATGCCAACACACCCTTACACACCAGGGAAATGGGCATTGCTTCTCACAGGCAATGACACTGCCAAAACACCGAATACGTCTCGCACAGATTTCATGGCACACAAGGCCAACCAATCCGAACACACAATGCAAGACGACGAACTTGGCAAAACGTGATACTCTCCGGCCAAGGAGAAAATAGCATGCCTCTGACCAATCGGGAGATTTCCACGCTTGGCCTGACCTTGAACCTAACGCACGCTGGGAACTGCACCTTCCAGCACCATGAAAAACCATTACCAAAATTAGGTCAGCTCCTCCGACAACACTTGACGAGTGTTTCGTCGGATCACATCACTGCATCTCTCGATGCACCACCGCTGTAATTCCACGAACTGCAACTCGCCACGCCTCGAGCACCGGTGATACTGATCGCCAGCCACAAACTCTGCCATAGCGGTTGAGCTAGCCGCTGCTACACGCTACTCACTTACGTCTGCCTCTGATCTCGAAACCAATGACACGCCAAAACGCTTATCGAGGAGTGAAGAAACCACAGAAGACGCCAGGCTCGAAGGCTGGAACTAGACATCATTCCCTCAAATATGTCCTTGCTAACGCCAATCCATTCTCGATTCTCAGATCCTCAAAATATCCATATCACGAGCTACCGCCGTGCAGACCACCACGCCAAGGGCCATAACACGAACCATGGTCGGCACCTGCCAACCCTTATCCCCAGTCCCAAATCTACCGTGAAACCTTCACATTTCATCTATTGCCTCACACGGCGCATCAAGGCAGTGCACAATGGCCCCAAATTCCACAATTTAGGCCACAACCCAAGCCACCGCCGCATAATCTCGGATCAAATCCAAGGCTAACACAGCCCATTCAAGCGCAAATGCGCAGGACTTAGAACTCACTGGGATAATTCTGCCCAATCTTGCCTCGAAATCCATAAAAATAATCAGGACTGGCACGTCATCTCTGACGCCACAGACCATGGTGAAAATCTAGGCTCAACCTACAGCAGCTTGCCAAGAAGATTCTCCGCTCAACCCGGACACATTTCTCAATCAGAGCACCCGCTTTGTCACCTCAAACCACAACCTTAATGTTGTGTCCCTGTGTTTTGATGATATCAAAACTATAAGTTATGCTGTCAAAACTATAAGTCATGTATATCTACCGTCGAAGAGAAAGCGAGTCCATCTGAGAAGAAGATCTGAAGAGAAAAGAGAGAGAGAGAGAGCTGAGGAGAGTTGAAGTGTGAGAAGAAGTTCTGTGAGAAGAAGTTATGTGAGAGTTGATCTGAGAGAGAAGATCATGATAAGAAGAAGAAGAAGAAGAAAGAGAGAGAGTGAGAGCTCGTGAAGGAGTGTGTGCAGCCAGTGCTACCTTGAAGACGTGTTTATGTGTTGACCTCTGGATTAGATCCAAGCCACTTTGCTCTTCGTGAGCTATATTGTTTCTATTTTTTGTTTTCGTTCTTTTGTTTTGTTCTTTGTCTTTCCTTGTTCTTTCATCAAGCTGTTAGTCAGTGGAGCAAGCTGTGAGGCTCAGCTGTTTTGAGGATCCATTCCTCGTGAAGCTGTATATCAGCGGATAGCAAGCTGTGTTGCTCAACGGATAGCAAGTTGTGTTGCTCAACGGATAGCAAGCTGTGTTGCTCAGCGATTGTAGGGATTTGTTCCCCAAAGCTACGGATTAGCGTTTTTCAAGCTGTGTGTCAGCGGAATCCTCACCTGGTCTGGTGAGGGATGGATGTAGGCAGACTGGGTTTCTGGCTGGACCACCTAAAAATTCTTTGAGTCTGTGGTTTGATTGAATTGTTAAGTTCGCTAGATGTTTGCATAGGCTCGCTTCATTCACATTAGTTAAGTGTGGCTATCTTAGTTACACACTAAGTGTTCAAGCTGTGATTTTTGAGTGCTTAGCATAGAAAGTCTTCCCTTCAGAATAGTGAAGATACTTCTGATATATTAGCTTCCGCTTTGCTTCACTATACGTTAAGTGTTCGAACATTATTCTAATAGAGCGCGAGATTTTAATTGAGCCATATTTTTATAGAGAGATATATTCACCCCCCCCTCTAGATCTCATCCTTACACCCAACAATTGGTATTAGAGCTGGTCTCCGATTCATCAGATCCAATGATCTGCAGAGATGATCCCGCTATTTTTGGTGCATTCTTTGGATTATTGTTTTGATTTGATTTCAATGGCTCACCCACCTTTGTTTAACGGTTCAAATTTTGATTCCTAGTTAAACAGCTTGCGTAACTTCGTGAATCATGTTGATTCTAATTTATGGATTTTAATTTCACATGGACCATATGAAATGCCTAGAGACAAGTCCAAGTGGACTGTTGTTCAGAAGTTAAAAAATGTTGATAATGTCAGAGCTCTGAAAATAATGAAATCATCAGTTGATACTAATGTGTTTTCTTTTGTCTCCAACTGCAAGTAGGGGAAGGAGATATTGGATAAATTGACGACCATCTATGATCAACATGAGGACAAATGTTTGATGGCTGATAAAGCTGATAACAGCAGTGATCAATTGGATGATTCATCATCTCAGGTAAGCTCCGGATCTGAAGAAATTTCGTTTAATGAGTTGATAAATTTATATGAAGAGCTGTTAAATACATATAATAAAATAAAAAGTTGAAAAAGAAAGTTGAACAAACTGATTCAAGTTTCACATGCGAAAATTATTTAATATTGAAACAATCGTATGATATGTGTTTGCTTGATGAAGAAATAAACAAGGAGCTAATGAATTGGTTCATTAAGAATTGAAAGCCAAGATCATTTGGCCAAAATTTCAGAAGTAATAAATGAAAAGGGAAACTTGAAGGAGCTGAACACCGTCATGTCTAACAGATTGCTAAGCCTTGATAAAGAAAAAGCTATGGTTTCTTCTTGGGAAAAAGAAATTGAAATTTTTAAAAATGAAAATGAATCATTGAAAGAAAAGTTGGTTATCTATGAAATGGAAAAGGATAACTCTAAAACCCTCGTAGCTTCTTTGGAAAATAAACTGAAAGAGTTGGAAGAGTTCTCATCTAATTCTGTCAAAGGCAAAGAAAAGGTGAAAATACCCTTGCAAGATGAGGTGAGTATTTTTAGTGTGGGGATAGATTATAATTCTGAAATCAGAAATCAACTATACTCCACATTTGTGCGAAGCTCAAATGTAGCTAGCACTTCAGCTGCTTCCTCAAGTCAGCCAGTTGCTCAAAAAATTTAGAAATAGAAAGTAAATTTTAAAAACAAAAATTCAACAATGTGCATGTCAAGAATTTAAATGTTTGTAACCATGCTCACGAAGCCAATCATTCATGTCACTATTGTGGTAAGCATGGTCATTTTATGCATAATTGTTTTGTCATGAAGAGGGATGAAGAAATGCATGCTAAAAAGTCTCATGATAGGAAATTCCACGAAGTTCAGAAAAAGAGTACTGAATGCTTTCTCTGTGGGAAAATGGGACATGTTATAGCACAATGTTGGCTTATTAAAAGAAAATTTGATTATAATGCTAAACATGTTAATTCTTCTGTGAACCAGCATTTTTTTCATAGAAATAGATTTGGTTCAAACCATAGGCACATTGTGTGTTTTGATTGTGGGAAGCCATGCCACAAAGCATCTGAATGCTGGTCGGCTGTTTATGAGAAAAAGAATTTCCATGTTAAAAGAAATAACAGTCATGGTCATGCAAAGAAATTTCATGCTCATGTTCATATGCACAAGAAAAATACAACGTCTTCTAATTCTTGTCATTATTGTGGTCATCTTGGGCATACAATGCATGAATGTTATATGTTGAAGTCTGATGAGTTTAATGCTTGGAAGTCATGGAGAGCATCTACCAGAGGTGCTGCTAACCATTCAGGACCCAAGAATTCTTGGATACCTATATATGCAAAATGAGAGTTGTTTTGCAGGTGTGTCTTGGAGGAAGAAAAATAAAAGGGGGTTCAATAAGGCCAAGGCACCTGTGTATGGTAAAACCCCAAATCTTGCATTTTAATTAACTCTCTTCCAGTTGAGTTGCATATCATGTTTTTAAATTTGTCAGTTCGAATCTCATGTTTTCATTCATGTTTTTACCCTTCTAGTTGTATACTTAAGGGGGAGCTGCCATAAATTGGATTGCATGAATTTATATATTTGCATATGTCATTTGCATTATGTTGGTATACTCACACATACATTAGATTGAGAGTTAATTGCATATCATATGCAATCATTGAAAATATGTTGCATACATTTTCACATATGCATATGCCATGTGCATTGTCATGCTTATTTTAAAAATTGGGAAAAATGGTCGACTGATTAAGTGTGTTTGGTCGACCGAATGTATATATCTTTATATCTGCATATGAAATTTGCATTGTCTTGCATAATTTAAAAAACTTGCATTGCATATAGGACTGCATTGTATTTGTTATGCACTTTCATGCATGTCCAATGGTATATCTAATTGTATGGTGGGAGTAGGGCAGTTCATTTCTGTCTGAAAACCCACACTATGCGAGAGGTGGCCCTATCACTTAAGTTCTCCGCCTAGTACCATGGGACATATTTGCATATAGAGCAGTCTAGATGTTCATGAGATTAGTTCAATAATCCCCTACATGGTCTTCATGTCATATTTGATGTTACAATACATTTAGAGTTAGTCTGTATTGAAAAATGCCTCTGAAAACTCTCAAGCCGACTTGTAGATTGCTCAAGTTGACTTCCCAGCTATATTCTAAACACCCTCTTCTATTTTGAGCTCAAGCCGACTTAAATAGCCTCCCAAGTAGACTTCTTGTCAAGCCCAAGTCGACTTACTTGTAAAGAATCAAAAAGCCTCATTTGCTGTCTCTGTCTCTCTATTTGTGATCTTCACTCCTAGCCTTTTCAAATTAGTTTGAAATGCCTGATGATTTCTATTTTTACTCTCATTCCATGTTCTGGCATCTTTGAAAATGTTTGAGTTCTGAGGAGGGTAAATCTGGTTTGACTCAGAAATGGCACAAGCGCGAGCGGCCCATTAAGGTTCGGACGCGCTGAGCCCATGCAAGAAGCGAACATACACGCTCAATCCAATAAGAGGATCATCGGCCCAAAGGAGCATCGGATTCCACAACGCCGATGAGGCTGGCCCAAGCGCAGTTCTCGCCGGAGGACACTCCGACGACTGACCGTTGCCCCCACGATGCTGGCCTTGACCCCGTAACGGGCGAGCACGCGCCATGAGTGCCGTAAGACTCGCCCAGGGAACGGCCGACGCCGGGACTATCGCCCTCCAACAGGAAACTCCCGCCAACATAGCGGAGGAACGTTGCTATACTAAACGGACCATTCCCTATCAAGGGATGAGGCCCTCGCTCTAGGACAACCCATATAAAAGGGACATCGATAGAAGAGAAGGACACGGTAGATTCTGCTACTAAACCCCCGCACTACTACGCAAGAGGAGATATGGAGAATACTTCCGCCACCAGAGCTCCCTACAGAGAAGAGAGCAACTCGACCTGTAACTATGACAGAGGGGTCATCTACTACGTCCAGAGAGCCTCCTCCTCCTGTACGACCTTACCACCCAGCGAGCACTCTCCGAGAGCCCACTGGGAGCGGTGAGCATGCGTGCAGAGGACCTACACGCCTCCTGGATTGACTACAATGGCCTCTACTTCCCTCTTGTTTTGCTCATCTCCATTGCTCATTGAATCCCTTGCTGACTTAAGCATCGGAGGGTTGTCCCCTGGGGTAACACCCGGGACTCCTTCTGACGCCCTTCTGGTGTTTTGATGTGTGCAGGCATCCACGGGCGCGAGATGACTTCCCCAACAAATAAATAGAGAAGGTGGTACGTGGCCTAGGAACCATTTTCCTGACGCTACACTTCTTGGCGCCGTCTGTGGGAAGGCGAGCGAAAGGCTATGGCACCCCGTGGAAGCCTCCGCAATGCCAGCAACCGGGGGCGGGGTTCCCATCAGGGACCCAACTCCCGCCGGGAGTCGCAAGAAGCTTCTTCCGCG
The DNA here is from genome assembly GCA_022559845.1 of Amorphophallus konjac. Taxonomy (NCBI): domain Eukaryota; kingdom Viridiplantae; phylum Streptophyta; class Magnoliopsida; order Alismatales; family Araceae; genus Amorphophallus; species Amorphophallus konjac. The sequence continues at coordinate 21,190 of JAHNEJ010000947.1, forward strand.
CACCACCGACAAGAGGTCACCCTAGGTGACCTAGATGAGCTCCGCCAGGAAGTCCGAGTCCTGGAGAAATTATGTCGAGAGCTCCGAGACCAGAGGCCCTAACACGCCTCACCCGAGCGACGGGAGGCGGAGAAGGCTAGGTCGGGGAAAATTTTTGACAGGTACAGGAGGTATCCCATGCCTCTATCGCAAGGACCTGACGGTCACACAGCGTGCCTGCACCGAAGGTACGCAGCCCTCCCCATTCCAACCCGGACATGGACCGTCGGCTCCAACGGTTCGAAGAGATAGAAGACAAGGTCTGACACTTAGACGATGTCCTCCTGGCCGCCAAGAATCGCGGCCTCATCGACGATGACCAAGACTTCCACGCTCCCTTCTCCAGGGAGATCATGGAAGCCCCCATCCCGCCAAAGCTTCAGCTGCCGGCATTCGCCTCCTATGACGGCACCACCGACCCGGTCGACCACCTGCACGGCTTCGAGTCCCACCTGGTGTTCCACCGGGCCTCTGACACCGTTAAATGTATGGCGTTCGTCACGACCCTTCATGAGAATGCCCGAGCATGGTTCAAGTCCCTGCCGGCCGGGACGATTTCCTCCTTCCAGCAACTCAAGAAGTTGTTCAAGGAGAACTTTGTGGGCTTCCGAAAGGTATCCAGATCTGCTGTAACCCTGCTCGCCCTCAGGCAGGGGAAGGAAGAGGCACTATGGGACTTCGTCTCCTGCTTCCGTGCGGAGGCGCTCCAGATCCCCCATCTCAATGTCGGCATCGCCACCACGGCGCTCACCCAGGGGACGCGGGACCACATCCTCCGGCGCGCGCTTGGAGTCGAAGCCCCGACGACCCTTCCAGATCAACTCGCGCTAGCCCAGAAGCACGCACATTGCGAGGAGAACACCGCGGCCCTGCGCCGCGCGATCGGGACCGACCAGCCCGACCGCAAGAGAGCCGCCGACCCACCTCGCGAGAGCCGGAGCAAGCGAGAGCGACGCGATGGAGACCACCGTGACCACTCTGGAAAGGAAAGGGGTGGCTACCGCCACTACACGCCCCTGACGGCTCCACCCGACCAGATCCTGATGGAGATCCGCGAGGAGCCGTTCCTCAAATGGCCCTCGCGGATGAAGTCAGACCCCAACTCGCAGAACAAAAAGAAGTATTGTAACTTCCCCCGCGACCATGGCCACGACACCGTCGACTGCATCAACCTGAAAGATGCTATCGAGGACCTCGTGCCCAGGGACCTCCTCGACAGATTCCTCACCAAAGCAGCCGGAAGACGACAGAAGATGCCTCCCCCGATCGACAACCGGCCCAACAAAAAGGAGATCATGATGATCTCTGGAGGGCCCGTCGCGGGGGGAGATAGCGCGAGCAGAAGGTGTCGGTACGCGACGGCCATCAACATAGAGGATCAAGGTGATGGCACCCCAAGAGAGCTTCCCACCTAAGGCCACCAGGGAGACCCCATAGTCTTCTCTAAGGATGACCTCGAAGGCATCACAACGCCCCATTCTGATGCTTTGGTGGTTTCCGCCACCATCAACCAATGTACTGTGCATCGCATATTGGTAGATAATGGGAGTGGACCCGATGTTATCACGTACGACTGTCTTGTACTCATGGGTGTGGACGTATCACGACTCGCACCATTGCACACGCCGCTGTATGGATTCTCCGGCACGACTGTCTGCCCAGAAGGGCGTATCTCGCTCCCGATCACGTTCGGGACGGCACCGAAAGAGGTAACCTTCCTCGCCGACTTTACTGTGGTCCGTGCAATGACAAGGTACAATGCCATCATCGGCCGAGGAATCCTCGGCATGCTCCAAGGCATCCCTTCCTCCAACCACCAGAAGCTTAAGTTCCCCACCCCCCACGGGGTAGGGGAAGTCTGGGGCGACCAGCGGGAGTCCATGAGGTGCTACCTTATCTCTACCCGCGACCGACACCGCGAAGAAGCGCCTCCAGACAAGAAGGCAAGGACTGAAGATCCGGGCCTAAGCACGAGTGCTCCGGCCGAGGACTTGTACCTCATTCAGGTCGGGGATGACCCAAGCAGATCACTAAAGATCGGCGCTACCTTGCCCGAGCACGACAAACAAGCGTACGCAAGCTTCCTCGCGGCCAATCAGGATGTGTTCGCTTGGTCCGAGGACGAGCTCCCCTGAATCCCCCCGGAGGTCATCACGCACCAACTAAGGTTGGATCCCAACTACCGCATGGTACAGCAATGCCGAAGACGGTGTAACCCCGAGTGACAAGCCGTCATCAGGCAGTAAGTAGGAGAGAAATTGCAATCAGGGCTGCTCCGGCCTATCCAATACCCAGATTGGGTAGCCAACGTAGTCCTGGTGCCCAAGAGCAACGGGAAGGGGCGGATGTGCGTGGACTACATCGACCTCAACAAAGCCACGCCCAAAGGCAGCTTCCCCATGCCACGGATCGACCAGCTAGTCGATGCCATGGCCGGGCACGAGATGCTAAGCTTCCTCGACGCCTATTCAGGGTACCATCAGATCAGCATGCACCAGCCCGACCAAGATAAGACCGCGTTCATCACCGACCATGGCCTATACTGCTACACTCGCATGCCGTTCGGGCTGAAGAACGCCAGAGCTACGTACCAACGCCTAGTCAACCATATGTTTGACTCGCAGATCGGCCGCAACATGGAGGTCTACATCGACGACATGCTCGTGAAAAGCCTCCGAGCAGCCGAGCACTTGCGTGACTTGGCGGAAACCTTCACCACACTCAGGAGGTACAACATGAAACTCAATCTTGCTAAATGTGCGTTCGGGGTACAGTCAGGCAAGTTCCTAGGTTTCCTCGTCACCCACTGAGGAATCGAACCCAACCCCGATCAAATCAGAGCAGTATTGGAGATGGAGCGACCAAGACGGGTGAGGGACGTACAGTGCCTCACCGGGCGCGTCGCCGCTCTGGCTCGGCTCTTGTCCCGAGCCACCGAACGATGTCTGCCCTTCTTCCGACTGATCAAGCAAGCTAACTTGGCGCCAGAGAAGAAGGGATGGATCGACTGGGACCAGGAGTGCGAACAGGTGTTCGAAGAACTGAAGCGTTACCTGATGACGCCTCCTGTCCTCACCAAACCCCAAGGGGGGGAACAGCTGCTCTTGTATCTCTCTGTGACACCCAACACCATGAGTGCTGTGCTCACGCGGGAGGAGACAGGAGTTATGAAGCCCGTCTACTATGTCAGTCGAGCATTGTAGGGACCGAAAACTCGGTATTCGCGGACTGAGAAGTCCGCCCTTGCCCTGATCACAGCTGCTCGCAAGCTACGGCCATACTTCCTGGCCCATCTGATCGTCATCCTCACCGATCAGCCCCTCCAGCAAATCCTTCAGAACCCTGATGCGTTCGGGAGACTGGTCAAATAGGCCATCGAGTTGGGAGAGTTTGACATCAAGTTCCGACCAAGGACAGCGATCAAGGCCCAGGCGCTCGTAGATTTCGTCACCGAGTGCACCCTACCCGTCGAAGACTCACTCGAGAAGTCCTCGGAGCCCACATGGGAACTATACGTCAACGGATCATCCTGCGCCGCGGGCAGCGGCGCGGGGCTGGTCTTACTCTCGCTAGAAGGAGTAGAACTACAATACGCCCTGCACTTCAACTTCTCGACCATGAACAACATGGCGGAATACGAGGCACTCCTCTCCGGGTTACGTATGGCGAAACATATGGGGGCGTCGAGCGTGCGAGCGTACAACGACTCCATGCTCATCGCCAACCAAGTCAGGGGGGAGTTCGAGGCCAGTGACCCCTCCATGATGAAATATTTAGAGAAGGCCAAGGTCGCGGTGGAGGAGTTCGCCCACTTCGAAGTGGTTCACATCCCACCCGAGGAGAATGTCTGAGCAAATGCCCTGTCCCGCCTAACGTCAGCCACTACAGTCTCCGGCTCGAGGTCAGTCCTGATAGAGGAACTGTCGGCACCGAGCATTGACGATTCAGCACTCCAGGTGAATGCCATCGATTATGAGCCTGTTAGCGCAGCAAGAGTGATATAGAAGGGGGGGAGATGAATAGATCACTCCCAATTTGCAAAACTTAGGCAAGAAAATAAATCTACCGCTTATGCCCCTTCTAAACTAGCACACAAAGAATTGTAAATGCAGATACCACTCAAGATCGAATAAGAGAATGATGATGAAGAGCTGAGCAAACAAATAGTCGAAGTGACAAACATATAGAGAGCGCTGATAAAGACCGCAAACCACAGAGAAGACAACCGGTTTTTTAGGTGGTTCGACTGCAGTCAGCAATCTACATCCACCCCTCACTCCAACTAGAGTGAGGATTCCACTAGCCACTGCTAGAGCACAGCAGACTCAGTCTGCGAACAACTTGCTGCAAAACAGCTTGAAAACCCAAGGGAGACAAATCCCTCAACCAAGTTCTGCCACCCGCAGAGCTTGAAACCTGTTCTAGCACCCAGCACGAACAGAACCGGAGAGTGCCTCTCCCTTCCTCCACACACCGGAGGGAACCTGCTAATGACAACCTGTCACTAGCAACACCAGAGATCAGCGATCTCTCTTCCTCTGCAACCCAGAGGGAAACTGGAGTTAGACTCCCTTCCTCCATATACCGGAGGGGAACAGATCAGAATTAGACGAAGAACACATAAAGAAAATCAGAAAAGAAACTAAAGACTGATCGAGAAAACATTCGATACTGAGAGTTAATACAAATGTAGCTTCCTGGGAAGTAATTTCAAAAACCAGATACTGCAAACTCTCTTTCTCTCTTCACTGCTATCTCTCTTTTACTTTCACTTCACTGCTATCTCTCTTTTTCTTTCTCTTCACTGCTATCTCTCTTTTTCTTTCTCTTCACTGTTGGATCGAGCTCTCTGTAATTCTGCCTTTTCTTTCTTGGCTCTGATCACCCTTCATCGGTGGACGAAGGTTTCTATTTATAGCGGCAGTAGGTGGATAGGGCACAACATGCGTGTGCTTCCCACGCTCGATCCAGAACCTTCCTGCCACGTGTCCTCATTGGGTTGGTTCCTCTTGTCTTGGATCACGTGCAGCCCATTTATTTGGGAATATTCTTCCTCGTACCTGTAAGGAGATAAAAACCATTAACACGCTGTATGGCCACTAAAACTAAAGCTGCATGAGGTATATGATAACAACACGACGTGACAACTACACGAGATAAGAAAAGAACGACGCGAGATACAATGGACAAGACTGACACAATCAAGGAAGGTGACACGAGGTCAGATCAGGATAGCACGAGGTGAGAAGTAAATATCACGGAGTGAAACAGTAGAAGAACACGCGATTTAGAAGAAACCTGGACGAGGTTAGAACGAAACAACACGAACTAACAAACGGTAACAAACGACGACACGAAGTGAAACAACACTTGAAAACATAAGAAAAACAACTCGAGCACAAAATAGCTCGAATGAACGACTCGAAGACGAGGCGACACGGGCTGACCACAACACGAAGACAAATAACAGAAACCGTCACGAGTTGAAGACAACACGAAGATGAAAACAGAAACCGACACGAGTTGAAAATAACACGAAGACGAAACACAGGAATGGACACGGAGTGTGGTCAAGGCGAGAAGGACACGAAGTCTAAAGAGAAAAACAACACGAAGTCAGAAGAGTGACACGGCTATCACGACACGTGATTAAGCAGTGACACTAAGAGAAATAACGACTCGAGGAACAACAGTAAGTGACACGAAATAAAACAAGCAGACATAAAAGATGACACGAGATGAGCAACTAAAGGATAGATAGAAACGACACGAGGATCACAGAGAAGCGACTCGGAGTTCGTCAGAACTATTCGAGCTGCTTCAGTAGCACGACACGAAGACAGAGGAAGACACGACACGAAGTTAAACAACCGAGACTAGGACTCGAAGACATAGATGACAAGGATAGAACAACACGAAGTATTACCTCATACAAGTTTTCCTGTCAAGCATGGAAATCAACACGAAGTGTTGTAAGCTCAGACGACACAAAATCTTTTCGTGTTAGTGAGGGGAAACAACATGAAGTGTGGCTCAAGTGGCACGAAAACAACTCCCAAAATTAACTGAAGTGGCTCGAGGATTTACATTAACACAGAGAAACATTTTTGTTCACAAAGGTTCATAGTGTTGAAACCATCAAGACATTATGACTCAGGCAACACTAAAATTCATTTGGTCAAATTGTTCAATTGAACATGACATTCCCTTACTGTGTAATCCATTCACTTACATGATGAAACATGAGATTATCTTGAGATAAAGAAATGATTTATAGTGTGAGACATCATCAAAATCATAGGGACACAATAATCTCCCCCTTTTTGATGATGGCAACACTATGAATCAGGCAATATCAAGGTTTATCAAGATTTAACATGAAATCAATATCAGCTTCAACAACAGATTAAATTCAAGGCATGCTCATGCAAATGAATTAAACATTCCCTACAACACACTCTCATTTCCCCCACAACTCATAAACAAATCAGCATGTAGCAACATGACTCCCCCAAAGCTCAAGACAAAACCAAGACTCACTGATATTGCAGAACATTACAGAACTTCTCACTAAAATTGTAGACATTACTTACTTCTCTCCCCCTTTGACATCAACAAAAAAAAATACAGAATGTGTGACAGTGCTGGAAACATGAGGACTCAGGGCAGTAACTGCATAGTGCAGAAAGTCACGAGTAGGTCTTAAGAGAATAAGTGAGTTTCTAATCTCAAGACAAGATTCTTTAGATTTCAGTACACAATAGAGAAGTGGAATGATAGACAAGTTTATCATCATACATAGTGGATGATTTAGAGCAGGAGTTGACAAGTATGGCCAAAAATAGCTGATCATTCAACTATTCCACTAGACAGCAAGAGACTAAATCAGAGAGGTGTTCTCAAGATATTGAGGACAAGCAATCCATTAGTTGCATAACGACAAGGAATTTTTGTTGGTGATGATATTCAAGAAGATCAATGAGTAAGTTGGTAGTTCACTTCCTTTGACATTAGGGAGACACTTGATCAGAGGCCTGAATCCCCAGTTACTCAGAGTGAGTACCTCATTACTTCCTTCCCCTTTATTTTTATTATTAAGGAACAAAGTTAGTAACTGTGACTTTTGACATGAGGAAACACCTTGATTAGAGGCCAGAGTCCCCAGTTACTCACCAGCAAGCCACCATTGCTCTGTCATGACTTTTAATTTATTTTAAGTATTTGACACCTCATGACTTGGGAGAAATATTCATTTCATTGATGAAGCTCCTAGTTTCTCAGTGATCAAAACAAAACATGTTTGTTCAGTTAAGCCCTTGAGTTAAAGAGATAGAATGATTGAAGACAATACCAAAAAGGACTTTTCTTGAATTGAGTCTTGAAGTCTAGATTTCAAGTTGATTGGGTCAGATATCAAGACATACATGTTTTTTTTTGGCCTGAACCATAATCAATGACAATGTAGGAAGATATACTTTATGTAATTAGTCCAGATCTCTGAAGGAGTACCAAAGGAAAGATTCTAACCTGGAGATTAGAGTCACTGACTTATAGACTTAAGAGATAAGTGACACTCTACTTTCTGAGAGAACCACACTAAATCAGTCATGCAAGACCAGCAAAGGTACACATCTGGACAGCCCTTTTGAATCTGTCAAAGAACTTCTCTTCTCACATTACAACTCAGCTCCCCCTAAGATATAGCATTCCTCAATAAAACATTTCAGCAAAATCTCAAGAGTTTCCTTTATTTAGAGCATTCCTGAAAGCTAACCAGTAAGCATTCTGAACTCCCCCTTAAACCAGCATGTAAGAAGGCTAAACAACAGATAGACAAATCACCCCCTCACAACAGGAACAAGCTCCAAAATTAAGACACTTTGTATAAGCCTAATTCTCTTCTCAATGTAGTGAATTTTTCATTATCCAGAGGTTTTGTGAAAATATCAGCAATCTGATTATCTGTCCCTACATGAATCAGTTCAAAATTATTCTTAGACACCTCATCTCTTATAAAATGATGTCTTATCTCTATGTGTTTGGTTCGAGAATGCAAAACAGGATTTTTAGCAAGATTGATGGCACTTGTATTATCACAGTAAATAGGTGTACACCCCAGGTCTACTTGGTAGTCCTGAAGCTGGTGTTTAATCCATATAACTTGTGTTCCACAACTCCCTGCAGCCACATATTCAGCTTCTGCAGTGGAGAGGGCCACAGAATGTTGTTTCTTGGAGCCCCAAGATACTAAACACCCACCCAAGAATTCACAATGGCCACTTGTGCTTTTCCTGTCTAGTTTACAGCCTGCATAGTCAGCATCTGTGTATGCTACTAGATTCAATGTGTGAGATGCAGGAAACCATAAACCAAGAGAGTGACTAGCTGACAAATATCTGAAGATTCTTTTAACTGCAGCTAAGTGTAGTTCAGTGGGTCTAGACTGATACCTTGCACACATTCCTACACTGAATTGTATATCAGGTCTAGAGGCTGTCAAGTAAAGAAGTGATCCAATCATACCTCTATAAAGTTTGGCATTTACTTCTTTACCTGTCTCATCTGCATCCAATGATGTATTGGTGCCCATGGGTGTAGTAATGTGCTTTAAGTTTTCCATGCCAAACCTTTTGAACAGTTCCATTGTGTATTTGGTTTGGTTGATGAAGCACCCATCTTCTAGCTGCTGTACCTGCAATCCAAGAAAATATTTTAGTTCTCCAACCAAGCTCATTTCAAATTCAGCAGACATCATGGTAGAAAATTCATCACATAGTTCATGCTTAGTTGATCCAAATACAATGTCATCTACATATACCTGAACTATGATGAGATCTTTATTCATGCCCTTGGTAAATAAAGTCTGATCAACTTTACCTCTTTTGTAGCCCTTGCTGATCAGAAATTCAGATAATCTTTCATACCAAGCTCTTGGAGCCTGCTTTAGACCATACAAGGCTTTGTTTAACCTGAAAACTTGGTTAGGTTGAGGAGAAAATTGAAATCCAGGAGGTTGTTCAACAAAAACTTCTTCTTTAATAACTCCATTTAAAAAAGCACTTTTAACATCATTTGTTGGAGTTTAATGTTCTTTGAGCATGCAAAGGCAAGCAACAATCTTATAGCTTCCATCCTAGCAACTGGTGCATAGGATTCATCAAAGTCTACACCGAATTCCTGACAGTAGCCTTTGGCTACTAGTCTGGCCTTATTCCTCGAGATGATTCCATCTTCATTCATCTTATTTTTGAACACCCACTTGGTTCCTATAATATTTATACCATCTGGTCTTGGGACAAGCTCCCAGACATTATTCCTTTCAAACTGACCTAATTCCTCACTCATAGCATTGACCCAAGCTTGATCAGCTAAGGCCTCTTCTACTGATTTGGGTTCAATTTGTGAGACCAAAGCAATTAAGTCATCATTATTCACATTTCTAAAATGAGACCTAGTCCGAAGAGGTTCTTCAGGATTGCCTATGACATTATCTAAAGGATGGTCTTTAAGAATCTAATATTTGTTGAAGACTCACCTGTTTCTCTTGGACCTTCCTGATTTGGGGAATTTGTTTCTCCATTCTGCTGAGTCTTCTCTTCTTCTTGTTGGTTTTCCAGAAAATCTCCACCATGATTGGAGTCCCTGTCAAGATTTTCAACATTAGAAACATCTTTCTTTTCACTAAAAAGAATGTGTGGAGATTCTTCCACTTTCTGATCTGATACATTAAATACCCTATATGCCCTTGACACTTCAGAGTAACCCAAGAATATTCCAGGTGAACTCTTGGCTTCAAACTTGTCTAAGTCTTTCTTATCATTGTTATGAATAAAACATTTTGCTCCAAAAATTCTGAAATGAAACAAGTTTGGTTTCTTACCTTTTAGAAGCTCATAGGGTGTTTTCTTGTGTATGGGTCTTACCATGGCCCTGTTGATTATGTAGGTTGCTGTATTGGCCGCTTCTGCCCAAAACCTTCTAGGTAACTTACTTTCAATCAACATGGTTCGGGCCATTTCCACCACTGTTCTATTTCTTCTCTCCACGATCCCATTCTGTTCAGGTGTCCTGGGAGAGGAAAACCTGTGAGTTAGTCCTTCTTTGTCACAAAGATCAGTAAACATGGAATTTTCAAACTCACCTCCATGGTCAGATTGAATAGAACTAACCTTGTACTTCCTTCTTGTTTGACCTTATTGAAAAACAGATTAAACTTTTGAAATGCATCACTCTTATTTGCTAAGAAAAATATCCATGAATATCTGGAGAAGTCATCTATGATGACATAGCCAAACCTGTTACCATTAAGACTCTGAGTTCTAGTTGGACCGAAAAGATCCATATGAAGAAGTTCCATTGGTCTAGAAGACAATGGCTCAGATCTTAATTTGAAAGAATTTCTGGTCTGTTTGCCTAGAGCACAGGCATCACATGCTTTTGATATAGAGTTGAATTTAATTCTAGGCATGCCTCTAACTAAATCATGCTTGACCAATTTATTTAAAGTTGAAAAGCTAGCATGACCTAGACGTCTATGCCATTCAAAGGCATCATTTTCAGAATTGGCAGATAAGCAAATAGTGGATTCAGATTTCTCATCTAAGTCTACAATGTAGACATTATTAATCCTGTTGGCTACAAATTTAACCATGTCAGAATTTGTTTCAAGGATTTTACATGAACTATCATCAAATACAACCCTGTGACCCCTGTCACATAATTGGCTAATGCTAATCAGGTTGTGTTGTAGCCCTTCCACAAGTAATACTTTTTCAATGGAATTTGTGGAAGACTTACCTACTGTGCCAACTCCAATAATTTTACCTTTGTTCTTTCCTCCAAACTTGACCAGACCTCCTGGCTTCATCTCTATCTTGCTGAACTTGGATCGGTCTCCTGTCATATGCCTGGAGCAGCCACTGTCGAGGTACCACTTGTTGTCTTCAGCTGCCAGGCCGACCTACACAAGTATATCAAGCAGAGTGATTTGGAACCCAAGATGAGTTGGGTCCAAGGACATTGTTTAAATCTCTGATCAAGTGTTTAGGTATCCAGATTTGTTTCAGCATGGTTTTCTCTGGCACCTTCCTTTCTGGTTTATTAAAGTTCAATCCAGCTGAACTGGAGAAGTGAGTTCTATTCCTTTCATTGGTCTTCCTATTCCTAGGAAATTTCCTGTAGGCTTGTTGATTGGCATATCTTTGACCATGAAAGTTATTCCTCCAGTAGGTCTTGTTTGACCCATCTGATTGTTATAATTCCAGCTCTTATTCTGATTTGTTTTCTTGGTCCAGCTACCATTTGTGTTCTGGTGAATGGACTTAATGTTATTCTTCATAAAGTTCATTCCAATCTTAAATGGTTGTCCAGTACTGGTTTTTGTGTTTTCTTTAGGACTTTGAGTTTCCTTAGAGCTGTTTGAGCTGGATGGTGTGTCCAGCTTTTCTTTTCCCTTCTCTGGACAGAAGGTGATGGTCTTGAATTGCAAGGGTCTCTTGTTGGTTGGGTCATAGCCTAGACCTTCCTTATTGAAATTGACCCTAGTCCCTAGTATAGCATCTAGGCTAGTCTTTCCTTGGACAAACTTTTCTAAGACTTTCTGTTTGTCTTCCAGCTCCTTTTGAAGAAACTCAGAATTCTTTAGGAGTTCAGCATTTACTTTCTTCACAGCTTCATATTTCTCTGAATTCATTCTGATTTCACTCATGCTTTCTTCAATTTTAGTTTTGAATTCATTGAGCTGTTTTTGACTTTCCTGAATTTCTCCCTTAAGCTTATCATTCTCTTTCCTTTGTGAGGTCATTTCTTCTAGTTGTTCTTTTAGCTTTGCATTTTCCTCACAGACCAGAGTTTGTTCTTCAATATTTGTGTTAAATTTTCTTTTCAGAACTCTGTGCTCTTTGCTAAGTGAATTAAATTTATCTAGCAAGTCACCATAAGCATCCTCCCAGTCATCAATTGAGAAATTTTCAAAAACGTTTATTACCTCCTCTTCACTGTTTGCCATAAGGCAAATTCCATCTTCGTATTCTTCTGAGGAAGCTTCTTCTGGGTCTTCTTCTTCCTCGCTCCATGTGCAGACCATTGCCTGTGGCTTCTTCTTCTTCTGCACCTTTATGTTTTTCTTCTGAAAATAGGGACCTTTCTTCTGGAGTTCTGGGCATTCGCCTTTCATGTGTCCCTGTTTGTTACAGTTAAAACAAGTCAGTTTCTTAGGATTTCTATCCCTGTAATTGGTAAACTCAGCATTCTTGTTAAAAGAGTGTGGGTTCTTCTTCCTAAAGGTCTTTCCCTTTGTCCTCAGAAACTTTCTGAACTGACGAGTGAGCATAGCCTGCTCCGCCTGGTCGAGATCTGATAAACCTTCAAGCTCGGACTCAGACTCGGGGGTACTGCTGCTGCTCCCACTGTTACTACCCTTGTTGCGGGAAGCTCTTAGAGCTACATTTTTACCCTTCCTCTCACTTCCTTCTCCACCTCCTTGGAAATTCATCTCATAGGTCATCAGGGATCCTATGAGTTCATTCACAGTTAAGACAGTCAAATCTTTTGACTCCTCAATCACAATGGCCTTAGTGTGCCATGCCGGGGATAAAGATCTAAGGATTTTCCTGACTATATCTGCCTCAGCAAGATCCTTCCCTAGCCCTTTAAGAGTGTTAGTGATCAAGGATAACCTGGCATACATTTCGGTTATATTCTCATCTGCATTCATCTTAAACATTTCATACTTAGAAGTGTAGAGGTTTACCTTCGAGGCTTTCACTTGAGCTGTACCTTCATAGATCAATTGCAGCTCATCCCACATTCGCTTGGCAGTTCTGTATGCAGATATACGAGCATATTCCTCTGGATGAACAGCACACTGGATTATGTTCAGCGCCGTCCAGTTGAGTGACGAGAGCTTCACATGATCATCTGTCCAAGCTTCCTCGTTTGGTGGCAGCTCATATGGCCCCACCGTGATTACTCTCCACAATTTATGACTCTGAGCTCTGATGAACACTTCCATCCTGTTCTTCCAAAACAGATAGTTACTACCATCGAAATAAGGAGGGCGACTAATGGATTGACCTTCGGCCATGAAGGTTCTAGGACCACCACCATTTCCTTGACCGTTCGTCCACATGACGTAAACCTGCTCTGATACCAAATGTTAGCGCAGCAAGAGTGATATAGAAGGGGGGGGATGAATAGATCACTCCCAATTTGCAAAACTTAGGCAAGAAAATAAATCTACCGCTTATGCCCCTTCTAAACTAGCACACAAAGAATTGCAAATGCAGATACCACTCAAGATCGAATAAGAGAATGATGATGAAGAGCTGAGCAAACAAATAGTCGAAGTGACAAACAGATAGAGAGCGCTGATAAAGACCGCAAACCACAGAGAAGACAACCGGTTTTTTAGGTGGTTCGACTGCAGTCAGCAATCTACATCCACCCCTCACTCCAACTAGAGTGAGGATTCCACTAGCCACTGCTAGAGCACAGCAGACTCAGTCTGCGAACAACTTGCTGCCAAACAGCTTGAAAACCCAAGGGAGACAAATCCCTCAACCAAGTTCTGCCACCCGCAGAGCTTGAAACCTGTTCTAGCACCCAGCACGAACAGAACCGGAGAGTGCCTCTCCCTTCCTCCACACACCGGAGGGAACCTGCTAATGACAACCCGTCACTAGCAACACCAGAGATCAGCGATCTCTCTTCCTCTGCAACCCAGAGGGAAACCGGAGTTAGACTCCCTTCCTCCACATACCGGAGGGGAACAGATCAGAATTAGACGAAGAACACATAAAGAAAATCAGAAAAGAAACTAAAGACTGATCGAGAAAACATTCGATACTGAGAGTTAATACAAATGTAGCTTCCTGGGAAGCAATTTCAAAAACCAGATACTGCAAACTCTCTTTCTCTCTTCACTGCTATCTCTCTTTTTCTTTCTCTTCACTGCTATCTCTCTTTTTCTTTCTCTTCACTGTTGGATCGAGCTCTCTGTAATTCTGCCTTTTCTTTCTTGGCTCTGATCTTCCTTCATCGGTGGGCGAAGGTTTCTATTTATAGCGGCAGCAGGTGGATAGGGCACAACATGCGTGTGCTTCCCACGCTCGATCCAGAACCTTCCTGCCACGTGTCCTCATTGGGTTGGTTCCTCTTGTCTTGGATCACGTGCAGCCCATTTATTTGGGAATATTCTTCCTCGTACCTGTAAGGAGATAAAAACCATTAACACGCTGTATGGCCACTAAAACTAAAGCTGCATGAGGTATATGATAACAACACGACGTGACAACTACACGAGATAAGAAAAGAACGACACGAGATACAATGGACAAGACTGACACAATCAAGGAAGGTGACACGAGGTCAGATCAGGATAGCACGAGGTGAGAAGAAAATATCACGGAGTGAAACAATAGAAGAACACGCGATTTAGAAGAAACCTGGACGAGGTTAGAACGAAACAACACGAACTAACAAACGGCAACAAAAGACGACACGAAGTGAAACAACACTTGAAAACATAAGAAAAACAACTCGAGCACAAAATAGCTCGAATGAACGACTCGAAGACGAGGCGACACGGGCTGACCACGACACGAAGACAAATAACAGAAACCGTCACGAGTTGAAGACAACACGAAGATGAAAACAGAAACCGACACGAGTTGAAAACAACACGAAGACGAAACACAGGAATTGACACGGAGTGTGGTCAAGGCGAGAAGGACACGAAGTCTAAAGAGAAAAACAGCACGAAGACAGAAGAGTGACACGGCTATCACGACACGTGATGAAGCAGTGACACTAAGAAAAAGAACGACTCGAGGAACAACAGTAAGTGACACGAAATTAAACAAGCAGACATAAAAGATGACACGAGATGAGCAACTAAAGGACAGAGAGAAACGACACGAGGTTCACAGAGAAGCGACTCGGAGTTCGTCAGAACTATTCGAGCTGCTTCAGTAACACGACACGAAGACAGAGGGAGACACGACACGAAGTTAAACAACCGAGACTAGGACTCGAAGACATAGATGACAAGGATAGAACAACACGAAGTATTACCTCATACAAGTTTTCCTGTCAAGCATGGAAATCAACACGAAGTGTTGTAAGCTCAGACGACACGAAATCTTTTCGTGTTAGTGAGGGGAAACAACACGAAGTGTGGCTCAAGTGGCACGAAAACAACTCCCAAAATTAACTGAAGTGGCTCGAGGATTTACATTAACACAGAGAAACATTTTTGTTCACAAAGGTTCATAGTGTTGAAACCATCAAGACATTATGACTCAGGCAACACTAAAATTCATTTGGTCAAATTGTTCAATTGAACAGGACATTCCCTTACTGTGTAATCCATTCACTTACATGATGAAACATGAGATTATCTTGAGATAAAGAAATGATTTATAGTGTGAGACATCATCAAAATCATAGGGACACATAGAGCCATCCTGGATGGACCCTCTACTTGATTTCCTCCTTCGACAGTAGCTCCCCAGCAATCACACCGAAGCACGGCGCACGCATGCGAGAGCGTCCCACTTCACTATGGTGGATGGCCAGCTATATCGCCGGTCCCTCTCAGCCCCTCTACTCAAATGCCTCTTCCCAGGGAAGCCAACCAGGCCATCCAAGAAGTCCACAAAGGACTCTGCGGAAGTCATGTGGGAGGATGAGCACTCGCGAGGACACTGATCCGACAAGGGTATTGGTGTCCCACTTTGCAGCAGGACTGTCTCAGCTATGTTCGAAGGTGCCCTCAATGTCAGAAGTATTCCCACCTTCACCACCAGGCACCGGCGACGTAGCTCCACGCCTTGATGGAGCCCCGTCCGTTCGCTCGGCGAGGAATCGACATCCTGGGGCCCTTCCCTGAGGCACAAGGGAGGAAGAAATTCCTCATGGTCGCCATCGACTACTTCACCAAATGGATCGAAGCCGAGCCGTTGGGAAAAATAACAAGAGAAGTAGCTTAGAAATTCGTGCTACAGAGCATCATTTGTCGGTTTGGGGTCCCCAGGGTTCTCACCACCGACAACGGCAGACAGTTTGCGAGCACCACCTATCAGGAGAAGTGCTCAGAGTTGGGGATCTGGAACCACTACACCTCAGTGGGACACCCCCAAGCCAACGGGTTGGTGGAAAATGCCAACCGGACTCTACTCCACGGCATCAAGACTCGCCTGGACCAAGCAGGCGACGCATGGATTGATTCAATCCCCAGCATCCTATGGGCTCACCGGACCACCGCTAGAGCCGCCACCGAAGAGACGTCTTTTCATCTCGCCTACGGAGCTGAGACAATAGTCCCGGTGGAGATATCCAACCCCTCGTTACGAGTGGGACACTTTGATGAGGCTAGGAACAACCAGGCAATGCGAGAGAACCTGGACTTGCTCGAAGAAGGAAGAACTAACGCCCAGGTAAAACTTGTGGCATATTAGCAGAAGCTGGCGCAATACTATAACACCCGGGTTAAGGAGCGACACTTCTTCCCCGGAGATCTGGTTCTACGGCGAGCAAGCGTGTCTAACCCGCGAGGAGCCGCAGGGAAGCTCGCACCTAACTAGGAAGACCCATACCGGGTAACAGAAGCACTCGGCAAAGGAGCGTACATGCTAGTGATGCTTGGGGGGGAGAGGTACCCAGGACGTGGAACTCTGTTAACCTCAGGAAGTACTTCCAGTAAAACGTCACCATCCGTACCCCACCAAGGCAAGTCGCCAGCAATAAAGTAAGTGACCTAAGGGTTTCCTAAGGGCGAGCATTGCTCCCCTTGAAAATGAGAAGGTAACCTAAGGGTTCCCTAAAGGCGAGTACTGCTCCCCTTGAAAACGAGAAGGTAACCTAAGGGTTCCCTAAAGGCGCGAGCACTGCTCCCCTTGAAAACGAGAAGGTAACCTAAGGGTTCCCTAGAGGCGAGCACCGCTCCCCTCGAAAATGAGAAGGTAACCTAAGGGTTCCCTAAAGGCGAGCACTGCTCCCCTCGAAAATGAGAAGGTAACCTAAGGGTTCCCTAATTAAAGGCGCGAGCACTACTCCTCTTGAAAATGAGAAGGTAACCTAAGGGTTCCCTAAAGATGAGCACTTCTCCCCTTGAAAATGAGAAGGTAACCTATGGGTTCCCTAAAGGCGCGAGCGCTGCTCCCCTTGAAAACGAAGACGGTAACCTATGGGTCCCCTAAAGGCGAGCACCGCCCCCCTTGAAAATAAGAAGGCGACCCAAGGGTCCCCGCGGAGGACACGGCAACATGAATACGAGCACGGAGGATCGCCCATAAGAGCACGCAGAAACACTCCAGTAAAAGGTAAACAATAGTATTGGCTCAAAAATAAGGAATTTACATTTCTTTAGTCAAAATACAAGCTGCCAGAAATTGGCAAAATACCCTCACATGGGCCAAATACAAGTACATGGAGGGACAAAATGTGCTCAGCAGTGGCAACATGTTACTTCAGCAACTCACTTTTTCGGCATCGTCCTCTATCAACGATCGTGCAGAGTCCCTGAGCATGCGCAGGTACCCATCTTTGTTCTGTGGGAGGGTACCTACAGAGAAGCCTCCTATGCCAGAGAAGAGGGACAAAACCCTCAGGCCAACAAAGGGCTTCTCTGGTAGAAGTCCTACACGAGGAAAACTAGGCCAGTAGCCCCGGCCACCCGTGCTCGGAAGAAGGCCAGCAAGGTCCACCCGTTACAGGGAACCAGCAGGCCCACGCAAGCCAATGGGCGACAGCGGTACCACGAGGCCAACACATTAGGAATGCCACCCCAGCGAACTGGCCATGTTTCCAAACTGGCGAATAAGGCCCCGCTGCCCCGACTACCACCAGCACCTCTCTTGAATGGAGAGGTTGTCTTGTGCCTCTCCACGAACAGCATACAGCAGCAGCGGCGGAGAGGCCTGCTGGCCAGGCCTCCAAACCAAGGAGCCTACGGTCGTCGTCCAAGCCGCACGACCGTGCCTACCAAGCGGAAGAATGGAAAATGGATTCCACCCTTCCTCACGATCCTTCCTACCGGAAAGTAGGAAGATGTTCCAGCAACGAGGAGCATCTCATCGAGCACTTACAAGGAGCAAACAACGATTATATATCATGAAGACAAGCAAAAAAAGCTGGTTGGAGTATAGAAAGCAATGCTACCCTGACACCTCTCGTCCCGTCAAGGACGGATCCTATCCGGCTCAAGGAGTAGGACTCCCCTGCCGGCGTACAAGCGGTCGACCTTCACCAAGGCCTCCTGCCAGCCATCTAGGTACCTGAGCCTATATTGCTTAGATGTCGGGCCGCCCTCTCCGGGCGCAAGCCATGGCCGTCACGGTACCGGTGCTGGGTTTTTCTGAAGGACCAAAGGTCGACGGCGAACCTGTAGAAATTCATCATCTGACGAAGTACCAGACTCTCCTGAGGACATTCTCTAAGAAGGCTGCCTACAAAAGCTCTCTATCGCAGAAGCTGATCGCTGGAATGCAGCGGAAGCCACCATTTATAGGGAAAGAGAAGTCCCCAGGAGTGTGAGGACTCTCATCACCTCAATCAAATCTGTGGAAATCGAAGCGACGGATCCCGAAAGTCGCGCTCCTTCAGGAGCCCCTATCAAGGACGCCGTTTCGTATCCCCAGAGGATCTCACGACGATTCAAGAAGAAGGAAATACACGGAAGAAATCTCAAGATTTGCAGATGAAAAGGAAGGTATTCATTTCCAAAAAGGAGAAATTACAAAAAGAGGCTACTGCCTCGGAAAGTGCAAAAAAAAAAGGAAGGAAAAGATAACTAGGGGCATCCTCTCAAGGACCTGCCCTGGTTACATCATCACGTGCCCTGGGCTCAGCGGGCGCACGCACATCAGCGGCACTAGGAGGAGGTGGCTCGTCACTCAAGTCCACCATGATAGCATCTGCGGGCGCCCGCTCGCCTGCGCTTGACACCGACCGCTAAGCGCCCACCTCCACGGGGTCGGGCTCCTCTTGTTCGTCCTCGGCCCCCGAGCCGTAGGGATCTGGAGGAGGAGGGAGGACCGGGGCCTCGAGGTCAATGTACCCCGTGGTGGCCTTCACGGTGGCACTCCAGCCTTCCCGGAAGCCACGGTCACGTGTCGGCCCATAATACTCCAGAGCCGCCTCCGTCAGCTCGGCCCGGTAAGCCGAGGAGGAGCGAAAGGCTTCCACAGCCTCATCACCCGCCGAGGACAGGGACATGAGCACCTTGGCAAGCTCTGCCTCGATCTCCTGGCCGCGGGCCGCCATGGCTCCGGTCTCCGTCTCCAGCTTGGCCGCCCTCTCTCCAGCCGCGTCAGCCCGCGCCAGGAAAGAGTCTCGGTCGCGCTCCATGCCCGCCAGGGCCAACTCCAGCTGAGACAGCTGTAACAACCCGAGAATCCGATTACCGGGAAGGCCCGATAACCCAAGACTCGCATCGCCACCCATGAGCCCGAAGACTCGGAAGGGTTAGAAGGATGGTGTGGGAACTACACAAGTATCACAAGTAATTGCAGAAATTAAATAGTTTATATCATTAGGCAGGAATTAAATTAAAATTTTATATCATACATGGTCCATAGGATAATAAAAATGAACAACAATAGTCCACAACTAGTAAAGAGACAAGAAAAGAAAGTACAGCTACACGGGGCATACCCCGGCTCTAACCTCTAGCACTACCTCTGGGCACCCGCACCACGCTGCACCCCGGACGCGCTCCCCAAGGGTGGCGCCTCACCTGAAACACGGTGAAAACACGCAGGGAATGAGTCTCAGAACAAGACTCAGTAGGGATCACTCGAACCCTACCTCGTAAAACGGGAAACCACTACACTAGCGGTAGGAGGGTACCTCGGAAAGGAAAGTCCTGCACTTTACAAAACAAGGGTCCTACGGCACGTAAACCGACACACGTGCCACGGTAAACCAACCGAAGCTCAACGGTCGACCCGGCAAGGAGAAACCCGAAGGTCGAAGTCACAAGACTGACAGTCAGACACTCCGTACTCGACAGGAGTACCTCCAACTGGAAGCACAGCCGGTAGCATCCCCTGACGACTTACACCGCACCGCAGGTGAACTGCCTGACGTGGTAACACCGAACAAGAACCATAAACAAGTGACTAGCTGGGGTAACACCCGTCGACGTGGGTCCAACCGCCCCCAACCACGTGTGCACACACAGACCATGTGTCCTAGGTCTGGCCCTGTGACAGGTTTTCCCCTGTAGTCGGACTCTGGCTAACGACGAGGGGCCCGACGGAAACCAGTCCAAAACCGTCCGCAGGGTAAGCCTCTCCACCTACTCCCAGGTGGGACCACACGCGTGTAAGCAGGCCACGACTAGTGGAGGGTCACAAAAGGAGTAGACTCTCAAGCCAACGGAAAACAACGTCCACATCCGACGACGTACGGGGACCACCCCACGTACCGGCCCCGTCGCACAGCGACCACAGTCGGACTAAAAATAGAGTTGTAGCCCTCTCGGGGCAACCAAACGCCTGACGGTCCACCCCGGGACCGTCACAAGGCTGTAACGGTCTAGGCGAGACGTTACACACACATGGCGGTCTAACGCAGGCCATTACATGGCCTGAGGAACGCAGGGAGTAACGCGCCTGGTCCAGCGTGTTACACGAATGTAACGCGCCTGGCCCAGCGCGTTACACGCGTCTCACGCTCCCAGCGCGAAGGCAGGATGTAACGCGATTGCCCCAGCGCGTTACACGAATGTAACGCGCCTGGCCCAGCGCGTTACGTGCCCCTCACACCTGGGATGACCCAGGAGGTAACGCGCTCGCCCCAGCACGTCACGCGGATGTAACACGCTCACCCTGGCGCGTTACACACGCAGACCCCCAACGGTAAAAAACCAACGGTCGGAAAGCCCCTGACGGCCCAGCCCGGGCGCCTCACTTAGAGGTGACGGTCTATCGTGGGACCGTCACAGTCCCTGACCCCCAAAGGCTAACAAAAGGGCATGTGACGGCCCCCTCGAGGCGCGTCACATCATGTAACGGTCCCTAGAAGGACCGTCACATGCACCCGACGGTGAAAACGGCGGGAAAGCCCAAAAACTTCAACCACGCCCCCATGCCTCCACCGGAGAGGGGGAAATCAAAGGGGAAGACCCCTGGGGACCCCTAGCATGATTCTAGGCCATCAAAACGTGAAATCATGTATCAAATCCATAGATCGGGCGAGCTCTCCCCAAACATGGAAAAACCCCAAACATGCTCAATCAAGCCCCTCTCGGCCTCCTCTCGGCCTATAAATCACGAAAATGAACGGCGGGGAGCTAGGGAACGTCACCCTACCTCAATGGAGCGAATGCTCCGCTGGATTGTTACCGAGATCGTGAAGAACGCTTTGAAAACCCTCGTCCCTTCACGGTTCCCCACAAGCTTTACGCCGCCACGATCACCTCGCCGTCGCCCCGTGCCGTCTGCAGCCGGAAGGGGACGTCGTCGCGGCTGAACGAGAGAGAGAGAGAGAGGAAGGGGCGGTGGTCACGGTGGGGAGAAGAGAAGAAAGAAGAAGAAGAGGGTGGGGAAGAGAGAGAAATAGGGGGGTATTTATAGAAAATCCAGAAAATATGGAAAATACCGAAAATCAGAAAATTACATTTTCGGAATCCTCGGAACGCACCGATTGCAACGGTACCACTCGTGCCTAGGTGAACGACCCGGTTCACCCGCAGCGAGGTTCCGAAGGAATTGCCGAAACACACACCGAAAATCGAAAAACACGCGTGGAAAAGCCGCGGAACGCTTCCGGGTCTCCGAAACAACTCCGGATCGCGCCGATCCGAACACGAAAGATGTCCGAAACGAAATTTTAGACACAACGGAGCCGGACCATCCGAAAAACCAGATTCGAGACCCACGAAAAGAATTCGAAAGGTCCGGGATATTACAGCCCTCCCCCCTTAAAGGAATTTCGTCCTCGAAATTGAGAACAACCCAAGGGGAAAGAAGAGGAAGACTCACTCAAATAGGTACGGGAACTGCTGACACATCTCATCCTCACGCTCCCAAGAAGCTTCCCCACCAGAGTGCCGCTGCCACACCACCTTGACCAAGGGGATGACCTTGTTCCGCAGGTGCTGCTCTCGCCTATCCTCCACGCGGATCAAAAACTCTGGGAGAGAAAGATCTGGAGTCACCTCGGGCCAAATAGAAAACTCGAGCACATGAGAGTCATCGGGCACATACTTCCACAACATCGAGACGTGGAACACGTCCTGCACCGACGCCAACTCAGGGGGTAACTGCAACCGATAAGCGACCTCACCGATGCGTTCCACACTCACAAAAGGACCAATATAGAGGGGACTCAGCTTCCCACGCCGTCGAAAACGCATCACCCCCTTCATCGGAGAAACTCTCAAGAACACATGATCGCCCACGGTGAACACGAGAGGCTGCCTCCTACGGTCAGCATAGCTCTTCTGCCGACTCTGGGCCGCCAACATGTTCTGACGAACCACTTGCACAATGTCCACGTATTGCTGGACCAACTCTAGTCCCGTCAAAACACGCTCACCAACTTCAAACCAATCAAGTGGAGTCCGACAAGGATGCCCATACAAAGCCTCATAAGGAGCCATGCCAATGCTCGAATGAAAGCTGTTGTTGTAGGCAAACTCCACCAATGGTAGGTGATGAATCCAACTCCCCTGCCACTCCAGGCAGCAGGATCTCAGCATGTCCTCCAAAGTCTAAATGGTCCTCTCAGACTGACCATCTGACTGAGGATGATACGCCGAGCTAAAAGCTAACACCGTGCCAAGCGCTCACTCGAAACTCCTCCAGAATCCAGAAGTGAAGCGCGGATCCTGATCTGACACGATCGAAACGGGAATCCCATGCAACAGAACGATCCGTTCCACATACAGACGAGCCAACTTGGACAAGCTCCAGCTGACTTTGACCGGTAACAACCGAGTCATCTTCGTCAGCCGATCCACCAGCAACCAAATATTGTCCTGCCCACTCGGGGTCCTCGGCAACCCCACCATAAAATCCATGGTCACATGGTCCCACTTCCACGCAGGAACATCCAAGGGCTGGAGAGTACCTCCTGGTCGCTGATGCTCCGCCTTCATATGCTGACAGGTCAGGCACCTGGCCACAAACTCGGTAACGTCTCTCTTCATGCCAGGTCACCAGAACTACCTCCGCAAGTTCTGATACATCTTCGTCGCACCCGCGTGTACGGTGTACCTACTCCCATGAGCCTCGCGCGACACCGCACGATAAATCTGCTCCTCGGCTGGGACGTACAGCTTGTGATGGGGACATCGCTTACTCCTTCACATACCTCCGAGGGTCCTGCTACTCGCCATTTTGCTCGCCATGATTTTTGGATTCTAGCTATATAATTTCCATAATTTTCTTGAGTCATTATCATGTAATTTTTCCTTTTATTGAGTCTATTACCTAAGTTAGTTAGTCATTTACCTAAGTCCAAGTTTCATTAACTAGCTTAGTAGGCTATTGGGCCTGGCCCATGGGCGCCCCCTTCCCCAACCTTTGGTCTTCTGTCAGTTGTCCACAATGTGAGGACTTATTGTAAATTGTGGGTTTCCTATATAAGGACCCCAATCCCCCACTTGAAGAGGTAATTGATGAATGCATGAAAATTGAACCCTCTTGAATCCCTTGAGTCTTCTCTCTCTCTCTCTAGTTCTCTCCCTCTCTCCTAAGGGCGAATCCCCTCTCTCTCCTCCCTCCCTCTCTCTAAATTTCGAATTCCCCTCTCTCCTCACCCCTTGCCACCTCACTTGCCACCTAGGCAAGTCTCTTCACCTCCCAAGACCCCATTACTTCACCATTAGTCACTCCACCTCCCCAAGCACCCTTTCACCTTCCCAAGGCATCCCTCCCCCTTCCCCAAACAACCTTCCACCTCCCAAGGGCCCTTTCCCCTCCCCAAGAAGCCCCTTCACCTCCCAAGGTCGTCCACCCCCTTCCCCTCCCTCCTAGGGTCGACCCCCTCAACCCCTCTCCACCCTCCCATTGCCTTGGCCGACCCCTCCACCCCCCCCCCCCTTTTGTCAGCTTCAGTTCTGTCTGCAGGCTGACCTGCAGACCAGCCTCGAGTTGCAGCGACTACCACGACAACATATTGAATCTTCTGGGGGCGTGGCCTACCTTTCTGGAAAGGCCTAGCTATCCTATTCACAGGCGAGGTGTAATCACTCCATTCCGAGTTCGTGGCCGCCTGTGAGAGCTGTTCTACCCCGAGTGCGCCAGACACCACCTGCAGAAGGCCTGAGCCCTATTGGAAGCTGTCTCACGACCAACGGCGAAGGAATCAGGCTGACATTTCTTCTTCAAGTTTCTTCCTCCATCTGTCCACGACCAGAAGCATGAGGCAGAACTTAATTCGGCATCCGAGAGCCAGAGTTACAAATGTTCTCCCTCGGTCGCGCGGGTCTGCCTCCTGCAGTCTGCAGCAACTAGTGCCTACTCTTCAGGGCACACCGACCGTCCACGGCCTCGGATTGCAGCCCCGTTGACTCCTGCTGAAAGCCACCTCAACCACGAAGATGACGCCACCAGTTTCGTGCCATTCGGAGTTCGGGAGTACCCAGGACAGCGTCTGCAACCTGCTGCTACAGAACCAGGACCCCGCGGTGCAGCCTCTGCAGGGAATCAGAACCAGAAAGAGCAACGTGCCACAATCAACCAAGGCCGAAACAGACTCGGGTTTCTTCATCAAAGTTCTGCTCCTCTCTGCCCTCTTTCAGGATCAGAAGGCAGATCGACATTTGGACACCGTGGGAGAGAGTTACAAATTTTCTCCCTTGCACTGTCCAGGTTTGTTTCTTCAGACTGCGATGACCAGAGTTCACTCTTCCCAGGACCCAAGTCACCACCAACCTGGGATCGTCTCCCTGCCACATCCTTCTGAAAGCTACTCCAACCACGAAGACAGCGCCACTAGTTTCGTGCCATTCGGAGTTCGAGAGAGTTCACCACAGTGTCTGCAACCTACTGTTACAGAACAGGTCCGGCCAGAAACCACACTCGCTGCCTCGGTTCAGTCGCTGGTGTCACCAGTCCCTGGCTCCAGAGGCAGCCCAAAAATTCAGACATCACCAGCATCAAGTCAGGGAACTCCAGGAGTTGGAATCTTCGAAATCGGAGTTTGGACTAGCTCAGGACGGCGGCAACAGCGGCTTCCCGTCCAGAATTCCAGCCAGCTGCACCAACTTCCTTAGTTCTTTTCTACCCATTTTGGCCCACCCTCCCCTTCCCGCCTGGCCGGCTTACCGCCCCACCCTGCGTGGTGGTAGTGTTTACTGTAATTAATCAATTCCCACCCCCGAGACCACCCTCCTGTGCGAGGTGTAGTGCATGTACTCTTGAACAGGTTGTGAAGCTATATCGGCGCAGTGTGCGGGGACCACACTTCCCCGCTCGCCCTCGTCTCCGCCCGGGATCGGCGTCTTCACGCCGATCAGGTGAGCTCCTGGCCACTCTCCCTTGCTGGTTTTTACTGTTGCTTAGCTTAGTATCGCTCTTAGTTGTCCGTCGGAGGTGAGGCGAGTGTCCGATCCGCAATTCAATCCAATCGAGTGTTCACCGCGGGGCGAGTTGAGAGAGAGCCATTACATCCCACGCCCTCGGCGTGCCGGCTACCCGTGAATTCGGGCATCCCTGGCCCATTGGGATCTATCCCTACCCGGCCGACCCTTGGAATCGCAAGGTCCAAACTCGGACCCTCACCCCCCCATCACCGGTCCTCCTACGGATCCAAGCGTGCTTCCGCGAGCGAAACCGCATGTGCGACGTTGCCGACTCATAGTGTTGCTTGCTATTCTAGGTCCAAGGGAGTCGTGTCACATCAAATTAGTATCATTGTCCTCCGCTGCATATTGTGTCACATCAAATTGGTATCAGAGCATCATCATCCTTAGGCGTTTCACATCAAATTGGTATCAGAGCATCATCATCCTTAGGCGTTTCACATCAAATTGGTATCAGAGCATCATCATCCTTAGGCGTTTCACATCAAATTGGTATCAGAGCCAGGTTCTAGACTTGTCTCTACTAAGTCTTGTCCTAGGGTAGTTGCATTCATCACCCGATCATCATGCATACCCCTCGTTGGCCAAATGGTCCGATTGACCCCCTCCACATGGACTACATTGTAGATGAGGACCTTCATTTTGATGGAGATCCTCATGCCTATCTTAGGTGGGAGAATACCATGGAAAGGGAGTTTGAAAGAACTTGGGTATATGGAACCGAGAGAGTCCGCAGGGCCAAGGCACGACTTCGGGGTCTAGCTAAGAAAATGTGGGAACACAAAGAGAGATTCAGAAGGGTTTGGGGGCAAGAGCCCATTCACTCATGGGAAGAGATGAAGAGTGAGCTTAGGAAGATCTATGCTCCCCGACCGTCCCACTCCTACCGTGAGGACCATAACCCGAGGAGCACTCCCACTCCCCCTTTTCCTCCCAGTCAACCCAAGGCCTCCACTAGGACCCAAACCCCACCACCCAAAAGACCCCAAGACTCATTAGAAGAACTAAGGATTGAGATTAAGAATATCTTCACCTCCCTTAGGGTCCAAACTCCACCACCCCAAATAATTCCAACTTGCACCACCCCATCGCCAATAGGCCTTCCCACTCCCTTGGAGAGCAAGACCCCCACACCACAAAAGAATGAGATTGAAGTTGAGGAATATAAGGCCTCCCCCGATTGGGCAGAGGAGTATGAATCACAATATCATGGGTTAGGCCAAGAAGTTCCCATCCCACGTGGAGGAATCATCATGGCTCACTCCACCCTTACCATTCCAACCCGTATGGACCCCATGTCCACTCCACCTAGGTCCATGATGGCCACCACCACCCCACCCAAAACTCTCCCACCAACCCACACTCCACGAACTTCCTTGGTCCCCGAAACCACCCCTCCATCTTCCCCTAAAAGAGACACACCCCCTGAAACCAATCAACCCAATCCTCCTCAACCCATCCATCTTCCACTACCAATCCCTACCCAACCCCAACCTAGACCTCCACTTCTCCCCTTACCGATCCCAAACCAAGTTCCCCTTTACCTCCCACCCCGGGGGTACCACACACCTACCCTCACCACCCCACCCTCAAGGAACCATCTCACCTCCTTGATAGAGGAACCTATGATTCCCATACCCGACCCCATAAAGGTGAACACACCAACCCCCGCCATAGAGATCACCCATGTCCAGGAAGAAGAAGGAACTTCACATGGTGGTCTTCACCTTACACCACCCTCCTTAATAAGGACCGAGCTTATCATAGGAGAACCCCTTTCACGTTGGCTAAAGGAGAACCCATTGGGAGATCTCGTGGTCCATGCTTACCCACCCATGGAGCAAAATCTTCCTATAGTACCCGTATCCACCTATCACACCACAATCCAATCATCCTATCAGGTGGAAACATTAGGGGATTTTCTTGAGGGTCTAACTTGGCAAATGAAGCTAACTGGCATGTTGACCACGGTAACCGACCAACCTAGGAGTCTTAACCTCCTACATCTATGTGTCGGGTCCATCTCTTCCATTTACACTGTGGGTTGCTACACTAGCGACCTTCTTTTATCCCTCCCCATACCCGAAGAGCCCGATGCTATCCGTGAATTGGAGTTACTTTTTTCAGGTAGGATGCCAAGCCCTCCAAACATGACCAACCAACCCACCTCGAACTTCGGTTCAATTACTACATTTGAGGAGGAGGACTCACCCTCATTTGGAGACCTTGAGGTGAAAGAATACCTCACCCTTGGTAACACATTCCACGACCCCTTTGATCCCACCCCGTGGAAGACAATGAATCCATGGGACCTGGCCGCCCTACCTACCACCCACTCCCTCCTACCCTTACCAACCATGCTTGAACCAACACACCTCGTCCTAGACCCAGTCCACACCAAGGGAACCATAACCATGGGCAGTATACACCTAGGGAACAAGGTAGTGCCCCACCCCATGATGCATACCGACTATGATCCCTTCGACCCTTACAAATGGGAGCTTAAAAGCCACCCCAAACCCACACACATGGTCATCATCTCTAGGAGAAGAAAGCACCCACCTTGGTATGTAACATCATTCGACAAGGGTCACGAGTCCAGCCCTCCCATGCATGTCACGCACAGTTTAGGCTCAATGCATAACTGGCCTACATTTGGTTGTACTGGTCCACCCACATTCTTCATAGCCATTACACTTGAATGGAGCACACGTGGATGTCCGGGTCCCCCGGTAATTCTCACAGCCATACACAATAGATCCGCCTATGGTTTCCCAGGCCCCCCTGAGTCCACAAGATGCCTCATCACATCCATGAATGATAGATCTATGTACGGTTGCCCCGGCCCCCCTTTGCATACCACATACTTCCCACCCCCATCGCACCTTCACTCAAAGCATACTCATTCAAGCAAGCATCCAAATACGGGTAGTAACGATCATAATGAGCGGGCTATAACTCACGGGTGGCACTTTGAAATCCAAGGAGGTAACCTCGCAATGGTGGCATTGGAACGACTCTATCTTAGGGCCACCTCCAAATCGAGGGCACGAGGATTTGGACCTTTCATGTTCCAAGTGGCTTTGGCAAAACTGGCTTATGGATTAGATTTACTAATGGGCTATGGGATATACCCCAATTATCATGCGGCTGATCCGGCACCCTACATGGGCACCGCGGTGAATCCCAGTGAGTACTTTGAGCCTATAACTTCCTTTAAGAGGGACACCCCGGAGTGCTTCCACCAAACAGCCTTGAGAGCCCGACGTGTACACAGAGGGGCAATACTATGCAAGCATGGTTCCAACGCCAGCACGAGGGTGTGTCCGGGCCGCCTTGAGAGGATGAAGAGCCGTCCCCTGGTCGCAGGTGCAGGTTGGTTTTGGAGATTGCAGGACGCCCTGAGCTGCTCCCCCGGTGGGCCCTTACTCGACGGAGTCGAGTTCTCCGCACCCCGGGAGTATGATGGGGACATCGCTTACTCCTTCACATACCTCCGAGGGTCCTGCTACTCGCCATTTTGCTCGCCATGATTTTTGGAGTCTAGCTATATAATTTCCACAATTTTCTTGAGTCATTATCATGTAATTTTGCCTTTTATTGAGTCTATTACCTAAGTTAGTTAGTCATTTACCTAAGTCCAAGTTTCATTAACTAGCTTAGTAGGCTATTGGGCCTGGCCCATGGGCGCCCCCTTCCCCAACCTTTGGTCTTCTGTCAGTTGTCCACAATGTGAGGACTTATTGTAAATTGTGGGTTTCCTATATAAGGACCCCAATCCCCCACTTGAAGAGGTAATTGATGAATGCATGAAAATTGAACCCTCTTGAATCCCTTGAGTCTTCTCTCTCTCTCTCTAGTTCTCTCCCTCTCTCCTAAGGGCGAATCCCCTCTCTCTCCTCCCTCCCTCTCTCTAAATTTTGAATTCCCCTCTCTCCTCACCCCTTGCCACCTCACTTGCCACCTAGGCAAGTCTCTTCACCTCCCAAGACCCCATTACTTCACCATTAGTCACTCCACCTCCCCAAGCACCCTTTCACCTTCCCAAGGCATCCCTCCCCCTTCC
Organism: Amorphophallus konjac; assembly: GCA_022559845.1. Taxonomy (NCBI): domain Eukaryota; kingdom Viridiplantae; phylum Streptophyta; class Magnoliopsida; order Alismatales; family Araceae; genus Amorphophallus; species Amorphophallus konjac. Next base: position 50,829 of record JAHNEJ010000947.1, read on the forward strand.
CCAAACAACCTTCCACCTCCCAAGGGCCCTTTCCCCTCCCCAAGAAGCCCCTTCACCTCCCAAGGTCGTCCACCCCCTTCCCCTCCCTCCTAGGGTCGACCCCCTCAACCCCTCTCCACCCTCCCATTGCCTTGGCCGACCCCTCCACCCCCCCTTTTGTCAGCTTCAGTTCTGTCTGCAGGCTGACCTGCAGACCAGCCTCGAGTTGCAGCGACTACCACGACAACATCTTGAATCTTCTGGGGGCGTGGCCTACCTTTCTGGAAAGGCCTAGCTGTCCTCTTCACAGGCGAGGTGGAATCACTCCATTCCGAGTTCGTGGCCGCCTGTGAGAGCTGTTCTACCCTGAGTGCGCCAGATACCACCTGCAGAAGGCCTGAGCCCGATTGGAAGCTGCCTCACGACCAACGGCAAAGGAATCAGGCTGACGTTTCTTCTTCAAGTTTCTTCCTCCATCTGTCCACGACCAGAAGCATGAGGCAGAACTTAATTCGGCATTCAAGAGCCAGAGTTACAAACGTTCTCCCTCGGTCGCGCGGGTCTGCCTCCTGCAGTCTGCAGTAACCAGTGCCTACTCTTCAGAGCACACCGACCGTCCACGGCCTCGGATTGCAGCCCCGTTGACTCCTGCTGAAAGCCACCTCAACCACGAAGACGACGCCACCAGTTTCGTGCCATTCGGAGTTCAGGAGTGCCCAGGACAGCGTCTGCAACCTGCTGCTACAGAACCAGGACCCCGCGGTGCAGCCTCTGCAGGGAATCAGAACCAGAAAGAGCAACGTGCCACGATCAACCAAGGCCGAACCAGACTCGGGTTTCTTCATCAAAGTTCTGCTCCTCTCTGCCCTCTTTCAGGATCAGAAGGCAGATCGACATTTGGACACCGTGGGAGAGAGTTACAAATTTTCTCCCTTGCACTGTCCAGGTTTGTTTCTTCAGACTGCAACGACCAGAGTTCACTCTTCCCAGGACCCAAGTCACCACCGACCTGGGATCGTCTCCCTGCCACATCCTTCTGAAAGCTACTCCAACCACGAAGACAGCGCCACTAGTTTTGTGCCATTCGGAGTTCGAGAGAGTTCACCACAGTGTCTGTAACCTACTGTTACAGAACAGGTCCGGCCAGAAACCACACTCGCTGCCTCGGTTCAGTCGCTGGTGTCACCAGTCCCTGGCTCCAGAGGCAGCCCAAAAATTCAGACATCACCAGCATCAAGTCAGGGAACTCCAGGAGTTGGAATCTTCGAAATCGGAGTTCGGACTAGCTCAGGACGGCGGCAACAGCGGCTTCCCATCCAGAATTCCAGCCAGCTGCACCAACTTCCTTAGTTCTTTTCTACCCATTTTGGCCCACCCTCCCCTTCCCGCCTGGCCGGCTTACCGCCCCACCCTGCGTGGTGGTAGTGTTTACTGTAATTAATCAATTCCCACCCCCGAGACCACCCTCCTGTGCGAGGTGTAGTGCATGTACTCTTGAACAGGTTGTGAAGCTACATCGGCGCAGTGTGCGGGGACCACACTTCCCCGCTCGCCCTCGTCTCCGCCTGGGATCGACGTCTTCACGCCGATCAGGTGAGCTCCTGGCCACTCTCCCTTGCTGGTTTTTACTGTTGCTTAGCTTAGTATCGCTCTTAGTTGTTCGTCGGAGGTGAGGCGAGTGTCCGATCCGCAATTCAATCCAATCGAGTGTTCACCGCGGGGCGAGTTGAGAGAGAGCCATTACATCCCACGCCCTCGGCGTGCCGGCTACCCGTGAATTCGGGCATCCCTGGCCCATTGGGATCTATCCCTACCCGGCCGACCCTTGGAATCGCAAGGTCCAAACTCGGACCCTCACCCCCCCATCGCCGGTCCTCCTACGGATCCAAGCGTGCTTGCGCGAGCGAAACCGCATGTGCGACGTTGCCGACTCATAGTGTTGCTTGCTATTCTAGGTCCAAGGGAGTCGTGTCACATCAAATTAGTATCATTGTCCTCCGCTGCATATTGTGTCACATCAAATTGGTATCAGAGCATCATCATCCTTAGGCGTTTCACATCAAATTGGTATCAGAGCATCATCATCCTTAGGCGTTTCACATCAGCTTGCCACGAAACCTCGCAGCACCGTCCTCGCCGAGCTCCACATCAGCCATCGCAAGAATCCGGGGCAACTCGGGGTCCGCATGCTGAGCCTCTGTCACCTGATGACGGATAGCAGGAGTGACAGTCAGACTCGCAAGCACTACCAACCCTGGCTCCTGGGGAATCTTGAGCCTGAAGGATACTTCGGACACTTGTTCCCAGAGCCTCCACTTCCTCAACATCAAGGCACTGATCGTAACCTTCCAACTCAAGGCATCGGCGATGACATTCATCCTGCCCGGCTGATAAGACATGGTGAAGTCATAATCCTTCATGAACTCCATCCAACGCCTTTGCCTGAGGTTCATGTCCCTCTGCGATAACACATACCTCAAACTCTGATGGTCAGTGAACACCTCGAACTTCTCACCGTACAGATAATGCCGCCAGATCTTCAACGCGAAGATCACCGCCGCCAACTCAATGTCATGGGTAGGGTAGTTCTCCTCGTGGCGCTTTAGCTGCCGAGATGCATAAGCCACCACTCTATCATGCTGCATCAACACGGCACCCAATCCGACCCCGGAAGCATCAGTACACATCACAAAACCTCCCGGTCCAGAAGGCAAAACCAACACCGGAGCCAAGGTGAGCAATCTCTTCAGTTCTCTGAAGCTCTGCTCACACTCCTCAGACCAGATGAAAGGCACATCCTTCCGCGTGAGCCTAGTCATCGGGGCCGCAATGCGGGAAAAATCCTGGATAAACAGGCGATAATAGCCCGCAAGCCCCAAGAAACTCCGGATCTCCATCACCGACCTCGGCCTCGGCCACTGCATTACTGCCTCGACCTTGGCGGGGTCCACGGAAATGCCATCACCAGAAATTACGTGTCCCATAAAGTGCACCTCGCAGAGCCAGAACTTGCACTTGCTGAGCTTCGCATACAACTGGTGATCTCGCAACGTCTGCAGCACCACACCCAAATGGCACGCGTGCTCCTCGGTAGGCCGCGAATAAACAAGGATGTCGTCCACGAATATGACCACGAACTGGTCCAAATACGGATGAAACACCCTCTGCATCAAGTCTATGAAGGCTGCAAGGGCATTGGTGAGCCCAAACGGCATCACCAAAAACTCATAATGCCCGTACCTCGAACTGAATGCAGTCTTCTCCACATCGAACTCGCGAATTCTCAGCTGATAGTAACCAGACCGCAAATCAATCCGCGAGAACACTCGCGCAGACTGAAGCTGGTCGAACAAATCGTCAATCCGCGGCAACGGATACTTGTTCTTAATGGTCACTTCATTCAGCTGCCGATAGTCAATGCACAACCGCAGACTACCGTCCTTCTTCTTCACAAACAACACGGGCGCACCCCAAGGGGAAAAGCTAGGACGAACGTACCCCTTGGCCAGCAGCTCCTGCAACTGCGCCCTCAACTCCCTCAGCTCAGCGGGGGCCATACGGTAGGGAGCCTTCGCCAAAGGTCCCGTACCAGGCACGACCTCGATCACAAAATCGATCTCCCGCTGGTGAGGTAATCCAGGCAATTCCTCGAGAAAAACGTCGAGAAACTCACATACCACCGGAATGTCCTCGACATCCGGCTCCATCTGTTCAGTCACAACCACGGACGTGAGAAAACCCTGACAACCAGAATCAAGCAACCGACGGGCTCGAATAGCAAAGATAAGGAATCGAGAAGGGGTGGAACAGATACCTTGGAAATAGAAGGTCCGCTTGATCGGATGCTAGAAGTAGACCCTCTTCATTCCACAATCCACCACCGCTCCATGAGTCTCGAGCCAATCCATGCCTAGAATCACGTCGTAATCCCGAAGTTGCAACGCATACAACCTGCCTGGCATACTCCGCCCATCGATCTAAACCGGAACCTGATCGAAGCAATACGTAGTGATCATAAAATCACCCGAAGGTAACTCCACTGCCAAGTCACAGGACAACTGGGTCACCGGCTCCTCAATACTCAGCGCGAAATCCTCCGAAATAAATGAATGAGACGCGCCAGAATCAAACAAAACCCGAGCCGCACAACCCAAAATCTGAACGGTACCTTCCACGAGTTGTGACGCCACTGCCTCTGCCCTGGTCAGGTGCGTGATCTGGCCCCGAGCTCTCTGCCTGCCTCCCACACTAGCTGACCTGGGTAGCGGTGGATACTGTCCCTGCTGCTGCCTCTGCTGTTGGGGAACCTGTTGCTGCTGAGGAAACTGCTGCTGCGGCTGCCTCTGAGGACAGTCACGCGCCATATGCCCTGGCTGGTCACACCGAAAATAGATGATCGGCGCCGTGCACTGCCTGCCTGGGTGAAACCCGCTACACCGTGGAAACGGTACTCCCAATCCACCCACTGATCCCTGACGCTGCAAAGGAATCGGCTGCTGTACACTGCCCGATGAAGCTTGCCCTTGATCCTTGGACTTCTTCTTCCGGAAACTCTTCCCGAAGAACTTCTTGACCTTCGAGCCAAAAGACGCAGATCCCGTTACCGACGCTGCCGAAGCCGGCGCTCCCGAACCACCCGACGCATACTGGAAGGAACCCTGCTGCTGGGTAGCCGACTGCTGGCTGCAACCTGACAAAGACTGCCCCTGGCTGATCGGTCCTCGACTCCTCTGCATATCCATCTCCAAGGAAGCTGCAACACAAGACGCCGTCTCTAGATCAGTGGCCCCGTTCACGATCAGATGGTGCCTCAGCTCCTGCCTCAAGCCCTGAACAAACTGCGCGGTCTTCACCCTCTCATGCTCCATGATGTGAGGTGCATACCGACCCAGCTCGACAAATAGGGCCCTGTACTGCAACACGGACATGTCGCCCTACACCAGCTCCAGAAACTCACGCATCCGCTGCGTAGCAACGTAGTCTGGACAGTATGTACGCTTGAAAGTACTGACGAAGTCATCCCACTCGACCTGCTCAAGTGGACGAAGCTGAAAAGACGTCTTCCACTTGGATGACCACCACTTCCGAGTCGTACCTTGCAACTGGTTGTAGGCCAACACCACTCTGTCCTCGGCATCACTCTTCGCAGAACGGAACACCCGCTCCATCTCATCAAGCCAATCACGAGCCGCATCAGAGTCTGCCTGGCCGCTGAAGTAAGGTGGATGGAACTACATGAAGTCCCTCACTGCTCGGCCTGGACCACCCCTAGCCGACGAGCCCTCACCAGCCTCTCCGCCGAACTGCTGAGACATAAGCCGGTACATGCCACGGAAGAAATCCGTGGCCCCCGAAAATCTCGCAGTATCCGCGGCCTCGGTTGCCCCTGGTGGCGCTCTGCTATGATCCTCCTGGTCCCTCTAGACCCCCTGCTGGATCTCCGGACCTCCAGCCGACTGCCCCTGCTGAGAGCGAGTGCTCCGCCTCGGCGCCATACTCGCTCCTGAAGCAAAAGATAGAAAACACGAAAATGGCATGGTCACAACAAACACACGGTGCCCAATGCCAGTGTCACATGTACATCATCGCTGTGGACTAGTGGACCACTATAATTACCTATAATTCTCATGTGATTCCACAACCGACGCTCTGATACCAGCTGTAACGACCCGAGAATCTGATTACCGGAAGGCCCGATAACCCGAGACTCGCATCGCCACCCACGAGCCTGAAGACTCGGAAGGGTTAGAAGGATGGAGTGGGAACTACACAAGTATCACAAGTAATTGCAGAAATTAAATAGTTTATATCATTAAGCAGGAATTAAATTAACATTTTATATCATACATGGTCCACCGGATAATAAAAATGAACAACAATAGTCCACAACTAGTAAAGAGATAAAAAAAGAAAGTACAGCTACACGGGGCATACCCCGGCTCTAACCTATGGCACTACCTCTGGGCACCCGCACCACGCTGCACCCCGGACGCACTCCCCAAGGGTGGCGCCTCACCTGAAACACGGTGAAAATACGCAGGGAATGAGTCTCAGAACAAGACTCAGTAGGGATCACTCGAACCCTACCTCGTAAAATGGGAAACCACTACACTAGCGGTAGGAGGGTACCTCAGAAAGGAAAGTCTTGCGCTTTACAAAATAAGGGTCCTACGGCACGCAAACCGACACACGTGCCACGGTAAACCAACCGAACCTCAACGGTCGACCCGGCAAGGAGAAACCCGAAGGTCGAAGTCACAAGACTGACAGTCAGACACTCCGTACTCGACAGGAGTACCTCCAACTGGAAGCACAGCCGGTAGCGTCCCCTGACGACTTACACCGCACCGCAGGTGAACTGCCTGACGTGGTAGCTCCTACCAAAGGCGCGAACACCGAACAAGAACCACAAACAAGTGACTAGCTGGGGTAACACCCGTCGACGTGGGTCCAACCGCCCCCAACCACGTGTGCACACACAGACCATGCGTCCTAGGTCTGGCCCTCTGACCGGTTTTCCCCTATACCCGGACTCTGGCTAACGACGAGGGGCCCGACGGAAACCAGTCCAAAACCGTCCTTAGGGTAAGCCTCTCCACCTACTCCCAGGTGGGACCACACGCGTGTAAGCAGGCCACGGCTAGTGGAGGGTCATAAAAGGAGTAGACTCTCAAGTCAAAGGAAAATAACGTCCGCATCCGACGACGTACGGGGACCACCCCACGTACCGACCCCGTCGCACGGCGACCACAATCGGACTAAAAATAGGGTTGTAGCCCTCTCGGGGCAACCAAACGCCCGATGGTCCACCCCGGGACCGTCACAAGGCTGTAACGGTCTAGGCGAGACCGTTACACACGCCTGGCGGTCTAACGCAGGCCGTTACATGGCCTGAGGAATGCAAAGAGTAACGCGCCTGGTCCAGCGCGTTACACGAATGTAACGCGCCTGGCCCAGCGCGTTACACGTGCCTCACGCTCCCAGCGCGAAGGTAGGATGTAACGCGCTTGCCCCAGCGCGTTACACAAATGTAACGCACCTGGCCCAGCGCGTTACGCCCCCCTCACACCTGGGATGACCCAGGAAGTAACGCGCTCACCCCAGCGCGTCACGCGGATGTAACGCGCTCGCCCTGGCGCGTTACACACGCAGACCCCCAATGGTAAAAAACCAACGGTCGGAAAGCCCCTGACGGCCCAGCCCGGGCGCGTCACTTAGAGGCGGCGGTCTATCGTGGGACCGTCACAGTCCCTGACCCCCAAAGGCTAACAAAAGGGCATATGACAGCCCCCTCGAGGCACGTCACATCATGTAACGGTCCCTGGAAGGACCGTCACACGCACCCGACGGTGAAAACGGTGGGAAAGCCCAAAAACTTCAACCACGCCCCCATGCCTACACTGGAGAGGGGGAAATCAAAGGGGAAGACCCCTGGGGACCCCTAGCATGATTCTAGGCCATCAAAACGTGAAATCATGCATCAAATCTATAGATCGGGCGAGCTCTCCCCAAACATGGAAAAATCCCAAACATGCTCAATCAAGCCCCTCTCGGCCTCCCCTCGGCCTATAAATCACGGAAATGAACGGCGGGGAGCTAGGGAACGTCACCCTACCTCAATGGAGCGAATGCTCCGCCGGATCGTTATCGAGATCGCCAAGAACGCTTTGAAAACCCTCGTCCCTTCACGGTTCCCCACAATCTTTACGCCGCCACGATCACCTCGTCGTCGCCCACGTCGTCACGCCGTCGCCCCGTGCCGTCTGCAGCTGGAAGGGGACGTCGCCGTGGTCGAACGAGAGAGAGAGAGAGAGAGAGGGAGGGGCGGTGGTCACGGTGGGGAGAAGAGAAGAAAGAAGAAGAAGAGGGTGGGGAAGAGAGAGAAATAGGGGGGTATTTATAGAAAATCCAGAAAATCCGGGAAAATATCGAAAATCAGAAAATTACATTTCCGGAATCCTCGGAACGCACCGATCGCAACGGTACCACTCGTGCCTAGGTGAACAACCCGGTTCACCCGCAGCGAGGTTCCGAAGGAATTGCCGAAACACACACCGAAAATCAGAAAACACGCGTGGAAAAGCTGCGGAACGCTTCCGGGCCTCTGAAACAACTCCAGATCGCGCCGATCCGAACACGAAAGATGTCCGAAACGAAATTTCAGACATAACAAAGTTGGACACTCCGAAAAACCAGATCCGAGACCCACGAAAAGGATCCAAAAGGTCCAGGATATTACAACAGCTGCTCCCGAAGTCCGGCGTTCGCAGCCTCGGACTCCTTCAAACATCCTTCGGCCCCCGCCTGGTGGGCCCGACTGGTCTCCAGCTCACGCACAGCATCCAAGAAGCCATGCCTCCACAGCCCGAAGGCGCTAGTGACTAGGCACACGCTTTTCGCGGCAACGGCCGTCAACTCGTCCACAACACCAGGACCCAGCTCCCCAACGTGCTCATGCCAACGAGCACTCCCCATCATGAGGTCGACAACGCCCAGGACACCGGGCACCCCCGTCGGTAGGTCCTCAGGCCACGAGGACTGACCGTGTGGAGATGAGGACTTACCGCGCGGAGGGGCCCTCTGCGGAGGGGGAGGGTCGACCTCGGCAACAGCAGGGGCCTTGCCCCTTTCACGCCCCTGCCCACCGGAGGCAGACGCCGGAGTAGCAGCTGCCGACATTGCCGGCGACGACGGTATATGAACATTGGGGGGAGGCACCCCAGACGAGGGTGGGACTCGGCTCCTGGCTGGAGTCGAATCCCTCCCCCTCTTCCTCGACCGGCGGCGACTGTCAATCTCTGCCAATTCATCCTCGGTCAGATAAGCCCGACCACCGCCAGCCATGGCAGACTCCTCGCCGGGTACACCGGGAGCAGCTTCGGGGAAACTCTACCGGGAACTAGGCCCTCCGCTGGCCACCGACACCTCGGGCGAACGTGGCAGAGGAATGCCAACAGGGGCCGGATACGGCAACCTCCTCGGGGCAAAGGCAACCTGGGCTGGGGGGGCGACGACCGACACCTGTCCGGTTCCCAGAGCAACGTGATCCACGAGACGAGGAACAAGCCGCCGCAGCCAGACGATTTCAGGGGTCCACCCTTGCCCTTCAACTTCCCCTGAAGACAAAGACAAGGTTAGTCTAGCATCGGCCACTACTGCCACATCCCTACGGGGAGACAAGACCAGTACCCTGCGGTAATGGGGGACACAACCCCAGCTATCGGAGTAGCGCTGGGGTCAAGACGTGGTCTGCATCGACTAGAGGGTATAGGGAAACCGCCTTCAGATCTCGATGGCCCTCGACGTTGAGGGGAGGCTTCGTATCTCGCCAAGGGCGAGGAAAGCCACTCCGCATCCAACCATCAGAGGCTCTTTCCCAGTCCTTCGACTCGATCAGGTATACGTACTGCTCCACCCATCTCTTACGGTTGGACGCGGTACGGGAGACAGAGATAAAATGGTCGCGGGCACGAGCCTTGAAGTAGGCGAAATAGGTGTCAGATGGACAACTTTGGAGGAGGAAAAATTGTAGGAACAAGTCGACACTCGGCTCCACCGACGCTCTACAGCAAGCATAGACAAACCCGTAGATGATGCTATAAGAATTGAGAGTTATTTCCCCATGGTTCCGCCCGTAATGGCGGAGGACGACCGAAATGAAAGGATGGACCGAAATTCGAAGACCCGCCTGAAAGGAGGCCACCGGGATGATGATCCCGCCAGTAGGGTGACTTGTTATGTCATCTCCCACAGCAGGAAAGACGATGTTGTACTCAGGGGGAATCTGGAAGGTCTTCCGCAAACAATGGAATACCCTATAGGCCACTAAGGGCTGGGAGTCAGACCGACTAGTGCCCGCACCTGAGGTGCTCGGCACACCGCCTCGGCTCTGAGACATCTCGTCTGAAGAGGAAGACTCGACGCTAAGAACTCTCCTACGTGGAGGCATCACTACTGCAGAAAAGAAGAACCGGGAAAGAACGATCCTCACTAGGCAAAGGGAGGAAGAGGCCTACGACGAAGCGTGGCGACCAGCGAGATGTGGGTATGGTTTTCGAAAAACCTCACAGCACAGCTTATAAACCGCCCACTATAGTCCGACGGTTGCCCCTTGAGGGTTAGGCGAAGGGACGACTGCTGCTACAGCGATACGGCTACCGAGGTCAGGCGACCGTTCTGAGCCCACATCCCTAAGACATATCCCGACGTCATCATTACCAGCATGGGCTCTGCCACCGCCGGAGGCGCCTTGCGTGCCAAGCAGGCCTCAAAGCCACCAACTCCCGCCGTACGAGGAAATCATCTTCAGATCACACCCTCCAGAAGAACCCTCTCTTGGGCTACTCTCGGTCCCCTGCGAGTGCTCGACAACTAAGAGTAGGGGGGAAATGAGGAGGGTAAATCTGGTTTGACCCAGAAACGGCCCAAGCGCGAGCGGCCCATTAAGGTTCGGACGCGCTGAGCCCATGCAAGAAGCGAACATACGCGCTCAATCCAATAAGAGGATCACCGGCCCAAAGGAGCATCGGATTCCATGACGCCGATGAGGCCGGCCCAAGCGCAGTTCTCGCCGGAGGACACTCCGACGACCGACCGTTGCTCCTACGATGCCGGCCTTGACCCCATAACGGGTGAGCACGCGCCATGAGTGCCGTAAGACTCACCCAGGGAACGGCCGACGCCGAGGCTATTGCCCTCCAACGGGAAACTCCCGCCAACATAGCAGAGGAATGTTGCTCTACTAAACGGACCCTTCCCTATCAAGGGATGATGCCCTCGCTCCAGGACAACCCATATAAAAGGGACATCGACAGAAGAGAAGGACACGGTAGATTCTTCTACTAAACCCCCGCACTACTACGCAAGAGGAGATACGAAAAATACTTCTGCCACCATAGCTCCCTACAGAGAAGAGAGCAACTCGACCTGCAACTACGAAAGAGGGGTCATCTACTACGTCCAGAGAGCCTCCTCCTCCTGTACGACCTTACCACCCAGTGAGCACTCTCCGAGAGTCCACTGGGAGCGGCGAGCACGCGTGCAGAGGACCTACACGCCTCCTGGATTGACTACCATGGCCTCTACTTCCCTCTTGTTTTGCTCATCTCTATTGCTCATTGAATCCCTTGCTGACTTAAGCATCGGAGGGTTGTCCCCTGGGGTAACACCTGGGACTCCTTCTGACGCCCTTCTGGTTTCTTGGTGTGTGCAGGCATCCACGGGCTCGAGACGACTTCCCTAACAAATAAATAGAGAAGGTAGTACGTGACCTAGGAACCATTTTCCTGCCGCTACAAGTTTAAAATTGCTACATTTCTGAAAACTCTTGATTGATAGCCCCTGCATTTGCTGAGGGGGAGCTTTATATGAAAAAATTCTTGAATTGTCTTGCAGGCCATGGTCATAAATACCATGAAATTTGATCCTATCTGTTTCTCTTTGAAAATTCAACATCTTTGATGTCTACCCATCAGTATGCTTTCTTGAAGTCACCTACTGTCTATTGCCTGCCCACTTGATTGTCTACATTTGAAATCACCCACTTGTTGCTACATTGTCTCTGGCTGTCTATTACCTTCTTGAATCACCAGAAATTCAGTAAGATTCCAATCTGTGTACCATGATCATAAATCTGAACATCTTGAATTAAGAATCTTCCATTATATAAGATTATGATGTCCAAAATAATAGGCTAGTTTGAGTTTAATGAATTCATTGAGTTTAAAAAATTAAATGTCTTGAAAATATCTGTGTTCAACTTTAATAGTCCTTAACTAGCCTTCACATGTTGTGTCCTGTAAAATCTTCTAAATCTAAAAATTCTATAATCATGGCTATCTTTGGTTGAGATACTTAGATTAAGTATTATTTTTAAACATAGAACAACCTGAAAATTCTAAAGGGAAGGACATGATAAAATTGTGTTTCAATACACAGGCAGAGCAATGGTTAAGGTTACACTGAGAAACTAAGGCCTTCATCAAAGAAATGAAGTGGACTTAGTCATGAGGTGTCCTTGCTATCTCTATTTTAATTGAAACAAGATAGTTAGTCTCACTGAGTAACTAGGGGTACTGGCATCTAAACAACGTGTACCCTTAAGTCAAAATGTGTGGACTATACTTGATTGCTCTTAAAAATTTTATGAGCCAAAAAGAAAAATATGAAAATGTGACCAAAGGTCAAGAAAAAGTGTTGAAACCCTAATGACTAAATCAGAATTGTCAAATATGTTTAACCTCAATACTAATTCTAGTAACTCCTAGAGGATTCATTAGTTTTGAATAAATAAGATAAAAGGAGGTTAAACATGGTTCTTATATGGGAAATTGGTTCATCTCTATTAAACATGAATGCGAAATTTTTTTCAAAAGAACTTTCATTGATAAACTCCGAACTTATTAAATTTGAACCATGCAATTAAATAAGGAACTGATCATAAGCCATTTATAATGGAAGAGTCTGAAAATTGATCATTTTTGATTTATGAGATTAGTATCAGATTGAAAAATCTTTCATTCTTAGCTACAGAAGTTGCTTATCTGAAAATCAATCTTGTTTGCTTATATGCTGAAATTTCTTATTTTAAAAGGCTGAACTCTTTTGGATCCTCCTACTTTCTTCTGTTAATATTTGATTTGATAATGTTAAAGGTGTTGAGTTATGGTTTTGATGATAACTAAACTTAATGTGTGATTAAGTGATGATAACAAAACTTGTGATTGATTGCTCATGCTCTTGTTATGTATGTATGGTTGAGATGGTAAATGACAACTGTTACATGGTCTTGATCCTTGGTTTGCATATGTTGGTTTATCAAGAGGCAAGAGGTTTCATAACCTCTTTAATGTAAACAAGCATGGTATTAACCCTGACTATCTTACTTGCAGGATCAAACTCATGGCAGCCACCTGGTGAACCAAAACCTTGCTGTTCTACAATCCAAAACAGGTGGTATATGTCATTTACTGTCAAGAGCCATTGGTGAGACTCTCACCTTGTCTTAGCATCGATCTCACCATGTGTATATCATATACTTCTCCTTAATACACCTCATTCATGCACATTAAACATGAAACCCTTCTGGCCATCGTGCGCCCTCGCCCGCGGATTGACCTGCGTGGTCAGGTCGCGGGGATCGACATGCCTGGTCAGGTCACGGGGGTCAAGGGGGCAGCGCCCCTTGCGGGGGTTTCCGGGGGCGGAGCCCCCGGAACAAAATTTAGAAATGCTCAAATGGTTTAGATGTTTCAAATGCATAAACCAAGTGAATCCTATCCCAAAATGCATGGATTTGATATGGACATGAAGCTCTTGAATTATGGACATGTTTATTTGAGCTAACACTTCATTTTTGCAGGTACAGGTCTTTCCGGTCGACCAACACACCTTGGCCGGTCTACCAGATTTGCCAGAACCTAAAAACTCCAACTTCTGCAGGTAGCGGTCGACCGCCCTCGGGCTTCCGATCAACCGGTTTTCCCAGAGCCAAAAAGTTCATATTTCATAAGTGCATCTATTTAGGGGGAGTTGCACTATTATGTCTTCATGATATTTTCAGTATACATGCTGAATCAAATTCGCACACTTCATGCACAAAATGTGAAAATGAGTGTTAAAGATAAGGATATATGAATTTCTTTTCAACACTCTCGAGATGTTAAACTTGCTGCATGTATGTTGAAGAGACAATTGAGGAAAAAGTTACCTACCTATCCTGTTTAAAAATTTGGGATGAAAATGAAAGATAGAGCAATGCTCAGTCTCACTGAGTAAACTGGGCACATGTCACCTGAGACGTGATGTGGTTCATATCTGAAAAGTGTTGACTAATATCTGTGTTCAAAATGAGGTGAAATGGTTCAATATTCTGAGTAACCGGGGATTTTGGCATGAGCTCCATGCGTCTACTCGCGTAAAAAGGAATTATTTGAACCTGATCACTCTTAAAAAAAAATTCTGACTATCATGTGATATTGATTGAGTTGAAAAATGATGGTGACAACTCATTGTGGTAGAGCGAAGCCTCCAATACGTTATTCTCAAAATTGAAGTGCAGTCTGTAAAATGTCTCCTTGTGTTAATCTGAAAATCTGAATGTCCATTTTGCAACTATCGTTTTTCATGTTACTCACTTACACATCTAGAAATTTGATTTAATATGTATTCAGAAAGTTGATTGACTGCATTAACAATTGCATGAATCTCCTATATGATTGCACAATCTTCCTTATGCTACACATGTGCATTCCGATTGTCATGACCCTCATGCACTCTTCCTATACCTATCCTCTCTAATATAAGTACGGGGGAGCTGTGTTGCATGTACATATAAGTACTTGTTTGATTGTACATCTCACATGGCATCACTTTCATGTGTTGCATTTCATGCATTTTAAATCAAAATATAAAAATCAAAGAAAATCCTTTTGATATGCCCTCCTGCTCTTGCTTGTTATGAAAATCTGACATGAGATCTAGATTTTGAATGTTATCATGCTGAACACCTAATCTTGTGAACATCCATCTCCACTAGCTTATATCCTTGAGGCCAGTCATTACCTTCAATTGGTCTCTATACATGCTTCACTGAATCTACTTTAGATGGTATCATATTGATGTGTGGGAATAATCAACCATTGGTCTCCTCTGATTGGACTCATATTGATTTGTTCGTCCATGATTTGTCCTTACTTCTTCTGACTTGATACGATGGGCTATTGCTGTTTCAAAGGGAGTTCAGCTTGTTCTTCTTTATTTGGCTTCTTCTAACTTGTTGATATTGTTGATCATGTCACAGGGGGAGAAAGATCTGCATTATCCCGCTTTTTGATTATGTCAAAGGGGGAGAAAAAGAAAAATTGATGATTGTGTGTGACATGGGGAGAAGAATTTATGTACCATTCTATTGTATCATCTTTAAGTTTGTCATCATCACTAAGTTTGTCATCATCAAAAAGGGGGAGATTGTTGAGTTATGATTTTGATGATAACTAAACTTAATGTGTGATTAAGTGATGATAACTAAACTTGTGATTGATTGCTCATGCACTTGTTATGTATGTATGGTTGAGATGTCAAATGGCAACGGTTACATGATCTTGATCCTTGGTTTGCATATGTTGGTTTATCAAGAGGCAAGAGATTTCATAACCTCTTTAATGTAAACAAGCATGGTATTAACCCTGACTATCTTGCTTGCAGGATCAAACTCATGGCAGTCACCTGGTGAACCAAAACCTTACTGTTCTACAATCCAAAACAGGTGGTATATGTCATTTACTGTCAAGAACCATTGGTGAGACTCTCACCTTGTCTTAGCATCGATCTCACCATGTGTATATCATATACTTCTTCTTAATACACCTCATTCATGCACATTAAACATGAAACTCTTCTGGCCATCGTGCGCCCTCGCCCGCGGTTCGACCTGCGCGATCAGGCCGCGGGGATCGACCTGCCTAGTCAGGTCACGGGGGTCAAGGGGGCAGCGCCCCTTCGGGGGTTTAGATGTTTCAAATGCATAAACCAAGTGAATCCTATCCCAAAATGCATGGATTCGATATGGACATGAAGCCCTTGAATTATGGACATGTTTATTTGAGCTAACACTTCATTTTTGCAGGTACAGGTCTTTCCGGTCGACCAACACACCTTGGCCGGTCTACCAGATTTGCCAGAACCTAAAAACTCCAACTTCTGCAGGTAGCGGTCGACCGCCCTTGGGCTTCCGATCAACCGGTTTTCCCAGAGCCAAAAAGTTCTGGCTGCAGCAGGTTCTGGTCGACTGCCCTTCCAGTCGACCGCCAGCCCCGAGGCCCCCTTTTGTTGACTTTTGTTTCAAGCTCGAGGAGAGGTCTTTCTACCCATTTGTTTAATCCCAATGACCCTAATTTCACCATGATTTGTGAATCTGGTCTGGGACTTGTCTATGGACCATTCAAGGGCTATATATCATTTGGAGCCATAAACTCCAAGGAACTAAGAGGGCTTCAAGGGAGATCAAGAGGAGGCTGTCCAAGTGAAGAAGAAGGAGGAGTACTGTAGCCGTGAACAGTATCTCGTGCAGCAACAATCTTCATCCAACTTCAAGCCATTCAAGGTAGATCTGAAGCCAACATCCTCCAAGAAAAAGAAGCAAGCAAGGAAGCAAGGATTCAAAGGAAGATTGTCCAAGGAAGAAAGAAGAAGAAGCAAGCAAGCACGGATTTGAGAACAAGGTTGTACAAGGGTGAAAAGAGCAAGGTTTTCACAATCCACTTGAAGTCATTCAAGCAAGAGGGAAGGCAACATTCAGGATCAGCAACATACGTTGAAAAGGAAGCCAAATCAGGGATTTCTAAATTGTGCCTTATTGTGTTTTAAGTTCATATTCGTGTTTTGTATAAACTGCGAAAACTTGTGTGTGTGTGTGGATCGTTGTTGGATCCGTGGTCGTGTCTGTGTGTGTCGTATTTGATTCGTGTGTGCATAGATCTTTTTAGATCTGCGTGTGTGTGTGATTTTTATCCAGATCTTAGTGCTTGTGTATGTGGAGTGCTGCACTTGTCGCAGCGTGTGTGTGTTTTGTTGATCCGTTTATTAGATCGTGTTGGAGACTTCGTCTCCGTGTGTGTGTGTGTGTATTGGGGCACATCCCCGTGTGTGTGTGTGTGTGCAGGCGTTGTCCTGCGTGTGTGGTTGGAGCGTCGTCTCTGTTTAGGGATTTATCCCCGAGTGAAGCCTCACCGGGTTTGGTGAGGGGTGGACGTAGGACTGCCGTCGTTGCATCCGAACCACCTTAAAAACCGATGTGCATTGTGTTTGATTTGTGTGGTTTGTTCCGTCTCCTCTACCCCCCATTCTACGTGAGTGTGAGTGTACATTATAGTTCAGGTTTTATTCTTATTCATCTTGCATAAATAATCTCATCACTAATTAGTTTTCGATAAATCCAACTTGTGATTGAATAGATTTGTATCTCCTAGTTAGTGTTTTATCACATATTTTGAAAAGGCCAAAAGTTTTCGTAAAATTTGTAAACACCCAATTCAACCCCCTCTTGGGTGTCATTGATCGCCGGAATTCAATTGGTATCAGAGCCAAGGCTCTAATTTCATAGATCTAACGATCTAGAGAGATCCAGATCAATGACTACCATTATATACACTTTGAATTCACCACCGGTGTTTGATGGTTGCAATTTCAATATGTGGATAGGAAGAATGTGCAGTCTTGTAACTCATATGGCCCTAAGCTATGGAAGCTTATTTCATATGGCCCTTATGAGTTGCCTAAGGATAAAAATGTCTGGACTGAAAATCAAAAACTTAAACATGATCAAAATTGCCTAGTTTTAAAATTACTTATTGCTGCAGTCAATTCTAAGCACTTTCTTTTTGTCTCACATTGCAGATCCGCGAAGGACATCTTGGATGGATTAACCAAAATCCGGAAAGAGCATGGAGACAATGTCTTGTAGCAGGCACGAGTGAACAAGGGAGCGATCAGCCAAGTGAATCAAGCTCAAAGGTAAACTCTGACTCTGATAATGAAGATGATTTGAATATGAAGAGTTATTGAATGCCTATGAAGAATTGGTTGATAAGTACAAGAAAGTTAAGTCTGAAAACATAAAATTGAAAAAGAAATCTGAACTTGCTTTTCTTGAGAATGCTTCTTGTAATAAATGCTCGGAACTTGAAAAGGAGAATAGTGCTTTGTTAATTCAGAACTCCTTACTTGAAAGCAACGTAAAAAATCTTGAAAAACTTCAAAAAGAAAATTCTTCATGTAATAAATGCCTTGAATTCAAAATTGAAAATGAATATCTTTTGATTGACATCAAAAACCATGAAGAAATCATTTCATGTATGAGAAAAGAAAATAAGAACTGAAACAGTTGAATAATGCCATTTCTAAAAGACTGCTTATTTTTGAAAAAGGGAAATGTGTGCTTGTTGATGAATGCGAAAAGGTGCATGTGTTAGAACAAGAAATGGAAAGTTACAAAACCATCAATGAACATTTGAATGAAAAAATCACATCTTGTGAAAATAAACTTATTTCTTATAAATTGCACATTGCATCTCTTGAGAAAGAGATTGTTGACTTGAATGCTTCATTGTCTAGATTTGTGAATGGTCAAGAAAACTTGGACAAATTGTTGGGGATGAAAGTGAACTCTCAAAGGGAAGGGCTGGGTTTTAATCCTGTGAACAAAAAGAAGTTTGAAAACATGGTTTATACATCTTTTGTGCATAGTTCAAACATAACTAGCACATCAAATGGGTCCCCAAATCAATCTTCTTCACAGACAATAAAAAGATCAAATAAAAATCTGAAAAAGAAAAATCATGTTGCACACACACATGCATCCACAAAGAAAATCAATTTGCATCAAAAATCTAAAAATGTTGCTTACTCCGCTAGTGCTTCAAATGCTCACCATGTTATGCATCCTAAAATGAAAATCCAGAAGTGTGATGTTAAGCAGAACTTGAACCAAAACTCAAAATTGAAAAATAATTCTGTTAATGCTCATGCTAGGAAGCACAATGCTAAACACCATGTTAACAACAAAAATGTCTCTTGTTTCTATTGTGGTAAACGTGGTCATGTGATGCATGATTGCTTCAGTATGAAAAATGATGAATTAAGAGCATGCAAGAAAATGAATGAATTCAAAAATGCTAGAAAGTTTTCAAATGGAAGAAATGGATTTGAGAATTTCTACGTTCATGCTAAAAGACTACATGAGAAAATGGCCTCTGTGCGTTATTTTATTGTGATAAATCTGAGAATGTCAAGCATGACTATTTTCTAAAGAAAAATGATGATTTGAAGTGGAAACCACATGTCCATGTTGCTGCTAATCCACAAGGACCCAAAAGGATTTGGGTACCTAAGAATGGCAAATGAGAAATCTATTTTGTAGGTGTGCCTTGGGAATGTAAAGCATGAAATCTATTTTCATCAAGAAGGTAAGGCACACGGGTCAAGTGGCATAAGTCAGGTTGGAAGAAAAATCAAAAATTGAATCTGAGCACTCAGGTGATATCTCTCCTACTCTCTCCGGTGACTATGTAAGGTTTTGATTCATTTTGAGTCATATAGTCGTGTAGTCTTGCATATGTCCGTACATGCATTCCATTCACAGTTGTTTGCATGTTTGTGCGCATATCAATTATCATATAGCATCTTGTTGTAGGAGAGATTGGAAATCCTCCCAATCATGATTTCACTACATACGTTGAGTTTGCATACACCCTCATGTTTGCATACACCATTTCACGTACTGTCTTGCATAAGTTGAACATTGTGAATTCATATCATAATGCATAGCAATCCTCCTACCTTCATCATCCTTGACTACATAGTATATCAAATGGTGACATGTGGAAGATATGTTATGCCTGTCTGAAAGCTATCACTACGCGTGAGGTGATCTTCGGATCTAAGTTCTTCGCCTGGCACTATGAATCATTTACTCAAAAGGCTGCATATGTCATTATATTTTTACTGAGCATATCACATTCATGCACACACTAAGGGGAGCAACACATTCGTCATATGGGCTTAATGTTTAGGTTCACACATGAGTCATGCATTGCATCTAGAGCTGTCTAGGGGATGTTGGTTGTTAGATAATTTATCATGCCATTGTCAATAAATTTGAATCGAAATTGACAACTTAAGTCCTCTTGTCCTTGGATGCAGATTACACTCCCCAAGTCCAAATGATGCTGGCCATCCATAGTCAGGCTTGAATCAGCTAAAGATATACCTTGCAAGGATGAAAAATGATGAAAACCTTCTCAATTGCCACCAGGAGATGAGATACCAGAATTTGAACAACCTCCAGGATCGACTTAAACACAAGCTGGTGAAAGTCCTTGTACGTGCTAAAGTAAGTACCCAAGGCATGGTATGAAAGGTGAAAAGCTTGGAAGATGATGATGCTCAAGGCACAAGTATTGAAAATAAATTTCTGATCTCTATTTTGGAAAACATAAAAAAAAATCTATTTTGTTGTTAGAATGCATTACATACTTTTTATGAATCACCATTGCATCAATGCACTTCATGAATCTGAAAATTCATCTATTTATTTATCATTGCATGACTACATGGTATATCAAATGGTGATTTGAGGAAGGGTAAGTCATTCTTATCTGAAGACTATCACCATGCGTGAGAATGTGCCTCCGCCTGGTACCATGAGTCACTTGTCCATTTAGGTCATAGGTTGCATGTTTTTCATAAACAAAAATGTCTTGTGTAAATTGTGCACATAGAAAGGGGGAGCTTGCTTTTGAATGAATGTTTGTGCATTGTAAATTGAACTCATCCTTGTGAAAATGCATCTCATATTAATTGCCATATATGAGTTGATCATGACATGGTTGTGTCAGTTTTGGGACTTTAATTTTTGGGACTAACAATGAACTGCTTGTCTCTTTTAAGGCTATTGTTGAAGTAACATGATTGAAGGCACATGGTGATACATGCTGAATTCAGGTATTGATTCTAAAACTTGAATTGTCATTCATCCAGCCTGCTATGGTGATGTTGCTCATTTGACAGGTATCAATGCTTGAAATCTAATATGTTATCTTCAGTAGCATGGTAAGATGAACTTGTTAAATTGTTTGAATGGCATTGCAAACTCTAAAGTTTTTGATGATTTTTGAACATCTTTCAATCTGAATTACTTGAGGTCTTTTCAACTTGATTGAATATCTGGTATATCAAATGGCATCTGTGGAAGAGTGGATCATGTCCACTTGGAAGCATTCCCTATGCGTTGAGCTGGGTCTTCGGACTAAAATCTCCGCCTTGTACCATATCTTGAAAATTGTGATTGGTTGATTTGTGAATAAATCCTTGAGCTGAGTTATTTAAATTGAAAATGTATTTTTGATGAAATGTTTCAAACATTTGGCTTGTGAATGATTTCTAATTTCAAAACATGTGAAAGACTTCTGAAAATCTGATTTTGAACAACTTTAAAAATTGAGTTGCATTGCTTAATTTTGATCATGTATGCAGCCTCATTCAAAAAGATCATGTCAAAAAAAATGTTTGTTTGATCCATTAATTGACTGTGAATAGTCTCATGTGGAAGTTGTCACATTGGATTGGAATCAAAGCTCTCATCTTACTTTTGCATCATGTCTTCCATTCTCATACAGTTATAGGTTGCATGTATCATAATTCAATACATAAGGTGTTTTTAGATCATGCAAATGAAAATCAAAAGTCTGAATCACTTTGCACATTGCATCACATTCTTATATGCTCATATGTTGTATTGCATTAGAACTCATGCATTAGCTGCATTCAGTTCATTCAATTGGTATCCTTTTGATTGGTATCAGTTGCATGCTTACATTACATGTTGCATACATTCCCTCTGTGTGCTTGTGTGCTATTATATGCTATTCAACCCCATCCTTTGGCACTTCTATAGCCTTATCCTTTTTGCTAAATAATGCTGCGTTTGAGTCATTATTGGAGTGCTTCATGTTGTACACTCTGGGGAAGTTCATATTTCATAAGTGCATCTATTTAGGGGGAGTTGCACTATTATGTCTTCATGATATTTTCGGTATACATGCTGAATCAAATTCGCACACTTCATGCACAAAATGTGAAAATGAGTGTTAAAGATAAGGATATATGAATTTCTTTTCAACACTCTCGAGATGTTAAACTCGCTGCATGTATGTTGAAGAGACAATTGAGGAAAAAGTTACCTACCTATCCTGTTTAAAAATTTGGGATGAAAATGAAAGATAGAGCAATGCTCAGTCTCACTGAGTAAACTGGGCACATGTCACCTGAGACGTGATGTGGTTCATATCTGAAAAGTGTTGACTAGTATCTGTGTTCAAAATGAGGTGAAATGGTTCAATATTCTGAGTAACCGGGGATTTTGGCATGAGCTCCATGCGTCTACTCGCGTAAAAAGGAATTATTTGAACCTGATCACTCTTAAAAAAATTCTGACTATCATGTGATATTGATTGAGTTGAAAAATGATGGTGACAACTCATTGTGGTAGAGCGAAGCCTCCAATACGTTATTCTCAAAATTGAAGTGCAGTCTGTAAAATGTCTCCTTGTGTTAATCTGAAAATCTGAATGTCCATTTTGCAACTATCATTTTTCATGTTACTCACTTACACATCTGGAAATTTGATTTAATATGTATTCAGAAAGTTGATTGACTGCATTAACAATTGCATGAATCTCCTATATGATTGCACAATCTCCTTATGCTACACATGTGCATTCCGATTGTCATGACCCTCATGCACTCTTCCTATACCTATCCTCTCTAATATAAGTACGGGGGAGCTGTGTTGCATGTACATATAAGTACTTGTTTGATTGTACATCTCACATGGCATCACTTTCATGTGTTGCATTTCATGCATTTTAAATCAAAATATAAAAATCAAAGAAAATCCTTTTGATATGCCCTCCTGCTCTTGCTTGTTGTGAAAATCTGACATGGGATCTAGATTTTGAATGTTATCATGCTGAACACCTAATCTTGTGAACATCCATCTCCACTAGCTTATATCCTTGAGGCCAGTCATTACCTTCAATTGGTCTCTATACATGCTTCACTGAATCTACTTTAGATGGTATCATATTGATGTGTGAGAATAATCAACCATTGGTCTCCTCTGATTGGACTCATATTGATTTGTTCGTCCATGATTTGTCCTTACTTCTTCTGACTTGATACGATGGGCTATTGCTGTTTCAAAGGGAGTTCAGCTTGTTCTTCTTATTTGGCTTCTTCTAACTTGTTGATATTGTTGATCATGTCACAGGGGGAGAAAGATCTGCATTATCCCGCTTTTTGATTATGTCAAAGGGGGAGAAAAAGAAAAATTGATGATTGTGTGTGACATGGGGAGAAGAATTTATGTACCATTCTATTGTATCATCTTTAAGTTTATCATCATCACTAAGTTTGTCATCATCAAAAAGGGGGAGATTGTTGAGTTATGATTTTGATGATAACTAAACTTAATGTGTGATTAAGTGATGATAACTAAACTTGTGATTGATTGCTCATGCACTTGTTATGTATGTATGGTTGAGATGTCAAATGACAACGGTTACATGATCTTGATCATTGGTTTGCATATGTTGGTTTATCAAGAGGCAAGAGATTTCATAACCTCTTTAATGTAAACAAGCATGGTATTAACCCTGACTATCTTGCTTGCAGGATCAAACTCATGGCAGTCACCTGGTGAACCAAAACCTTACTGTTCTACAATCCAAAACAGGTGGTATATGTCATTTACTGTCAAGAACCATTGGTGAGACTCTCACCTTATCTTAGCATCGATCTCACCATGTGTATATCATATACTTCTTCTTAATACACCTCATTCATGCACATTAAACATGAAACTCTTCTGGCCATCGTGCGCCCTCGCCCGCGGTTCGACCTGCGCGATCAGGCCGCGGGGATCGACCTGCCTGGTCAGGTCACGGGGGTCAAGGGGGCAGCGCCCCTTGCGGGGGTTTAGATGTTTCAAATGCATAAACCAAGTGAATCCTATCACAAAATGCATGGATTCGATATGGACATGAAGCCCTTGAATTATGGACATGTTTCTTTGAGCTAACACTTCATTTTTGCAGGTACAAGTCTTTCCGGTCGACCAACACACCTTGGGCGGTCGACCAGATTTGCTAGAGCCTAAAAACTCCAACTTCTGCAGGTAACGATCGACCGCCCTTGGGCTTCCGATCGACCAGTTTTCCCAGAGCCAAAAAGTTCTGGCTGCAGCAGGTTCCGATCGATCGCCCCATGCCTTCCGGTCGATCGCCAGCCCCGAGGCCCCCTTTTATTGACTTTTGTTTCAAGCTCGAGGAGAGGTCTTTCTACCCATTTGTTTAATCTCAATGACCCTAATTTCACCATGATTTGTGGATCTGGTCTGGGGTTTGTCTATGGACCATCCAAGGGCTATAAAACATATCATTTGGAGCCATAAACTCCAAGGAACTAAGAGGGCTTCAAGGGAGATCAAGAGGAGGCTGTCCAAGTGAAGAAGAAGGAGGAGTACTGTAGCTGTGAACAGTACCTCATGCAGCAACAATCTTCATCCAACTTCAAGCCATTCAAGGTAGATCTGAAGCCAACATCCTCCAAGGAAAAGAAGCAAGCAAGGAAGCAAGGATTCAAAGGAAGATTGCCCAAGGAAGAAAGAAGAAGAAGCAAGCAAGCACTTATTTGAGAAGAAGGTTGTACAAGGGTCAAAAGAGCAAGGTTTTCACAATCCACTTGAAGTCATTCAAGCAAGAGGGAAGGCAACATTCAGGATCAGCAGCCAACGTTGAAAAGGAAGCCAAATCAGGGGATTTCTAAACTGTGCCTTATTGTGTTTCAAGTTCATATTCATGTTTTGTATAAACTGCGAAAACTTGTATGTGTGTGGATCGTTGTTGGATTCGTGGTCATGTGTGTGTGTGTCGTATTTTATTCGTGTGTGCGTAGGTCTTTTTAGATCTACGTGTGTGTGTGATTTTTATCCAGATGTTAGTGCTTGTGTGTGTGGAGTGCTGCAGTTGTCACAGCGTGTGTGTGTTTTGTTGATCCATTTGTTGGATCGTGTTGGAGACTTCGTCTCTGTGTGTGTGTGTGTGTATTGGGGCGCATCCCCGTATGTGTGTCTGCATGTGTCGTCCTGCGTGTGTGGTTGGAGCGTCATCTCCGTTTGGAGATTTATCCCCGAGTGAAGCCTCACCGGGTTTGGTGAGGGGTGGACGTAGGACTGCCGTCGTTGCATCCGAACCACCTTAAAAACCGCTGTGCATTGTGTTTGATTTGTGTGGTTTGTTCCGTCTCCTCTACCCCCCATTCTACGTGAGTGTGAGTGTACATTATAGTTCAGGTTTTATTCTTATTCATCTTGCATAATCTATCTCATCACTAATTAGTTTTCGATAAATCCAACTTGTGATTGAATAGATTTGTATCTCCTAGTTAGTATTTTATCACATATTTTGAAAAGGCCAAAAGTTTTCGTAAAATTTGTAAACACCCAATTCACCCCCCTCTTGGGTGTCATTGATCGCGGGACTTCAAAAGAGGGAGAATAGTTTGTGAGTCATTGATGATGTATATGTTGTATTGCATGTTCATGACTGCATGTTCATGACTGTCACATTGATCTTCATGCTGATTCGATTGTAATGACTCGTAGTGTTGCCATCATCAAAAAGGGGAAGAATGTTGTGTCCCTATGTTTTGATGATATCAAAACTATAAGTTATGATGTCAAAACTATAAGTCATGTATATCTTTATACATGGTTAATCTATGTGATGTCAGAATTGGTGAAGATTCATACATGAGAATTTCACATGTTTTGATTAAATCATGTTCTTCATAATGAGATTTGTGAAGACATGATTAGTTTTGGATGAAGGTTTGGCTAAGGGTGTGAAAATCAAGCTTAGTAGAACAGATTTGAAGATTTGATGAATCTTTATGAAGATGAAGTCAACTTCCGAAGCCAGCCGAGTTGACTTGAGCTCACCCGCCAGCTGAAGAAGTTAAGTATGCCAATTAGTCACACAAGGCAGACAAATAGCTTAGCAATGGTGTAAAATACCCTGCTAACGGTGACAAATAGGTCACCAGGGTGATAAAGGCCGACGGCTCTCAAGGCAGTGAAAGAAGAAAAAGGGCGACGGCTTCTGGGCATTAGTGGTGACAAATAGACCTGCAAGGGAGACATATGGCCGTTAAAGGTGTAAACTGTGAGGTCAAGGGTGAAATAGAAGCGATAGTGCTGAAAGCCTTGTAAAGTGTTCATGCAACGTCGATGCAGCGATTAATAGCATCGACGCAGCCAAGACTGAACTGAAGAAGAAGAAGGCTGAAGAAAGAGGGTCTACTCTATTGAAAACGAGAGTTAACTCAAGTCAATATGGACCAATGTATGTTGACCCAGTCAAGGTCAACGTCATTAAAGAAAACTCCAATCAAGCTCAACTTCTGTTGACCCAAGTCAATGTGGAGCCAGATAAAGTCAACAGGTCAACAAAGGCAACACAGTCAACATGGTCAACTCAACAAAGTAGCCAAGTAAGTCTGGATGACCCCGTCAAAGTCAAAGTCAACGAAGCCAATGCAGGTTTGCATGGAGTCAAAGTAGTCAACACCTGTTATAAGAGTGACAATTTGTAAGAATGATGAACAAGTTTGAGAAATGTCACACAAGGGTGATAAATGAGCCTTAGCGGTGTAAAATATAAGCACAAGGGTGACAAATGGCTAAAGCGACGGCCAGGCAAAAGGAGAAAAGAGAAGAGGCGACGGCTATCAAGGACAAGGGTGACAAATAGGTCCTTAAGGCCAACAAATGTCTGATATAGGTTTAAAATGCTCTTTTAGTCTAACAAATGGGTCGTAAGGCTGAATCACGTGTATGCCATGAAAGCCTTCCAACCAGGTTCGAAGATCCAATGATTGCCACATGCTCCTAAACTACTGGCACGATCATAGAGACTTCTAGAAGAGAATATTCCCTGCCAAGTGGACAAATGGAAGATCAGTAAGTTAATTAGGTTATCAGGATGTTTTCCAGAGGCTATGTTTCATATATATACTCTCAATATTGCTTGAAGACAGGTGCTGCCGTCGAAGAGAAAGCGAGCCTATCTGAGAAGAAGATCTGAAGAGAAAAGAGAGAGAGAGAGAGCTGAGGAGAGCTGAAGTGTGAGAAGAAGTTCTGTGAGAGTAGATCTGAGAGAGAAGACCGTGAGAAGAAGAAGAAGAAGAGAGAGAGAGTGAGAGCTCGTGAAGGAGTGTGTGTCGCCAGTGCTACCTTGAAGACGTGTTTGTGTGTTGTCCTCTAGATCAGATCCAAGCCACTTTGCTCTTCGTGAGCTACATTGTTTCTATTTTTCATTTTCGTTCTTTTGTTTTGTTCTTTGTCTTTCCTTGTTATTTCATCAAGCTGTTAGTCAATGGAGCAAGCTGTGAGGCTCAGTTGTTTTGAGGATCTATTCCTCGTGAAGTTGTATATCAGCGGATAGTAAGCTGTGTTGCTCAGTGGATAGCAAGCTGTATTGCTCAGCGGTTGTAGGGATTTATTCCTCGAAGCTGTGGATCAGCGTTTTTCAAGCTGTGTGTCAGCGGAATCCTCACCTGGTCTGGTGAGGGGTGGATGTAGGCAGACTGGGTGTCTGGCTGATCCACCTAAAAATCCTTTGAGTCTGTGATTTGATTGAATTGTTAAGTTCGCTAGATGTTTGCATAGGCTCGCTTCATTCACATTAGTTAAGTGTAGCTATCTTAGTTACACACTAAGTGTTCGAGCTGTGATTTTTGAGTGCTTAGCTTAGAAAGTCTCCCCTTCAGAATAGTGAAGATACTTCTGATATATTAGCTTCCGCTTTGCTTCACTATACGCTAAGTGTTCGAACATTTTTCTAATAGAGCGCGAGATTTTAATTGAGCCATATTTTTATAGAGAGATATGTTCACCCCCCTCTAGATCTCATCCTTGCACCCAACACTTAACACCTCAGGGGCTGGATAAACCTCAAACAGGGGTGGCCAAAACGACAACAGTTCCCTCAGAGTCCACTCACGGCCACCTAACCATGAGCAATCCTCGCCAGCCACCTGACCTCACTGCTGATTCCTTGAACGCAGCACCACAGTCTCGCACCTGCCGGCAAACTCTGCCCACCGCAACATAATCGAGGTCGCCACCCATCGGGAAGAAATCTCTCTATCACATCCCTTGGGCCCCACGTCGGCATTCCAACGAGACATCAACTGCCTTCACAGCACCAACGCCGCGCACTCTAGCTCTCACGCGAGAAATAAAGCGGTACTTAAACAGAAAACCCTATGCCAACTGCCGACTATACTGGACTTTATGGACTCTGATCATTGCGATATCTCTAATTCCCATGTATGTTGTGACGACCCAGATTCCGGATACCAGATATACCCAGTAGGACTACCGAATACACCTGATACCACTTGGAACCCGCGAGACCTCCCAAGAGCGGTAAAGCTTCGAAGGGAAAAAAGGATTATCATGTAGTACATTGAACTGACAGATATAACAGCAAGCAATTAAATTTCATTGGATCAGTTTGCTAAAGTAGCAGAAATAAAATTACATTTTAATTAACAGATTACAATTAACAATTAAATACCCAGAGTCAAGTCCAAAGGAAAGACAGCAAGTCTACCAAGTACAGTCGACAAAAAAGAAAGACGTACCGGGAAGTCGGGGGAAGCCCGACGGAGGTACCAGCTGGCAGCTACGACTCGAACCCCAGGACCCGCGGAAGCAGAACGAACACATCACCCCACCTGAAAAGTAGGGGTGAGCCTCGTGTCACTGGCTCAGTAGGGGTCACGCGGATCCCCACTGAAAAATACGCAGTAACACGGAACAACAGGAACAGCAGCAAGAAACAACATTAGAAAGTTGTAAAAGAATGGGAAGCAGGAGTAGGGAACAGGTAAGGATGAGGGGAATAACCCGAACAGGCAAGCAGGCCTAGAAAGGCAAAGAGGAGTAGGGAGCAGCAAAGAAAAGAGGAAAAACCAAACAAAACACCCCAACCTACACCTACAACAGGCATGCAAAAGAAGGCCTAGAAAAGACCTAGACAGGTACAGACAACACGACCGGAGTGTCGTGCACAAGACAAGATACAGACCTCGAGTATAGCCGCAGGAAGGCCAACCCGGACAGGTCACAACACAGGAAAAGCACGAGAGTCGCGTGCCACGTGATGGAAAACCCCCGCATCAGGAGAACGGCCAGATGCGTCCACTGATGTCTTACACTGCACCCCAACACATGCCACAAGTGTCTCGACTACCCACCGATCGCGGCCTACGCGAACCCGGCTGAGTCGCAGACCCACGCGGAACCACAGTTACAAGTACTAGTCAGGGTCACGCCCGTTGGCGTCAGTCTTCAACCCCTGACCATGTGTGCACACACTGGTTCCTACCTAGAGCCAGGCCTCTAGCTAGTTTTCTCGCCCCGTAGGATGCTACAGTGACCGCAGGAGCCGACGAAACTAGCTTACAAACTGTATACTCGGAAAGTGCCCCGCTCTGCGAGCTATCACAAAGAGTCTGTGACGAAAGGCAACGACACAAGGAGATCACGAAACACGGAGCTGAAGTACAGATAATCAAACATGCACTGTCACCCGTACTTCAACCACCGAAGGCAGCACAAGAAACTGCTGACAGACTCGGAAACGTAGTCTTAGCCTTCATAGGAACATCGACCGACGTCCACGGGAAAGCGGCCATACCACGGGAGCGACAGACATCACCGTAACATAGACACACACACACACACAGACACGCCACAAACCTACCTCTAAACACCACCTACGATAGACAAACACGGAACAGGCAGAATCGACTAACGGGTAAAATGACGGAAGACCAGATGATGGGCGGTCACTAGAGGGCCGCACAAGGGGATGTGCGGTCAAGACCCTGGCCGCACAAGCCCAACCGACCTACTACAATGTCGGTCAATGCGGTTTTGACCGAGCCGCATGACTTGCCGACACTCCAGGATGAACAGCCAGGATGCCACCGTTCAAAGGGACGTGCGGGCGACACTGCACCGCACAAACCAATGCAAAGGGATGGACGGCTACCCTTCAACCGCACCAAGGGAAGTGCGGTCTATCGTGCGACAGCACGACCCACAACCTGCCAGGGGATGGACGGACCAGGGCCGACCGCGCATCCAGATGTGTGGTGCCTGGTTCGACCGTTCAACCCTTACGGCGGGCAATCTGTGGGTTCGGCCCAAGGGAGGCCTTTCCACGCCCCGTTTGTTCCAAAACGAAGGGGAAACAACCATGGACCTACTGGCAAGCACGTAGACTCCGTCCGGAGTCAAAACGACGCACGAATCGCAAGAAACGGGCGATTCTAACGAAATCACCCAAAAAGGGTTTCTGAACTTCTTGGAGCCCTAGCGGCCAAACGAGACCACCAAACGAGACGAAATCAATGACTATGGAACGCTGATGTCCCAGGGAATCCATTGACAGTAATTGATCTAAAAATGGTTGCCGATTCCCGGCGAACCCTACAAACTCACGAAATCACAGTTTAGGCTAAACGAACCCAAACTCAGCCGTTTCCACGCCGAACGACGTGCAATGGCAGGGAAACGTGCAGGAGGAAGTGAAGATCCGTCACCCTACCTCCACCGAAGAAATCGTGCCCCGAAGGGACTAAACCATGTCGAAAACCACCGAATCACTAACGACGCCCTCTCGGAATCCACCGAGGATCGCGCCCGCCACGCTCTATCTGCTGCTCCTTCTCGCGAATCGATCACCCGAACACGTCCACGCCTCAGCCAGCTCTGCAACGGTGCACGCCCCGCGCCGAATGGACCAGAGACGGGAGAGAACAAGTGAGATAGCGTGAAGTTGAAAATGAGCAGGAGAGATAGTGGAATTGAACTTATAGAAAGAAATTAGGAAATTTTCCTAATTTCTGAAAATCCGATTTTGGCCCGAAAATAGACTAGTTCAGAAAAATACGCAAAAATAGTCAAAACGATCTGCTCGAAGAGTACATCGCCACTGTATCGTCCACAAGTCGATGAATTGAGAAATAAACTCACCGCAGGGTTCCGTAACTAGTACGAGAGAAAAACCCACCCGGATCGTAAAACTCAACTCGGGAGCTACAAAAGTGAACCGAAACTCACCGAAAAGGATCCGAAAGACCCAATAAAGATCCAACCAGACCCAATAAGGATCCAGCAAAGATCCGGGACATTACATATGTCCACAACCACACTCTGATACCAAGATCCGGATACCAGGAATAACCCGATACCATTCGAATCCTAGCCTGTCGTCCACGAGCCGGACGGCTCGAAAGGGCAAAAAGGTGTGTGGAGGTACAAAGAAATAGGAAATAAAGCAGGATAATTCAACAATTAACAGAAATTAAACAATCTAACAATAGAGTCTAGTCCAAATAAAGTACAATTTAAGGTAAGGAAACGTACTCTATTGTCGAGTGAACACTCGGCCTGGCGAGCTAACAACTAAGAACCTCCGCACTGCACCCTCGGACCACGAGGACGAACCGCTACACCTGAAAAGTATAGGTAAGCCTCTTATCATTGATTCAATAGGGGTCCCGCGGAACCCCAACCGATAAACAATGACGGTAGCGAAAAGCAGTAACAACAGCAGGAACAGCAAACACGGTGGCCGGTAAAATCTTGGTTCTACAGCTACTCCTACTATACCGGGAAACACACCCCGATCTCACAGTCGGGGGACCCCCGGACTAATAGGAAAATCTCTGGCTACCCTGGCAGAAGAAACATCACGACAGCTCTATCCTGGAGGCCCATCCTTGCTGACTAAGGCCTGACCCGAGACCACACGGTCTGGGGGAAACAGTCACGACCTCGTAGTCATGAACCCTGCACTATCTAGGGGAGAAACCTCGGTAACTCTACCAGAAACCCTAGATCTTTACATCGGGAAAACACCCAAAACAACACGTAAAATCACGTCTCGCAGACGGGAAACGGAAGCTCGAGTCACTAGAATCTCACGTCATGTTACGGGAATACTATCTACAAGAAGCAAGGTTGGATGCGTCTACTGACGACTTAGTCCACACCCCAAGTGTCTCCCTACTCGCCCCAGGCAGAAACTGAGACACCGTATAGTAACTAGGAACATTGAACAAGGACTAGCTGGGGTCGCGCTCGTCAGTGCAGGCCTGTAGCCCCCAGCCACAGGCTGGGTCATAAGACTCACACTTCATAGGCCATATGCATGGTCCACACGGAAACCGCTTTTTGAAGAATCTATGATGTGCGGGAACATCCCATCGCACTCATACCGATACACGGTGACTCGATATAACAAATGCACGGAAGCCCACGAACACACGGGGTTGTCCGGACGCTAAGAAAACTCACGATGATTCCAGACGGGGAAAACACCCTCTATAGACACAAATTCCCACAGGGATGGCCCATGATGACCCACCCAGGAAGCCCGGATCACGAAGAGTCGCGCGAACACCTCTCTCGTGAAACCGTACCGTATACAGACACCTCGGGGCAAGGGAACGAGAAACATGGCACCCCGGGCGCTGATTGGGATGGGTGGCCACACCAATGGCCGCCCAGCACTTGGGCACCCCATAGCCTGGGCGGCCACATCTTTGGCCGCCC
The DNA here is from genome assembly GCA_022559845.1 of Amorphophallus konjac. Lineage (NCBI taxonomy): Eukaryota > Viridiplantae > Streptophyta > Magnoliopsida > Alismatales > Araceae > Amorphophallus > Amorphophallus konjac. The sequence goes on from JAHNEJ010000947.1 coordinate 83,056, forward strand.
AGAGGGCTGGGCAGCCATCATTCTGGCTGCCCAGACCTGGCCATACTGGGTGAGGGTGGCCATGGTCCTGGCCGCCTGTGGACGCACTTTTTATTTAAGGTCGTTGGTTGTTCGTTTATTGGGTTTATTAAGTGTGTGGGCGTGCCAGTCACAAAGTGACGATTTATTGTGCGCTCGATATGACTAATCAGACGATTGTGTAGTTCGGGTCGGGACCAAAACCCGCCGTGCCATGAAGGCCACGACGTCATTTACATCCCCTCGAAGAGGGGAACACCCTTGATTAATCGTCAGGAATCAGGGCCTCATGGCCAGGAAACTATATCGAGAGAAACAAGCCGATAACGGTCTAGAATCAGTCGGAAAGCCCTATGTCTAGGGAAGCAAGTATTCGAAATATGTCGGTCACTCAAGGGACCATTTTGATATTCGGACGAGCGTCCGGCTTCAGAAAATCATGATCGTCACGGGGAAAACCGGAGCATATGTATGCCGGGGTACGACAAATTTATTGTTCAAAGGGATATGAGACATTCGGTTGAATCCCGGTTAGAGTGGTCGGGAATCGGTGAGTTTATTGGCCCGGTGCGAGATCGAGTCAGGACCATTCCGGGGGTGCCTCCCGCGGTCCAAACGAGGCTTGCGTGGGCATCGTTAATATTTTCGGTGCCAAGGGGGCAACGGGAGGATGTCTTGGGACCAGATCTGAGAACCAATCTGCGTTCAAAGGGAGCGGGCTATAGGCCGAGGATATGGGTCAGGCAATGACCATGATCGGGGCGGACCCGAGGTCTAAGCGTGGCCCACGGAGGCCTTATTGATATTCCCATGCAAAGGGTCCGGGGATGACGAGAGCCGTCTCGTTCCATTCATATTTTGTTGGTCATTCATGGACCATTTTATGTTCGGACAAAGATCCGTATAGAAACAAGACGGTGACGGGAGCGAGTCCGTGCAAATGTCTGCCATGAGTACGGCACGTTTACTACAAGTGTGGGATTAGATCCAGGCATATATGTCGGTCACTAACGGACCATTCAGTATTTGGACGAGAGTCCATATTCGAGGCATCGAAGACAACGATAAAGACATACGGATGTCTGCCGTAGGTACGACACGTGTCATGTGGATGCGGGATTGGATCCTGATAAAAGTGGGTCAAGCTGATGAACTATCGGCCCGAGATGGTTTCAGACTATGGCCATAACGGGGTTCCCGAGGTCCACGTCCGATGCCATGAGGCATCATTGCCTTTCTCTTCACACATAGTTCGGGGAAACGAAGGTTCCAAGCTATACGTGCATGTCGGTCACGGTCGGGCCATTCATTGTTCGGATGCGAGTCCACGTTTGAAGCATCGAAGACGATGATAAAATCATGCAAATGTCTGCCGTAGACACGACAAGTTTAATGTGGGGTTGCGGGATTAGATCCCGGTTGAAGAGGGTCGAGTTAACGAACTATTGGCCCGAGATGTGTTCGGATCACGGCCATGTCGGAGGTTCCGAGGTCCACGTTCGATACCACAAGGCATCGTTGATTTTCTCTTTGCACCCAGTCCGGGGGTGTGAATTGTTAAATGTAGAGCCCGAGCTCGCCAACGTGCGGCCTCTCATGCGGATCGACCTGCGCGGTCAGGTCGCGGGGTTCTCATAAGAGTGGTTCATAGTCCTTTATTTCATTCATTTGTTAGGGTCCTTTCTTCTAATTTATTTATGAGTTTTAAGCTTTTCTTCCATTTAGTTAATTGTGTGTTTTTTATAGGAGGCACGCCGGATTAGGATGGCAAGGGAGCGCGCCGGGTATGAAACCTCAAGGAGGGCACCGTATTAAGAATAGGCAAGGGGCGCGCCGTGTTAAGAAGATTATAGGGGCCACGCCGTTTTAATGCAACAAGATGGAGATGGGCGCGCCGGAATAGGCTCAAGAAGAGGAGGCGCGCCGGTTATGGGTTGCAAAAGAGGGGCGCGCCGGTTTAATGGTGTTCAAGGGGGGAGGGGCGCCGATTTAAGAAGAACACCATGGGGCGAGACGGGCGCGCCGGTTCTGGCCATGCCGTTTTAAGGGTTAAACAAAGGGGGGCGCGCCGGTTTTGGCCATGCCGTTTTAATGCAATACAAGAGAAATGGGTGCGCCGTATTAGGAATAGGCAAGGGGGGGGGGACGCCGTTTTAAGATGTATGGAGGAATGGGAGCGCGCCGATTTAAGATTCAAAGGGGGAGATGGGATTCTGAGAGTGATGTTACACCGGCGCGGCGGAATAGTCACCGTGCCGTATTAAACTCTCCCGAGGGTTTGTTTCAAAGCGATTGATTGTGTGTTTCTTTTCTTTTCTTTCACCCGTAGGTGGGTTTCATGATACGTTTGTTCATCCATTTAGGGGATTAGGTTGGTGAAGAGGGGGTTTAATCATTTTAGCTACTTATCAAGATGGATCGACATGAATGCTTAAGTGTTTCGTTCGAGGGGTTTGATTCACATAGCGTACTATGTGTTGTTCTTGTCCTCGGAGGTTGCATTGTTCATTTATTCCTGAGTGCTCTTAATCCCCTAATGAAAATCGGGCAGCATCTCCCCCGGATCGGGACTTGC
>JAHNEJ010000948.1:0-94206 GCA_022559845.1 Amorphophallus konjac
CCACGATATAACTGAGTCCTTCAGGCTATCCCGCTCAGCAAGAATGGCAGCTTCGACTGCACGAGCTATCCGGTAGTCTCGCATGCCGCCCACTGTAAAGGTCCGTATGAACGGCATCAGATGTCGGTCCTTCGGAAAGTCTGGCCGATAGTTACTATCCCGCATGAAGCATGTCTCGGTCACCGTGGAATATACTCGGGCCGTCTGCACTGTGTCAGTTTCAGAATCAGATGATTCGTCAACTGAAGCTATTTTATCATATCCATAATCCAAGCTGTGCACGTTCAACCAATTCACTCTTGCCCGAGATATGTCTGGCTGGGCCGATGAGCTAGCTCCAACAGCTCCAGAGGATGTAGCAGCAGAGGCAGAAGCCATGGCTATGTCTGTAAACAAAAGAAGAAATGTGGATTAAAAAGGCAGTCTTATAAGGATTGCAACATGATATTCTATGGAAATTTCGGCAGCATATCCCCTTATTTGGGATCTGCCCAAAAGAATAGGGTGTCACCAACCAAGAGGGGGTGATCCCGGAAGCAAAGGGATCGAATCCCAAAAATACGTCACCCAGACGGAAGACTCGCGGCGACGGCCGAGAGGGCGAAGGCTACTCGCGCCGAAGAAGAGGAAATGAGAGAAAGAAACTGAAGAGAGAGAGAGACAGGTGGAGAATGAAGGAAAAATGGGCGATCGGCGCCCTAAAAAGGGCCCAGGCGACTGAGGTCTCGGCGCGGCAAAATGCGCGCCGAGAACCTCTCGGCCGAGAGCCCCCCGGCGGCCATAAGGCGCGCCGAGAAGCCCCAGGCCGAGAGTCCCAGGCCGAAAAGCTCCCCAGGCCGAGATCCCCCGGCGGCCAGAGGGCGCGCCGAGAAGGTCCCCAGGCCGAGAAGGTCCCCAGGCCGAGACCCTCTGCGGCCAGGGCGCGCCGAGAAGCCTCCCAAGCCGATAACATCCCAGGCCGAGAAGGTCCCCAGGCCGAGACCCTCTGCGGCCAGGGCGCGCCGAGAAGCCTCCCAAGCCAATAACATCCCAGGCTGAGACACCCGCGCCGAGAAGCTTCGCGCCGGGAGGTACTGCAGGCCGAAAAGCCCCAAATGCTGAAAATGATGACAGAAGTTATGAAGAGGAGAAACATCGATATGCAGAATACTGTTACAGCAAGATGATCAGGTCTGAGGACTGAATTGAAGACAAATTGAGGAAGATACCCTCGAATAGTGAAGGACACCTGCAACCCCCGTGGCGCTTATTCTGCGCCTACGCCGCCCGCAGGTGGGGGGCATTTGTTGACACCCGGAAAATGATCAGGGGTGGAAGCATGATTGAAAAGAAGATATGACCAATAGCGAAAGACTGAGGTTGATGTCCGAGCTCATCGCCATTCGAGTGACGATATTGATAAGATAGAACCCTGTCTACAGACTGATAGAACCCTGTCTACGGACTGATAAATCCCTGTCTACGGACTGATAAATCCCTGTCTACGGACTGATAAATCCCTGTCTACGGACTGATAGAACCCTGTCTGCGGATCGATGAAAATTGCAATCGTGACGTCAATACAAGATATTTCAGAAATGATAGACCATTTGGGATGATGATACATTTGAAGAAACTCTAAGTGGGCCTATATGAAGACGGCGCCCAAAGCCCATGTCGAAGCCCAGATATGGCGTCGAGAAATCAAGGTTGAGCGCGCCGTGAAGATCCCTGCCGAGAAGGAAGAAGGAAAGGGGCTATAAAAACCCCTCCCTTCGATAGAGATAAGGGGGGGATAACATCGGAGAGAAAAAAAAGATCAGAGGGCTCCGGGATCGATCGACTGGAGAGAAAAAAAAAGCTGAAGAAAAAAAAAGAGAGAAAGCCAGATAGAAAAAGGGGATCGTTCTGAGAGAAAGAGCCACCCCTCCCCTTTCGATCAACAGAGAGGAAATAGAAGAGAAGAAGAAGGAGAGCTCAAGGTGGGCACCGGGGAGGGAGAGGAGTCAATGCTCCTCCCTCCCCTCCATGTTTTCTTTCTTTCTTTATCTGATGTAATATGGCGAGTTCTATCTCGATCTAGCAACTGTAGCCGGAGTTCCGGCCTTGATTTTAGATTTCTGCTTTACATTTTGTCTTCCATGGTCGGTGTAATCTCTTTTATATGCAATGCAATGAAGCATCAAGATGACCCGTCTGGGTATTGATGGATCAACATACCGATCTACGTCTGTCTGTCTCTCAATGTATACGGCCCTCGTCTGAGAAGAGCACAGATTATTTTCTTTGGGTTTAGAAGCCGATCGCCTGGGTTCATTCCTTGAAGGGGGACGAGGGCAAGACTCCTAACCCCATCCAATGGGTTACTGAGTCTTGTTCTCTCTTTCCCCCTCCGATCTCCATACCCCTTTTTATATATATATATCTATGATCTGGGTTTTCTGAGGAGCCCTTCCCCTTTGGCGGTTCAGGAGCCAGAGATATCAGTTTTCTGGTTTCCTGGGCTGCCCATCTCTCATGAATAACGATATGATCTCAGGCTCTCCATCCTAAACGTTGGATGCTTAGGGCCTGAAGTTATATGGTTGACAGCCCTTCATTCTCCATGGGTTTAATGTCACTGGATTCTTCTGGAGGGGTCGGAGGGCAGTCATCCCCCGATTCCCCCAAATGGCCTGCAACAGAGGGCAAAATCCTCAACAGGATCAGGTGGTAGTCTGATCTCCTCCGTTTGATTCATTCAGCCAAAACCCTTGGCACTCTTCTGATAGAAGTCCCCATGAAGTTCCTCCCTTGCACCTCTGGCCCAGCATTTGATTCGAGCCTGAAAATCCCCAGAAAATACCAGAACAGAGCATCATTCCTGAGCTTTGGAAACCCTGAGATTCTCCTACGTTTCACCCCCTCGGCGTGCTAGCTTCCCCGCCGAGAACCATAAGGCCGAGACGCTCTCCCCGTCTTTTAGCTAAACGACAACCCAGTTGGTTATCAAACGCTTTCCTCGTGAGGCTATGCATGCAAGGCTCCCGGCGTACAGACTCCCGGCGTGGCCAGAAGCACGCCGGGAAGCCCTCTGCCGAGAGCCAGTTCGTCTTCATAACTACCCACACCTTTTGCCCAATATTGAAGCTGCCCCTCTCGGCGCCCCCCTTCCCGGCGCGCCCATGAGCCCGCCGAGAAGCCCCAGGGCGAGAGGCCTTATCTCCCTTTGGCCAGCCCAAATGACCAGGCCGAGAACCCCCTTTGCCTATAGCTGTTCACCCCTCTTGCCCAAGCCTTGATGCTGCCCCTCTCGGCGCCCCCCTTCTCGGCGCGCTCAGGTGCCGGCCGAGAGCCCCCATGCCGAGAGGGTCTTCCCCCCCCCTTCTTTTGGCCGCCGAGAGCTCTTGGCCGAGAGCCTTCCCTCGGCCGCTGAAAACCTCTTTGGCCAGCCCAAACCGCCAGGCCGAGAGCCCCTCTCCATCCATCAAATGCCAGGCCGAGAGCCCCATTTTGTCCAAACCAAAGGCCAAGCCGAGATCCCTTCTTCAGTCAGATGAAGCCCACTCAGAGGCCCACCTCTGCACCATTCTTCTATAAACTTCTTAAGCTCCCCTACATCCGTTTAAGGAGATACTCATAGACCATCACTCGTGTCTTAATGAGATACAATAAATGGGGAAGATCTCCCCTACAGCTTTCGTCCCGAACCCGGATTTCACCGATGCCTTATGAACCTAAATAACCATGTCATTATATGTGTTCTGATGGGTATCAAGGGAATATTGATCAATAATATGACGGCAAAAGATGTCCCCCGGGCCCGGTGCCCATCTTTGATCGGTCGTCGTCCCGGCTCTCCGTGGATGAGGACCTATTCTCTCCTGGCATAATCCAGATGGAGGGAACATGCTGCCGAAATTCATATAGTCCCACCAACCGAGCATGGTATTCTCCTATGTCATCGCTGGCCCACGGAGTTATGCCCTTGTGCGATCTCTGATGGCCCTCCAAAGGGGGATATTAATAAGATATCGCACTCGTACCGGGTGTGTTACATCAGGACCGGTCCCCATCCGGATTCCGGGTTATGTCTATATATACATATACCCGATCTTTTACGGAATCTACCCTGCCGCTGCATGGGTGGTTTCCCATTCCCCACTTGGCATCATCCAAGATGGTGGGAATACGCCGGCGGGTCCCCCCCCGTAATTAATAAACCCCTGTTCTATTCAAATACGTTTAAACGTCTTGTAAACAGATGAACTTTGTCTCCTTTGAGCATACGGTTTTACCGCTGTCTTCCTCCTACCTCTAGCGTTTAATCAAGGGTTGTCCTCCTTAGGGATGACGTAATTAACGTCATAGCGTTCAGGGTATGACGGACTACTAGTCCAGACACGATCACTCACAATCGACTGACCAAGTCAGATCGAGCGCACAATAAGAATCGTCACCACGGTGACTGGCACGCCAATAAACCAATAATTAAACGACATAACGAGATAAAAAAAATAATAATATAAACATAAAGATTTCACGTCAAACAGAAGGCCTATTAGGAAGCATTAAAATCCCCGTATGAGGGTGAGAAGAAAACATTCGCGGTCATGTCGGTCGTGTACTGACCAGTTAATATATACCGAGTTCGAGGCAACTTCAATACAAGAGCGAGAACGAATCCCGTTAGAATGAATCCGATTTGAGTGACTATCGACCCAGAGCAATGCCGGGTTACGACCCTGTCGGGATGGGAGCTGTCGGCCATATCAGTCACTCATGGACCTTTTCATGTTCGGACACAGGTCCGTAATAGAAACACGACAGAAATCGAGGTGAACCCGTTCAAATGTCTACCGAACGTGCGGTAATTTTAGTAGTGGCTCGGAAGGGATCCGGCCCGATAAATGAGTCCGGTTTAATCGGAATATCGGCCCGAGACGAGGTCAGGTCGTGGCTATTTCGGGATAATTCCCAAGACTCAAACCCAACCTAGAAGGGCGGCATTATTGTTCCTTCAGCACCGGGTCGCGGGAGAGACGGGGCTGCAGGGAGGATCATCATTTTATTATTATTTGGATTTTAATTATTTCTCTTATTTTATATATCTTTTGGTGAGTTTGTTATTATTATTATTCACTTTATTATTTTTTTATTTTTTTATTATTTTCTTTTTTATTATTATTATTACTTGTTATGATTCATTTATTCATTATTATCTTTCTCTTGAGTTTTTTTATTATTATTAGGGTTTCGTTATGGTTTATTGATTTATTATTATTTTCTTTCAGTTTGTTATTATTATTATCCTTTGTTATGATTTATTTGTTCATTGTTATTTTCTATTGTGGTTATTATGTATCCTGTTTATTTATTTTTTTATGTTGTCCATGGATTCCCCTTTTTTTTATCGCATGTGCGTTATGTCCCCTTTTTTTATTTATTTATTCGTTTCGTTCTTTTTATTATTGCTCTTTTTATTATTATCATGATTTTCATTACTATGTGTTTTCTTTATCTTCCTTTCTTTCGTTTATTCATATATATATATATATATATATATATATATATATATATATATATATATATATATATATATATATATATATATATATATATATATACATATATATATAAGGCGCGCCAGGAGTGCACCGGATGAGGGGCGTGAGGGCGTGCCAGGTAAGGGCGCCTGAGGGCGTGCCGGGCAAGGGAGGCCACGGAGTGTGCCTGTTAAACGGGCGGAAGGCTGTGTCGGGCAAAGGAGGCCAAGGGCGTGCCGGATAGGTGCGATGGGAGTGTGCCGGGCCAAGCAGGTTGGGGCGTGCCGGTGGAGCAGGTTGGGGCGTGCCGAGCAAGGGCAGGCCAAGGTGTGCCGGGCTGGGGCAGCAAGGGAGCGTGTCAGGCAAGGTAGTGGTTCGAGCGTGCCGGGTAAGGGACGAAGGCCATGCCGGGTAGGGAGGTCAAGGCCATGCCGGGCGGAGCGCCCTGAGGGCGTGCCGGTGGCGGGCGAGGCTAAGGGTGTGCCGGGTGAGTGGCACTGGGACTGCACCGGGCGAGATGGCCAGGCTGTGTGCCGGGCAGGGAGGTCAAGGCCTGGGGTTAGGTGTATCGGGGAAAGCCTGGGGCTGGGTATGCCGGGTAGGCCACAGTGGAATGTATGATGGGTGAGGTTTGCCCAGGTTTATGCACATGTGAGATGTGTGAGGGGCCGGTTGGCCAAGGTTGACGCACATCGGGGATGCGTGGAAGGGTTTTCTTCTTATTTGTGAAATGCATGCAGGGGTTCTTGATTTGGTTTTCTTTTATTCACGTAAGTCATGTTTGGGGTTGTGTTCATCGTTCCGTCATAAGGATGTATTGTGTTCAATTATTCGGGCTCTTCGTGGCTCTCTTGTTTCAGTTGAAGTGTTTTATTATTTTTACTTCATTTGTTTGTTGCTTACTTTTATCTTTTAATGTGCTCTTATTTCTAACGAAAATTCGGCAGCATCTCCCCTTGACCCGGATGGGAAGGGAAATAAAGGGAACGCGCTGATGGGGACATCCCTTGCCCCTCCACATTTTCTGAAGCTCGGATTGATCATCGGTGTACGTCATTATGTTCCTCATGTGTTAGTGAGTCAAGTCATGTAATTTCCTTATTTTTATTTGAGTCTTAATCATGTAATTTTCCCTTTATTTGAGTCATGTACCTAGGTTAGAAAGTCATTTTCCTAAGTCGTGTGTCATTATGTTGGTTCATTAGGCTACTGGGCCCAAATAGTGGGCTAGGCCCAAGGGCGCCCCTCCCTTGGAGTATTGGGTCATTATGTCAGTTGTCAGGGTCAGTATGGTCATGTGAAATGTCTTGTGCCTATAAATAGGCCACCCCACTCCTCATATGTAAGAACTAATGCATGAATATTGAATTCCAAAAAAACTCCAAATACCTCTAGCTTCCTCTCTCAATATCTCTCTCTCTAAGGGGTCCCCCCCCTCTCTCTCTCTCTAAGGGGTCCCCCCCCTCTCTCTCTCTCTCTCCCTCCACCCCAATTTTCGGAATTTTCTCTCTCCTTCCCATTCACCCCTCATTAAGACCTCTCCCCTTCCCCATACACTCATTTAACTCCCCCCCAACCCAAGGTGGCATCCTCCAATCCACACCCCACCTCCCAACCCCCAACTACCCAACACCACTTCCTAAGCACCCCTTCCTCTCCCCAAGGTTGAAGGGGCTCTTCCCTAAGCCCAAATTCGAATTTCCCTCCCCTTGGGCTGTGCCCTTTCATCTCTCCCCACCCCCAAGCTCCCAAATTCGCCCCCCACCTCCCCCTTGGTCAAACCAAGTTCACCCCCCCCTCCCCCTTGCTCTCCCTTTGCACATCTCCTGATTCTATCTCTGTTTCAGGCAGCAGAGTTGCAGCAACTTGCAGAGGCAGCCACAACAGTCCCTCACAGATTCAGGTGACAAGGCCTACATTTCTGGAATCGTCTGCGAGTTAGCTTTCCAACAAAGGTGGTCTCGCCAGCTTCCGAGGTCGGAGCTGTCCGTAGGAGCCGATCTCCCTCGACTGCGCAGAAGACCCCAGGCAGAGAGCCAGAGCGAGAGTGGAAGCTCGGCCACGGTGAACCTTTTGAGATTCAGATCAAGTGTTCTTCAGAAAAATCTTCCCTCTCAAGTCCTCTTTCATCCTCAAGAAGCCGAGCTGCATTTGGACATCGGCATCTCAAGTTACAAATTTTCTACTTCAAGTGTGTCAGGTCAGTTTACAGGAGCCAGAACCGACACCCCTCTACTCATCTGATCGTCCCGGTCTTCTCCGACATCTGCCGACCTCGCCGTCAGTGCCGACAGAAAGAAGACTCAACCACGGTTCCAAAAGTTTATGTCTCACCTCAATCAGAGCTTGGTAGTGATCGTGGCACCCTCTGCAACCAGCCACATTGTTCTGCACTAGACAGAGGTAGAACCAATCAGTCCGGTTCCAGACTCTGCCCCGGCCAGCAACTACTGTACCAGGCTCAGAAAAAATTTAGAGATCATCCTTGGTCCGTTAGCAAGCTTTTGGCACAAGTCTCATAAGGTTCTGAGCTCGGTGCAATTTTTGGCAGCGTCAACATCGACCCCCTATCCAGAAATACAGAAGAAAGGCAGAACCGGCGGAGCTCGGAAAGTCGGTCCTCTTTGCATAATTCCCCACCCCGCTTGGCCGGCTGAAGGCCCCTCCCTGCGTGGAGGTAGTTTTGGCTGTAATTCACTTAATCCCCACCCCGAGATCCCCCCCTTGCATGGGGTGTAGTTCATGTCATTATTAACTCGCAGGTTTGAAGCTTCAATCGACGCGGCGTGCGGGTGCATACCCTCGCCTCCCCGCTCGCCCCCGTTTCCGGCCGGAGTCGGCGTCTTCACGCCGGCTAGGTGAGCTCCTGAACATCCCTCATTGCTGTAATGGACTTGCTTAGATTAGTATTGCTTTAGTTACTCCGTCGGCGGAATGAGAGTGTCCGATTTAAATTGCCACCAAATTGAGTGACCACCGCGGGCGAGTTGTGAGAGCATCCACTTAACCCACACCCTTGGTGTGTTGGCCGCCCATGATTTGGGCATCCTAGGCGCATTTGGGGTTCTTCCCAAGCTATCCAACCATTGGAGCCTAAAGGTCCCGCCTCGGACCCTCTACAACATCGCCTAGTCGCCATCGGGTACTAGTGTGCGCCATACGGGTGAGCTCGCTAGTGTGAGTCCGCTGCTCAAACCTGAATGCTTGCAAATAGGTCTAAGGTTGGTTTCACATCACGCGCCCACATGGAGTGGCGGAACCCGTCAATTTGAGGTGTGTGCCGGGGGCAACAACACCTTTAATGAAACTTCGGAAAGCCAGGGAAAATCAACGAATGGTGACCACACCTAAGGCAGGCTGGGGTGCACTGGGTAAGAGGAGGTAGCAAGTGTACCGGGATAAAGGGGCCAAGGACTGCACCGGCCAGGGAGGCTGTGCCAGGCTGGGGGTGGCCAGGGTGTGTCGGGCTGAGAAGCACAAAGTGTGCCGGGAAAAGAAGGCACGGGTGTGCCAGGGAAGAGAGGGCTGAGGGTGCACCGGCGAGGTAGGCTGGCAAGGAGTGTACGGAGCCAGGCGGGTAGGGCCTATACCGGGCTGGGTTTGAGCGGGGGCTGTGCCGGGGAACGGGGAGCCAAGGTGTGCCGCTGGGGGTTCAGCGTGTGTCGGGTTGGTGGACCCACAGTGCACCGGGCAAGGTGGAAGGCTGGGCATGCCGGCCAGAAGGGCTAAGGGTGGACCTGGGATGCTGGTTGGCTAGGCCGAAGGAAATCTTGGTAGGAGGGAGAGAGACTCAAGGGGCCTCAGGATAGAAGTGTTGGGCCTGGGTGTCCAAGGAGAAACGGAAGGGCGTCTCCCTTTAGGCAAATGAGCAGAAGTAGCAGCGGGGAGGGGAAGGGCAGCAGGCCCTCTCCCCCCTTTCTTCTTCTCTTCTTTTTCTTCTTCTCTTCAGGCGGTGGCAGTGGGTGGAGCAGCAGCACTCTCCCCTCTCTTCCTTTCTTCTCTCTTCGCACAGACGGCGATGGTGGGTGGAGCAGCGAGCCCTCTCCCCTCTCTTCCTCTCTTATCTTTTCGCACAGACGGCGGCGGTGGGTGGAGTGGCGAGCCCTCTCCCCTCTCTTCCTCTCTTTTCTCTTCTTCTCTTCTCCTTCTTCTTCTCTTCTTCACTTTCTCTTCTTCTCTTCTCCTCTTCACTGTTTGCGTGTCTGTGTCTGTGTCCCCCTCTTCCTCGGAATGGAAATGGTTTTATACTCCCAGCAGCGGGAGCCCTCGATCACGGCCATCGGAGGCGGGAAGTGCTGGGTCATCATGGGGTTTGACTTCCCCCGTCCTGGATGTCAAGGGAGTAGCCTGCGTGGCCCAACCTTTGGTTGACACCTCGGACGGCTTACTGCGCGCTGAAGATCTGTAGGGAATGGGCATCACGTCGTTCGGCGGTTGAAATGCCTTAACACTGTGCCGCTGGCGGGCTCAAGAAGTGTGCCGCTGGGAGGCCTAAAGGCCGTGCCGCTGAAGGGCTGCCCAAGCGTGCCGTTGAAGGGGGCAAAAGGCATGCCGCTGAAGGGCTGCCCAAGCGTGCCGTTGAAGGGGCAAACAGCGTGGCGCTGGAAGCCCAAGGAGGTGTGCCGCTGAGGGCCAAAGGGGGCGTGCCCCTGAAGCCTCACATGGGCGTGCCGCTGAAGGACCCAAATGGGCGTGCCGCTGAGGGACCCAAATGGGCGTGCCGCTGAAGCTCTCAATGGGCGTGCCGCTGAGGGCCATGGGATGTGCCGCTGAAGGCCACCAGGGTGTGCCGTTGAAGGGCGAGGGTGTGCCGCTGAAGGCCACCGTGGGTGCATTTCTGAGCCCGTTCTGAGCCCGAGTCATGGTCCGTATGGTTTTCTTCGAGGCCCATGAATTGTGGGGCTCTTGAGGGTTGAGTTCTCTTCACTGTCGTGACCCCGGAGATAGCTCCACGGCACTGTATGTGCTTTCGGGGAGTCCCGACGGCCCCGCTTTTCTACAGCTTCTTCGGTTGAAGTTATTATTGGTGCTGGACTAGTTGGGATGTATGGGTGTGTAATTTTGCACGTCCACAAATGCCCCCCACCCACGGGTAGCGCAGGTGCAGGATGAGCCGGGCGGTGCCCGTGGGTGTACTAGTCTCTTCTTCTCTTTGTTGGTGCCGACGGGGTGTTGGGAGCTGGCGTAGGATGTTGGTCTCTTATGCCGAATTGGGGAAGCAGGCTATAAAAGCCACAGTTATGGGTAGCAGGCCACGAAGGTCAAAGGTAAGCAGGCTACAAGAGCCAAAGTTGAGAAGCAGGATATAAAAGTCAAAGGTAAGCAGGCTACAAGGGCCAATGTTATGGGAAGCGGGCCGTGAAGGCCGAATTGGGGAAGCATGCTACAAAAGCTAAAGTTGGGAAGCGGGCCGTGGAGGCCAAATTCTGGGAAGTAGGCTACGAGATCCAGAATTGGGAAGCAGGCCATGAAGGCCACATGTAAGCAGGCTGCAGGAGCCAAAGTTGAGAAGCGGGCTATAAAAGCCAAAGGGAAGCAGGCTGCAAGAGCCAAAGTTGGGAAGTAGGCCACGAGGGCCAAAGGTAAGTAGGGTACGGGAGGCAAAGTTATGGGAAGCGGGCCGTGAAGGCCGAATTGGGGAAGCAGTCTATAAAAGCCACAGTTATGGGAAGCAGGCCACGAAGGCCAAAGGTAAGCAGGCTGCAAGAACCAAAGTTGAGAATCAGGCTATAAAAGCCAAATAATAATGAATAAATGAATCATAACAAGTAATAGTAATAATAATAAAGAAAATAATAAATAAATAAATAATAATAATAAAGTGAATAATAATAATAACAAACTCACCAAAAGATATATAAAATAATAGAAATAATTAAAATCCAAATAATAATAAAATGATGATCTGCCCTGCAGCCCCGTCTCTCCCACGACCCGGTGCTGAAGGAACAATAATGCCGCCCTTCTAGGTTGGGTTTGAGTCTTGGGAATTATCCCGAAATAGCCACGACCTGACCTCGCCTCGGGCCGATATTCTGATTAAATCGGACTCGTTTCTCGGGCCGGATCCCTTCCGAGCCACTACTAAAACTGCCGCACGTTCGGCAGACATTTGAACGGGTTCACCTCGATTTCTACCGCGTTTCTATTACAGACCTGTGTCCGAACATGAAAAGGTCCATGAGTGACTGATATGGCCGACGGCTCCCATCCCGACAGGGTCGTAACCCGACATTGCTCTGGGTCGATAGTCCCTCAAATCGGATTCATTCTAACGGGATTCGTTCTCGCTCTTGTATTGAAGTTGCCTCGAACTTGGCATATATTGGCACGGGGTTGTTTCTATCTACACCGTACCTTCGATATGGACCTTTGTCCAAATATCAAGTGGTCCGCGAGTGACCGACAAAAATCTGAGTAGAACGAGATGGCTCCTGTCATCCCTGGACCCTTTGCATGGGGATGTCAACAGGGCCCCCGTGGGCCGTGCTTAGACCTCGGGCTTGTCCCGATTATGGTTGTTGTCTGACACACATCCTCGGCCTATAGCTCACTCCCTTTGAACACGTTTTCAATTTTGGAATCTACTCCCGGGACTCTTCCCCGTTGCCCTCCGGCACCAGAATCATTAATGATGCCCACGCAAGCCCCGTTTGGACCGCGGGAGGTGCCCCCGGTATGGTCCCGACTCGATCTTGAACCTTTGGCACTTGCAGCCTGCTTCCCTTTGACTTTTATAGCCTGCTTCTCAACTTTGGCTCTTGCAGCCTGCTTACCATTGGCCTTCGTGACCTGCTACCCATAACTGTGGCTTTTATAGCCTGCTTCCCCAATTCGGCCTTCACGGCCCGCTTCCCATAACTTTGGCTTTTATAGCCTGCTTCCTCAATTCGGCCTTCACGGCGCACTTCCCATAACTCTGGCTCTTGTAGCCTGCTTACCTTTGGCCCTTGTGGCCGACTTCCCAACTTTGGCTCTTGCAGCCTGCTTCCCTTTGGCTTTTATAGCCGGCTTCTTAACTTTGGCTCTTGCAGTCTGCTTACCTTTGGCCTTCGTGGCCTGCTACCCATAACTGTGGCTTTTATAGCCTGCTTACCTTTGGCCTTCATGGCCTGCTACCCATAATTGTGGCTTTTATAGCCTGCTTCCCCAATTCGGCCTTCACGGCCCGCTTCCCATAACTTTGACTTTTATAGCCTGCTTCCCCAATTGGGCCTTCACGGCCCGCTTCCCATAACTCTAGCTCTTGTAGCCTGCTTACCTTTGGCCCTCGTGGCCTACCTCCCCACTTAAACACACCCCACTTGGGGGGCATAGAAGCCGTGAAGAGTATACCCCGGCCTGGGGGCATTTGAAGAAAGCTACACCCCAGCTTGGGGGAATTTGAAGAGAGCTACACCCCGATCCGGGGGGCATATGATGTGACACGACCTTGGACTTAAGCAAACAAGCACATTCGCAATCTAAATGGGCCAATTTGGGCCGCCGCTCTCTCGTCGCTCACCCAAGCCCGGGGTAACTTGGCAATGCCAAGGTGAGGTTGAGGGGTTGGGCCCTTGCTGGTAGAGGGCCAGCAAGGCCAAGACTTGATTCCCAATGGATGTGGAAGCCCAAGACAATGGGGCCGACCAAGTGCCAAAGGCACCGGTTTCTCTCTTTTCCCACGGGGATCACTTATAGCACAAGAGCTTAAGGATCGGGCTCTCATTCACGGCCAGCGGAGTTTATGAACAAATATTGAAAGAACAAGCACAAATTAGAGCAAAGTTTGCAGCACTTACTCGACCGGTTTGAAGAAACCGGTCCCGCTCGGAGACGAGGGCGAGCGGGGAAGCGTGGGTTCCCCACACGCCGCGCCGGGGTAGCTTGACCTGTTTAAACTATTACAACACTACACCCCATGAAAGGGGGGGATCGTGGGGAAGGGAAGATGATAGTTACATCCAAACACTACCTCCACACAGGGAGGGGCCTTCAGCCGGCCAAGCGGGGAGGGGAAACTAGTGCTAAGAGTGATGAAGAAGTGATGACACCGAATCAGTCTTCCCTCTGTAATAGCTGATAGATAGAGGGTGTGGAGGCCGCAGAACTCTCTCTGGAATTTCGCTGAGGGTGAGACCAGTGGGGATCTCTTCGTATCTGGAACAGGAGTGCCTCTGAATTTTGCCAGTTTCTTCAGGGGTCGCTGGCAGCCTGGGCGGGAGTACGAACAAGGTTGCTGAATCTCAGACTGTCTGCAACAGACTATCAATAGCAGGAAGACGCAGCTGCCCCGACCGTTCCCGAACTCCGAATCAGTCGCCGTTGGAACCGTTGGAACCGTAGGTAAGTCCTCTTTACATCAGAAGAAACAGGGATGCCAAAAGATGCCGGTGAAGATCAAAGGACTCAGAAAAGTGAGGAGTGGTTGATGCAGATAGTGAGAAACAGAGTCGAATGCCTGAGGAATAAAATTGGTAACTTCTGCTGCAAGATGCCAAACGGAGTTCCGCTTCTTGGTTCTGAATGTAGATAGGGAGAGGAAGAACTTTTCAGAAGAGCTCGTGGCCTGATTCCTCCGGGGTTTGTCGTGGTGAAGCTTTCTCTCCGGATCAGGATCTCTGTAGAGCAAGCTCCTGGTTTCCAACAGCAGGTTGCAGAGGATGCCCCGGCAGTTCCCGACCTCGGAATCAAGAGCCGTTAGAGTCGTTGGAATAATGGACAAGTCCTCTTCGCAGAAAAACTGATGGGGAAGCCAACCGATGTCGGAGAAGACTAGGGGATGCAGAACAATGGTGACTGGTCGGTGCAGACTATGAGTAGCAGATCTGTGTAGCTGAGGGAGAAAAATGAGAACTCTGGATCACGAATGCCGAATGAAGTTCTGTTTCTTGATTCTGGAAGTAGACTGGGCGATGAAGAACTTTGAAGAAGAACTCATGGACAGATTACTTCGGGGTTCTTCGTGGCAGAGCTTCTAATATGGCTCAGGTCCTCAGCCAAGGCAGAACTGCGCAGTTGTGGGAGAATGGACCTCCTGGACGGCTCATAGATCGGAAGAAGATGAAACCACTTCTGTTGCTAAGGATACTGGTAGACGCTTCCGAAGATGGCTCTTGGGTCTTCAAACTCATCCGGAGCAAGTCGTGGTGGCCGCTACAAGTTGCTGGTTCATCTGCAACCTCTGGACAGCAAACTACAACTTCGAAGTAGCTTCCAATGACCAAGAAAGAAGAAGGGGAAGGGGGTAGATGAGTGTGGGAGTGACCACTGGTTGTAAGGGGGTCTTGGAGGGGGTGTTCTAAGGTGTGGGAGGTGGAGAATAAGGTCTGGAAGATGGTCGAATAGATGGTGGTAGTGGGGGCTGCGAATTTGGTTGGAATGGAGAGAGGGAAAAGGATATTCGAAAATAGGTTTAAGGGTGGGGTTAATTTTTTATCTTGGGAATGGGGGGTTTGTGTTGGGGAAGGGAAGGGATGCTTGGGGCAGTGGGAAGGGTGCTTGGGAAAGTGGGAGTGGTAGTTGGGGGTTGGATGGTGAGGAGAGGATTGGTGGAGGGGGTCTTGGGAAGCGGTGGAGTATTGATGAGGGTTGTGGGGAATGGGAAGAGGCTTAAATGGGGTAGGTGGGGAGTGGAGGTGGTTGGGAAGGGAGGAGAGAGAAGAAAATTCGAATTTGGGTGTTGAGGAGAGAGAAAGTGGAGTGAAAAAGAGAGATTAAGAGAGGGAAGGGTGGGGAATCTCTCCCCTAGGACTTCTCACCCCAAAAATGGAATCTCTCCACTAGATAAGAAGTGTAAACTCTCAAAATGGCAAGTTTTTCATTCAATGATTCATTAAGTTGAAATGGGGGGAAATGGGGTCCTATATATAGGAAACCCACATTTCTACAAAAGTCCCTGACAATTGACTCAATGACAAATAACCGAGGGGGTAGGGGGAGCCCTTGGGCCAAGCCCAATGAATTGGGCCCAATAGCTAACTAGACAACCTAATGACACTCAAACTTAGGGAAAGAAACACAAGACCTAGGAACATGACTCAATTAAAAGGGAAAATACATCAAATGACTCAAATAAAAATTACATAGGACTCAAAATTAAATGACTAGACCATGCCGGATGCAATGGGAGGTGATGTCCCCATCATACTCCCGGGGTGCGGAGAACTCGACTCCGTCGAGTAAGTGTCCTTCCCTCCTTGGACGGTGTAGAAGTGGTACTGCCCTCAAGTCTTCCGAACGAGACCGATCAGTCCACCTACCGAGATAGCGCTTGTATACTTTGCTCCTGGTGGTAGTGACATGTTCATCTAATATTCGTTCAATGCGCTCACGCTGGGCTCTCTTGGCTAGTGGACTCTCCTCACGGGTGGGTGCTCTCTCAATGGAGGGAATAGGCTCAATATCCTCACTAGGTACCACCGTGGGTCTCTTGTATGGCACTAGGTCGGTGACACTGAATGTGGGACTTACCCCATATTCCTCGGGGAAATCTAACTCATAGGCATGTGCACTAATGCGCCTCAGGACCTGGAAGGGACCAGCCCCACGTGGCCTCAATTTAGAGAAGGCTCCCGGGGAGAGCCTCTCCGTTCTTACCATCACAAAGTCACCCTCATGGGATTTTTGGTGACGTCGATGAGAGTCGGCTCGCCTTTTATAAGTCACATTCTTCTTGCTAATGTGCTTGCGGATCTCTTTATGCAATGTTGTGAATGCAGACATTCCGGGGGTGATGGGTGGACCTGGGCAACCAAAAGTAGACC
Source organism: Amorphophallus konjac (assembly GCA_022559845.1). Taxonomy (NCBI): domain Eukaryota; kingdom Viridiplantae; phylum Streptophyta; class Magnoliopsida; order Alismatales; family Araceae; genus Amorphophallus; species Amorphophallus konjac. The sequence goes on from JAHNEJ010000948.1 coordinate 16,250, forward strand.
TATCGTATAATGTTGCAGTGTAGACTTTGGTTAGCCTAGGTGGGCCGGGGCACCCGTAGGTGGCGCTATCATGCAAACTGGTGATAAATATAGGAGGACCCGGACATCCGTAGATGCCTTTGACATGCTTAAGACCCATGATGAATGAAGGTGGACCATGACATCCGAATATGGACCACTCATACCTTCTACTTGACATGTGGGTGATATGAATGAATGGACCCAACATCGTGTTCATGCCAAGGGGTGTGAAAAGTCTAGACACATGCATACTTTTCCCAAAAGTGACTTCCATGTGTATACGTGTCGGACAACCTTTGAACTCCCATTGGAAAGGATCGAATGGATCTAAGAAGGTGGTCATTATGGGGTGGGGCACCACCTTATTACCTAGGGATATATGGTCCAAGGTTATGGCTCCCAAGGTGTAACCCGGGTCTAAGATGGAGTGAATTGGGTCAAACATTGGGAGTTGGTTTAGGGAAAGGTGGGTGGTGGATAAAGTGTTTGGGTCACACGAGTCTCTTGACTCCCATTGGAATGGATCATATGGATCATAAAATGGGTTACCTAGGGGGAGGAACTCCATGTCCTCAAGATCCTCAAAAGGTGCTAAGTCATCCTTCTCCATGATAGTTGGGCCAATGTTCTTGGCAAGTGGGTCAGCCATGAGTGGAGGGCTTGACTTTCTACCCGAGATAAGAAGCTCTAAATCGAGGAGAAGGTTGGGCTCATCGGGTGTAGGGAGGAATAGAAGGAGGTCGCTAGTGTAGCAACCAATGGTGCAAACCGAGGTGATAGACCCTATGCATAGGTGTAGGAGGCTAAGGCTCCTAGGTTGTTCTACCATAGGGGTCAACATGCTAGTCATCTCTAATTGTCATGCTATGCCCTTGAGAAGGTCCTCTAAGGTCTCCACTTGATAGGATGCTTGGATTGTGGTGTGATAGGAGAAGAAGGGCACTAAGGGAAGGTCTTGTTCTATGGGATGGAAAACATGGGCCCGGATCTCTATAATTGGGCTCTCCTTTAGCCAACTAACAATGGGTTCTCCTAAGATGAGCTTGGTCCCAACTAGAGAGGGTGATGTAAGGTGAGGACCATCGTGTGATGTTTCTTTCTCAACTTGGACTTGGGTTTCCTCCAAGGTGGGGAGTGGGTTTGGAGTGTCCTCAACTATTGAATTGGGTATGAGTTCTTCTACCAAGGAGGTGAGAGGGTCTTTTGGGGTGATGAGGGTTGGTGTGTGGTGCTCCCGGGGTGGAGGGTAAAGGGAAACTTGGTTTGGGATTGGTAGTGTGGGGTTTGGGAGTGGAAGTATTGGAGGCTTAGGTTGGGATAGGATTGGGGTTGGAAGTGGAAGGTGGGTCGGGTGATGGGATTTGGGTTGGGTGGTGGTGGCCGACATGGTTCTAGGTGGAGGGATGGAAATGGGGTCCACTTGGGTTTGAATGGTGAGAATAGGGTGAGTGGTAGTCCTTATTGGGAAAATTGGGTTGGTTAGGGGTCTCTTCCCCTTGGGATCGGCCAGTTGTGGAGGGGGGAAAGTGGGGGCCAATTGAGTTTGGATAGTGAGGTTTGGATAGTGGGGATTCCATGTGAATTTGGCGGAACTACATGCTAGACATGCCGACACGTGGAGAAGACCGACTGACTCTTATGGGACCACACATGAACTAGGAGACACAAACTGATGCAAACACTGACTAATGCATCTAGACCTAAACCAATATCCGGTACGTGGCGGAGTTAATCGATCCGAAGATCACTCCCGCAAGTGTGCGACCTCCCGATAGGCGTAGCCTAACGTCGGACAACACCTTTTAAGATTCCGAATTATCGGGATGAAATGCAATTTTAAAACACTTTTTTTTTGTTGTTTTGAAATGATGATCCTAGACTCGACTTATACTATGCAAGACATATGCAACGACTACCCTAGACTCAATCTGGCTCTGATACCAAACTGATGCGGGACGGACACGGGGACCGACTCTACGTGGTATGGACCTCGGACTCTAGACGTGGACACGACCAGCAACACATGATGGGAGAGACATTAGGCCCGACACGGAGAGCTCCCATAGGCTATACGTCGCTAACAGAAGTGTAAACTCACTCGGCGTCCCATGCGAGGGAAAGCGTGGATCGTGCGCGGTTAAGGAACCGGCAGAGTTCAAGGTAGTCAGACTCACTTCCGGACTCGGATCGAGTCACGGGACGGGTCACTCTCACTCTCACAGCGGTGACATGGACACACAGGTTAGTACCTACACTCTCGGCAGCGGCAAAAGACCGTATACTAGCTAAGCAAATGAACGCCAAGAGGTTCGGACCATTACCTCCACGCACCCGGCGTGGCGAAGACAACCCCGGCCAATCACGGACCCCCGATTAACACAATTTTACAGCAGTACAATAATTTGACCCACTCCACGCAGGGAGGTAAAAGGTCACATGCGGGGCCCGGGAATCACGCGAATTGGGTTGACGGGCAACATCTTGATGTCGCCCGGCGGTGTCGAACTCCGCGTTTTCGTGCTTTCCGAACGGCGGGTTCTGCGGGCCCGTGGGGCCCACGGGTGGCGCTGGCATCCGGATCTGCAGGAGTGGGTCCCACTATGATGGGGACGTCTGGTGGCACGCCTCCACGTAAGGCGGTTGGCCGGGAACACCGATCAGTGGCCGAACAACTCCGATCTCCAAGCTTGTGGAATGTTGCCCACGGATTTTTGCTTGCTGTTTTCAGGCGCGCGCTCCGGAAAAATCAACTGCTGCGATCAGCCCCGTCGCCGGAATGCAACGAAACCAGCGCCGTTGGAAAAAGGACTCAAAATCCTCCAACCTAGGGCCAGTGGATTCCTCTGAACCTGCGCGGACCTAGACCTTAACTAATTTTCAATTCTCTGCTACACAGTTCTAGAACTCTCAGTTCAGCACATTAGTTCCCTATAGACGGCCGTTGACCGCCTACTTACAGTGAGATTCAGACTTCAATCTCTTCTTAAAAGTTGTAGATAATCAAACCACGAAGTTGGAACAATTTTTAGAATTGGAGTTGGAGGTGGTGGTGATTTGATAGGATTTTTGGAGTGTCTGGTGGTCGGATCTGGGAACCAGTGGACAGAACTTCAGGTGGATCTGAGAACGATTTGTGAAAAATATGAAATTGATGAACTAGAAATTTACAAAAATTGTGGATGAAGGAGTTGTGGAAGGAAGATCCAGTAAAATTGGGCGAACCAAAGAAAATCAAAAAGTGGACCTAAGACCTAAAACTCAAGGTGGAGATGAATCTGGACAGACTGCTGGCAGAACTGAAAGGGAAGAGTGGACGAAAATCTAAAAATATGGAACGGGATCTGAATGACAAACCAATTTTTTTGGGATATCCTTGACACCTATGGAACCTCCAGTAAAATCCCCAGGTCGATCAGAGCTCGTGGTTGATGTCTGAATTTCGTGGAAGCTGCTGTGGTACTGCGCGGGCAGAACTCCGATGAAGACGATGGCGGTGCGGTGGCGGCTCGTGGCGGCGGCGAGGATGACCGGAACTGATAGGGGAGGAGTCACACCTCCAGAGGCAACCTTCACAGCTGCAAGGGGGGAGAGAGGGTCGCACCAATCTGGAGCTCCAACAATTTCTTTGATTCAAAATGGCATTAATTCATCAAAATGGGAAAATACAAGCATATATAGGTCACCCATCTAATCCATCCTCCACCGTTGGATCTAGGGGTGTGAGATGGAGGGTTGGGATGGCTTGTGACCATTCCACAAAAATACAATTAAAAAAATAAGGGGGGGACAGCCTATTGACTAGGGGGGAATAAGCTTGACATGGTAGGTGGGTGTTGGTTGGAAATGTTGACTATTTTGGTCCCTTGTCCCCCATGTGGACAATTGACCATTCAAACTTCTAGATGCCCCATGTGGCATGTTGACTGACCCCACGTGGGACCCTAGGCTGAGGTGGCCCAATGTGGTGGGGCCCGGGGGGGCCGTGGGGCCCACGGGGTCCGAAATGCTCGTAAGTCCCTATTACACTCAAAATGGCAAACCGAATGCAACGAAATAAATACAAATTACACACACATAAAGTCTAGCTAAATATAATAAATGGGGAGGCTCAACGCGGAGTCTCTAGGCTATCTCCGAGCCAGATGGATGCTGAGGTGGCTCGTGTCGTGCTCCGTGTGCGGTACCGGTGGCTCGGTGTGTCGTGCCGATCAACTGCTCGGGTGTCCACACCACCGAGGACTCGGCTAGCACGGCTATTTCAGCATGCTCCCTGTCCAGCTCCTCCACGTTGAGCCATGTGACGGCTGGCACCGGAGGCTGGGGAACAAGGTCGGCCCCGACAGTGGCAGCAGGAGCAGAAGAACCGCTTGGGGCAGCCATTTATCTGCAAAGATACAACAAACAGAAGATCAGAATAAGCGACGGGTGAAGAGAAATGAAAACTGTAAAGGGGCTCTACTACAAGTAAAATGAATAAAACATTACCAATTTCTAACGAAATTTTGGCAGAGTTTCCCCTAGGCCAGAGGCGTAAGGGAAAACACGGGTGCACGTCCACAAGGAGTGACGGCCCCAACAAAGTCACAGTGGGCCCCGAAGGGCAACACCAAAAGTCCTCATCCGCACAGGCGCGCGCCTCTACCTCTCGCCGGTGCACTGCCCAGAGCCCCTTCCCCGACACACACTACATGTCTTCCCCGGCACACCACAGGGCAAGTTTCCCCGGTATGCCCGCTGGGCGTCTTCCCCTGCACGCCCGGCAGCAGCCCTTCACCGGCACACTTCCTGGGATCACTACCCGGCACAGCCCCGAGCGCCCTTCCTCGGCACGCTCCGAAGGCCGCTCCCCCGGTACGCCCGTGGCGGGCCTCTCCGACACGCTCGGTTGAGCCTTCCCCGGCATGCCCAGGCAGGCTTACCCGGTACACCCTGGCATCTTCTCCGGCACACCCCGTGATGTTCTTCACCGGCACGCCCTGGAGCAGCCCTTCACCGGCACAGGCCCTGCGCCCTTCCCCGACACACACTGCATGTCTTCCCCGGCACAGCCCGTGGTCTACTTCCCCGACGCACCCCCCGAAGTCTACCCTTGCACGCCTCTGCCCCTCGCCCACGGCACGCCTGTTCCCCCCTAACCCGACATGCTCGGGGTCTTCGTCCACGGCACGCCCGAACGGCGACCTCCCACGACGCCGGGAGTAGAAGGAGAGGAGAAGGAGAAGAAGGAAGAGAGGGAGAGGAAAGACGAAGAAGGAGACGAGGAAAGGAAAGAAAAGAGGGGGAGCCCAGGGCTCCGCCATGCCTGAACAGCGAGGAGGACGAAGGAGACCAAGAAAAAGGAGGGAGAAGAAGGAGAAGAAAGAGAAGAAAGGGAAAGAAAGAAGGAAGAGAAAGAAGAGGGAAGAGGGAGAAGGGGAGGGCCTCCGCGACGGTCCCCTCACCGCTGTGATGTCGACGGCGACAACGGCCGCAGCAGTGGCGCTCGGCAATGGAGAAGACAAAGAGAAAGGTGGGGCGGTCGGTTCGTCTACCACCGAAGTGAGAGAAGAGGGGGGGGAAGTTTGAAAGGGGGTCGTTTGAATGAACCGCCCCCGTCCCTTTTATATGGCAAAAAGGGGGGAGAAAAGAAGGAAAATAGAGAAAAGAAAAAAGAAAAAAAGGGAAGGAAAATGAAAAGAAAAAAGAGGGGAAGAACGAATAAAAAAAAAGGAAGAAGAGAAAAGGAAAAAATGAATAAAAAGGAGAAGGGGAAAATAAAATATGAAAAGAAAAAAAGAGTAAATGAAGAAGGGGGAAAACGGAAGAAAAGAAAGAAAAAAGAGAAAAAAAGGGGAAAAGGGGGGGAAGAGAAAACAAAAAAAGAAAAAAAAGTGAGGAGGGAATTTCGACAAAGGTAATAATAATAATAAAAATACTAAATAAATATAAATATACATCTGTATATACATATATATGTACGTATGCGCACATGCATGCGGAGGTGTACGTAAATAATGCACGACGGCAGGTGCCTCCGTGGGCATGTCCCGTCCGCACGCCCCCAGGTGTCGACGAGCACCCGCACAGGCAAAAAAAGGCTTTATCCTTGCGCTGGCATTAGTCCCTTGCCAACGAATAGGTCCCTTCCCGGTGCAAGGCTTCGCACCCTGGCCACCCGCCCTCACACAAATATTGCCATTACGGACCTTTCGTCCGAAGCGGCAGAAAGATCTCCCATTGCGTCGGCATTATTTTCTTGCCGACGAATAAGCCCTACCTTTCGGCTCAAGGCCCCGAGCCCTAGCCAAGCATTACATATCACCCACTTGTCAAGAATATATATATATATATATACATAATAAATAAGAGAAATGGGCTTAAAAAAGAGGTGCCCTGCCAGACTTGTCCCTGCACGGGGCGAGGGCAAAAATGGCAACAACCCAGCTGTGGCGAAAGCCCGAAGGGGCGCTGCAGGCAAAATCGGGTACCCCGCCACGTGAAAACCCGAGAGGGCGCGTGGGCAAAAGCAAGAGGGGGCCGGTGCCGGTGAAAATCCGAAAGGGCGCTTGTAACGGTAATGTGGTTCAAAAAAAAGAGGAATAAAAAAAGGATGAAAGAAACAAAGAGACCAACAATCATGTCAGCTCCCGACGCCTCGTCGGTACTGATCAAGAGACAAAGAGACCAACAATCATGTCAGCTCCCGACGTCTCATCGGTGCTGATGAAGAGACAAAGAGACTAACAATCATGTCAGCTCCCGACTCCTCGTCAGTGCTGATGAAGAGACAAAGAGACCAACAATCATGTCAGCTCCCAATGCCTCATCGGTGCTGATGAAGAGACAAGGAGACCAACCATCACGTCAGCGCCCGGCACCCCGTCGGCACTGATGAAGAGACAAAGAGACCAATAAACCACGTCAGTCCCCGGCACCCTGTCGGCACTGATGAAGAGACGAAGAGACCAACAAACCAGGTCAGCTCCCGGCACCTTGTCGGCACTGATGAAGAGACGAAGAGACCAACAAACCAGGTCAGTCTCTGGCATCCCGTCGGCACTGATGAAGAGACAAAGAGACCAACAAACCAGGTCAGCTTCCAAAACCTCGTCGGCCCTTACGAAGAGACAAAGAGACCGACATATTACGTCAGTTCCCGACACCCCGTCGGCACTGATGAAGAGACAGAAAGACCAACACCCCACGTCAGTCCCCAAAACCCCGTCGGCACTGACAAAGAAGCAAAGAGACCAATATGTTACGTCGGCTCCCAGCACCCCACCGGCGCTGACGAAGAGAAGAAGAGAACAAGCAAACCATATCAACGCCCGACACCCCGTCGGCACTAACAAAGAAGCAAAGAGACCAATATGCTACGTTAGTCCCCGGCGCCCCATCGACGCTGACGAAGAGAAGACGAGACCAATAGAAGAGACCAACAAACCCTGTCAGTTTCCGACGCCCCATCGGCACCGATAAAGAGAAGAAGAGACCAGCACACTACGTCAGTCCCCGACGCCCCGTCGGCACCGACGAAGAGAAGAAGAGACCAACAGAAGATATCAATAAACCCTGTCAGTCCCCGACGCCCCGTCGGCACTGACGAAGAGAAGAAGAGACCAACACAAGAGATTGTTAGGTCCCGTAGTGCAGGAACACGGATCTAGAGGGGGGGTGAATAGATCCTATTGCTAAAAATCATGACCAATTAAAAACACAAACTAGCACACAGCGGAATTTACCAGATTGAAAGGATTGAGGAAATTAATCTAAACAAGTTTAAACTTGATTCACTCAATCTCGCCGAGCTCATACGATAGCACAAATAGATATGATAGTGAACACACAATCACAAGAATCAAACCACAGGACACGGGGATTTTTAAGGTGGTTCGGGACCACGACGGGCTCCCTACGTCCACCCCTGACCAAACCGGTGAGGCTTCACTACACGCTACAAAATGTAGCAACACAGGGACGAACCCCAACACACATAGACGCTGCTTTCACAGCAAAACACACACACGAGTCCTTGCCTCAACCTGCTGCCACAGCAACACACACACACATACACATACACTGGGGAGCACACCCCGAACAATATACCTTACACGGAGATACAGCTCCGTCCACACACGCGTAGGGCAATGCCTACACAACCACACGGGAGAAAACTCCCAACAACACACATGGATATACTCCTCACAAATCGACACACATAAGACCACACACACACTCGGAGACCCCTTTCTCCGAACACCCACACAAAATATTCTGTCAAATGTATATGTAACAATCACAAATATATACTATGACCTTCCACACAAATTCTATAGATGTAAACTAGAAGAATGCATCAAGTATAAGGCTCCTCCTTCTTCATCAAAATCTGATTCTCCTTGCTCGTTGATGGATGATCATAATCTTGACATCATCTTCTTCCTCTCCTCTAGCCGCTTCTCTTTTCCTTATTCCAATCTCCTCTCTTCAACTGAAAGAGTAGATGGACATAATGAGTTCAATCTTTAAGCTAATCTCAAACAAGAATATAGACTTGAATGGTTTAGAGATTCCCCTCTTCTTCACCTATACAAAAGAATACATGAGCATTAGAGATGTTGTATCACAAAGATTGTAGCTCATATATATATGCAAGAGAGAGTGAACAAAGAACATGTAAATGATTATTACACATCTTAGATGCCCATTCAAAATCTTGAACAATCTCAAACAAAAGATATAGAAGTGAAAGATCAAGATTACTCCCTCATGAAATCCTTCTGCAGGATGAAGAACGAACTTGAAGTAAGTGTGAAGAAATGCAGCATGAACAAAGGTTGGATCTTGATTTCAGAAATAGCTTTCAGTTGTATATGATCTTTGGCCTTGATTCAAGCTTCTTCCTTTCAATTTCAGCTTCAGAGCAAGGTGGAAGAGGGCTTGGGAGCTTCAACTCCGAACCTGCACACATAAGGGTTGGAAGAAAATAATTTTCAGATCTAGCATCCTCTCCCTTAGGGTTTACAACCCAAGAGTTGTATATAAGTGTTTAGAATGGTCAAGGAACAGCCTAGGGACCAGATCCACGAATTAGGGAGATGTATAGGGCATTTGGAATTGATTGGTTGGACTTTCAGAGCAAGAAAACGGCGGTCAAAAAGTGCGGCTCGAGGTCCGACAGGAATGGGTCGACCCTTGGGGTCGACCCTCGGGCAATCAGAAGCCAAACAGAACACTTTTTGTGTTCTGTTTTACAAGGGTCGACCCCAGGGGTCGAACCTCGCAATGCCAAAAACTAAACAGAACTAAAAACAAGTTCTGGGTTAAAGGGGTCGACCCTTGCATGGGTCGACCCCAGGGGTCGACCCTTTCAGGCAGACTACACAAAAATGGGTCTGTATTGATTCTGTTTGAACATAACCTGAGAGGGTCGACCCCTACTAGATTGGGCCTGAAAAACAACTAAAAACACCATCAATTCAATGGGAAACAATTGATTAAATGTTACCATCATCCCATGAAGATCAACTATGATTTTTCATCCTGAAAGACAAGATAAAGTAAGGTGTTAGTTGACAATCAAGATCTTTACATCAAGCATTAACACTATGACCATGTTCACAATAAGTTACTTCGTTGAACCTATTCCAAGAGTGAAAGATGGAACTTACAACATTGTTTTACCTGAGTTTCACATTGTCCTTAAATGCTTGTTCTTTTGTTGAATCGTTCATGTAAGAATCATGGAGTTCCAATATTGAATTACCATTGCATGATCAACAAATTTGGAATCAAGGTACGCATAACAATGTTGAGTCACATTCCATGTGATCAATCCACAAGCTCATCAAACCACATATCATTCCCTCCATTCATTTAGCATTACCAAAGTACACATTCATGATATGTGGCTCAATATGACATGATGCTCAATATAAGGGGCTCAATATGACATGATGCTCAAAATGACATTTATCCAAGTATGTTTTTCATAGAGGCTTCTCATTAAATACAAATCAATCTCACCAAGTGTAGAGACAACGTATATGCAATGTTTGTGCTAACATCAAAGCACATATGCATCCACATGATGATAAGCCTTGTAGAATTACAATTCATCCACATGATGATAAGCCTTATAGAATTACAATGCATCCACATGATGATATCCCAAAAGAAATAGTTTATGATCATTTTCACAACCAGTTCAAGTGAAGAGCATTCACGCACAAGGCTAAGCAACAAAGGCATTTTGTAATCATCAAAATCACATACACAACAATCTCCTCCATTTTGATGATGACAAAATATTATGCTATAATGCTCTCTCCCCCTTTTACAGAATCAGAAATGGGGATCATGATGGGGAATCATGATGGGGATCATGATGGGATACCAAATGATGAAATGAAACTCTTATACCAATTGTCTGATACCAATTTGTTGAAATTGGAAATGCAAATGTGGACAATATGGTCATATAGAATGCAAGATGACAAAATGATATGCAAATGCTCACGAGTTGTAGCAATTGAAAATGGTGGATGGCATGACAATAATGAGCAAGTAAACAAGCACTCAAACACTCATAGAAAGGTATTGACTCATGCAAGTCCTGATGAGTTAGGCAGATAAGATCACATGCAAAGCTCCCCCTGTGACATTGACACATTAGATGACTGACTTTTATTTTCAAATTTTTGATTTTTAGTTTTCTTGTGAAATGCATGAAACAGGATGTATGAAAATGATGAGACATGAAATGCATATAATGTAATCAAGCAGATATCTATAGATACATGCAACAAAATTCCTTCACAAGAAGTGATACCAATTGATTTATAGTGAGGGGATATGTGTAGGAGAAGTGCAAGTGAGTCATTACGTTCAGAATGCTCATGATTACACCTAGAGGATTGTGCAGATAAATAGGAGAAGACGTACAACAGGTCAAGCAATTGATCAAATTTTCAAAATACATATCAAATCAAATTACCATGTGCAAGTGAGTAACATGAGAATGAAGTTTAGCCATATGGATAACCAGATTTTCAAGTAAACACAATAGTAAGTGTACAAACTGCATTTCAATCTAGAGAATAGCGTATTGGAGGCTTCGCTCTACCTCAATCAAATATATCATCAGAAATTTTCATATTGACAATCTGAATTTTTCTAAGAAGGATCAGGTTCAAAATAATTCCTTTTTACGCGAGGAGACACATGGAGCTCATGCCAGAATCCCCGGTTACTCAGAGTACTAAACCTTGTCACCTTATTTGAACAGAGATACTTTAGTCAACACTTTTCAAAATGAACCACATCACGTCTCAGGTGACATGTGCCCAGTTTACTCAGTGAGACTTAGCATTGCTCTGCCTTTCATTTCATCCATCTTTTGTATGTGGAGGTAGGGAGCTTTTTCCTCAACTGTCTCTTATCATCCATGCAGCAAGTTGAATTACTTTAGAGTGTTGAAAAGAAATTCATATATATTTATGAATAACACTCAATTTCACATTAAAGTGCATGAAGTGTACGAATTTGATTTAACATGTATGGAGAAAATTTAACTTAAAACAAGATAGTGTATCTCCCCCTATGTAAATCCAATAAGCATGAAATGCTCCCCCTGAGAGTTTGACATGAAGCACACTTGTTAAGACTCAGATGTAACATTATTTAACAATAGAGTATTCGGTCTTTGAAGTTTCAAAGGAAGGGGTTGAATAGCATATAATAACATACAAGCATACAATGGGGATATGCATATACAATGCAAAATGAAAAGGTATGCAATCTCAATGCTTGAAATGTTGGCTCCAAAGATATGATGATCAATGCTGGAAGTATTCTTTTTGGCATTTATGCAACATGAAATGTTCAAGATGATGCATTTCAAAATCTGCACTATATGCATGCTAGAAATGCCAGCTATGCAACAAGACACACGATGAGCTTCATCTTCCAAAAGCACTATGTGAATGATATGTAGAGAGTGATTTGCAAATATGCAATGTGATGCAGGATTCGAGATTTGACATGACACTCTATATGCACCTAATGCAACTAATACATGTCATGCATTACCAAATGTTAAAATGTGAGGTCATCACTTTATTCTGAAAAGAGAATTCAGAAAATTTATTCAGAGCATCAAAATCATCACATGTGAACTTTTCTTGAAAATAGTTATGCTTTTAACCAAAAAGATGAGTGGCACATTGGTAAATACCATGGAACATTGATCAACTTCAGTCCTCAAAAAGTTCAGCCACAGAACAACATCATCATGCAGAAAGAATGGAATACATCAATCTCAAAATTTTCAGCATGCAAAACTCCCCCATAATCAATGCATGATTTAGAAATTTCATTTAAGTTGGATGCCATATGCATAAATGATTCATGGTACCGGGCGGAGTCATATTCTCACACATGGTGATAGCTTTCAGACAGGCTTGACCTATCCTTCCACATGTCACCATTTTATATACCATGTAATCATTGAAATGATGATCAGAAACAAATATATGCACATTTGACATCCGGAGTTTAGCAAAAGGCATTCAATGGCTACACTCTCATATATACTGCTAAGATGTTCCAATACCATTCAGCCAAGCATTCATCATCCACATTGTCAGGAGCAACCAAGGGGTATTCAAAACTTCAAAATCACTGTCTGTCAAGATATAGCATTAACATCACGATCAAAGAGCTTCAAACAAACACTTTATTTTCTCACCTTTGTCTTGAGTTACCTTTATTGACATTTTCAGATTCTTTGCTTTATTTCACTTGTTGTCATCTTCATCAACAAGCTCCTTCCTTTCTCTCCTGTAAGAATTAGAATGATATCAGCCAGAAGAAATGGAAGCAGATCTAATCTTGCATTGAAGTCCTCTTGAGCTCCTTTCTTTCTCTCCTGCAAGAAATATAACGATATTAGCCAAAGGAGTTCCATTGAGATCCCAAATTCACATCTTATAGATAGAAGCATGTAAGGATATAAAAAGACGAAGAACCCCATGCCAAAACCCTTCCAAAACTCCTTAGGATAAGAAGATAAACTCTAAGGGTAATGGGGTAAAAGTTCAAACCAATCGGTCCTCAAGATGAGCATTTCGACACCAACTGAGGAACAAGCAAAACTGCCTAAGACAGTTAATCTGAGCCCAGAAATGCCAAACATGAATTAAACTCCATCTAGGCACATGGTGATACATTCAAACATTTGAATTCTTACCATGATTTCAGGGGTTGATGGTCATTATCAAACCTGCACTGTAAAGAGCTCAATTCATGTCAATATCAATTCAATACAAATGAGAAGGCCAATATCAATACTTTTCTTCCACAAGACAATCTCCTATGAGCTGCAAGTATGTATGATGAATTGCAGCTATCAATTACAAGTGACTCACTCAACTTGTGTAAAGAGTCAAGTCTATGCATATGAAGCACATGAAATACATAAGACTGCCTCTACAGTCAAATTAGTATCAATTCAAGGACAAACCCATGTTTACCAAAGCATTACACCAAAGACTGGCCAAGTTGACTTAGGCCTCAACAAATGTCGACTTGAAGCACCCATGACCACAGATTGGCCTTAAGGCATTCCTCTATCAAAGTCCTCATATTGCAGACTTGAGTATCCAAGCGTCCTTAGATCTTTGGAGTTTAGTAGCACTTGAAGAAGAGCATTCCATGGCAATTCATTTTCTATACTTGTGTCTTGAACATCCATCAACTTCCAAGCTTTCCACTTGGCCCCAAGACAATCCTACAATAAAGTTCTCATTTGGTTGCTTTGGGTACCCAAACCTTCTTGGGTCCCGGATGATTAGTTGCACCTCTAGTGGGTGTCTTCCACAGTTTTTGGGCATGCATATCATGAAAATACATTAAAGAGCAAACATTCATGGTATGCCCAAACTCACCACAATAATGACAACAACCAAGAGACTTCACAGAATTCTCATAAACATGACAATCAAATTTCTGTGATTTGGCATGAATGTTATCATTATAAGCATGGAAATTTTTCTTCTTCACAACAAGATGAGCATGAAATTTTTGTGGGTTTGCAAAAGTATAATTATTTTTGACTTTCAAATTCTTTCTTTCATTTGCTTGCCAACACTGTGACACATGGTGTCCTGGCTTTCCACATGTAAAACAACCACCCCTTTCTCTTTTGGAAACAAGTTCATTTTTGCATGCTTTCAAATCATCTGATTTCATCAAAAAGCAATCATGCATCATATGAAAAAGTTCACCACAATAAAAACATGAGATTTTCTTTATGGATGCATGTGTGTGTGCAACTTGATTTTCCATGGCATTCATCGTGACACCAACAACATTTTTAGCATTTTGATGCAAATTTTGTTTCTTTTTCAGACTTTCATTTGATTGCTTTGTTGTTTGAGGAACAGATTGATTTGGAGACCCATTTGATGTGCTGGCTATATTAGAACTATGAACAAAAGATGTGTAGACTTTGTTTTCAAAGTTCATTTTGTTCACAAGATTATAGCACAACCCCTCTTTTTGGAAGTTCACCTTAGTCCCCAATATCTTGTTCAAATTTTCTTCCCCATTCACAAACTTACACAAAGAAGTATTCAGATCAAGAATTTCTTTTTCAAGTGATGAAATGTGCAATTCATAGGAAATGATCTCATTTTCACAAGAAATGACTTTTTCATTCAATTGAGCATTGATGGTTTGGTAGCTTTCCATCTTTTGTTCTAACACAGGCATCTTGTCAGATTCATCAACAATCACAGATTTCCCCTTTTCAAGTTTTTCAAGATTTTTCAATCTACTTTCAAGCAGGGAGATCTGAATTAGCATTGCACTATTCTCCTTTTTGAGTTCTTCATTTTCATTTGCAAGTTTATCATTCATAATCAATTCATTGCAAATATCCTGATCAATTGAGTTTGATTCCATTTTGTTACTTAGATCTTTTTCAATTTTCTCCAATTGATTGATTTTATTCTTGAGGGCAACATTCTCATTTCTCAAACAGGCAATGGTTTCTTTGTGACATTCAACATCATGCTCTAAAACTTCATTCAACTTATCAAGCTCAGAACACTTATCATAAGAACCATTTTCATTGAGCATGTTTTCATATTTCTTTTTCAGTTTTCTGCTTTCCGACTTGACTTTCTTATATTATTTTGCCAACTCATCATAAGCATCAACAAGATCTTCAAGAGTAAATTCTTCAGAATCTGAATTTACCTCTTCTGCATTTTTGTCACTTTGTTGATCTGTATCATCGGCCATGAGACATTTTTGTCTTTCCTTCTCTTGAGCTTTGATCAGTCGGTCCATTAGCTCCTTCGCCGTCCTACAAGAAGATACAAATGGACACTTGTTACTACTTACAGAAGCTTTCAATAAACTCAAAGCAGTAACATTATCATGATGCATCATTTTATCCTGATTAGACCACTTGGTCTCATCTAGAGGTGTTGGGTCCCGTAGTGCAGGAACACGGATCTAGAGGGGGTGGTGAATAGATCCTACTAATAAAAACTATGACCAATTAAAAACATAAACAAGCGCACATCGGAATTAACAACCTTGACGAGATTGAAGATTACACTCAAACAAGATGATTGAATTCTCTCAATCTCACCGTTCACACACGATTAGGATAAACACATTAAGCTATTAAACATAACAAGGCAAACCACAATGCGAACCATAGGACACTGAGATTTTTAAGGTGGTTCGGGACCACGACGGGCTCCCTACGTCCACCCCTCATCAAACCCGGTGAGGCTTCACTCGGGGAAAAATCCCCAACACGGAGACGACGCTCCAAACACACACTGGGATGAATCACCACACACACACGGGGACACGCCCCAACACTCACACAGACGGAGACGAAGTCTCCCACACGATCCGACGACCAGATCACAAACACATACACGATCCGACGATCGGATCACAACACACACACGATCCGACGATCGGATCACAACACACACACACACACACTACAACAACCGCAGCACAAAGACACAAACACGATCGCACGTAGACGATCAAACACGACCGTATACACAAATGGTCACACACACAAATATCTCTATTGTTCAAAAAATAAACACAAATATTCAAGCATGCTCAAACCCAATATCTAGATCATAGAACATATCACAAAGAACTGATAGAAGACATAGAAGTGATCCCCCTTTGTTCTTCAAGGCCAGTTGATGATGTTCCTTGAACCACGAGTTGGAGAGAAGCCGGATGAAGACGTTTCTTGTGTCCTCTTGATCCTCTCTTCGATCCGCACCTTTTCTTCTTCTTCCACGATCTCCAGATCTTCACGGAAGTAGATGACCTCCTCCTTGCAAGAGCTCCACCACGTTCTCCCCTTTTCTTCACCTATACGAATGAACAAATGTGCATTAGGGTTAATCACTTCTGAAATTCGGAGCAACACATTGATATATATAGGAGACAAACCAAATGACCCATATACCCCTTCTAAAATGAGTTTAAAACACCCTAACATGATTAGGAACCATTAGGGTATATTTTAGAATGGTTTAATAGGGTTTACAATAAGTTTAAAACACTTTCGTAAGTCCCGTTCGGAAGGGGTCAACCCTTGGGGTCGACCCTCGGCAACCAGGTTGCTGGAATACACAAAAAGAGGCCCTCTATTACAAGGGTTGGGGTCGACCCTTTCAGTGGGGGTCGACCCCTAGCAACTAGGTTGCTGTCGGGGCCAAAAAAAGAGCCAAGTTTAAAGGGGTCGACCCCATGGGTCGACCCTTTTAGTGGGGGTCAACCCCAAGGGTCGACCCTTTCAGGCAGGGTACACAAAAATAGCTCTGCGCGCTTCGGCGGCAGGAATTAATTCTCCTATCTCCGAACTCCAATCGAAGCGAGACTAGAGGCGTTGGAAAGAGGACTCCCAGAGCTACAACATAAAATTTTTAGAGGGGAGATCCAATGGTTGGATTGAAAATGGTGAAGATTTTAAGATAGTTTGAGTTTGAAAAATAACTAAAACCACCATCAAACCAAAGGGAAACAATTGATTAATTGTTACCATAATCCCATGAAGATCAACAATGATTTTGCATCCTGAAAAATATGATAAATCAAGAGGTTAGTTGAGAATCAAAATATATGAGTTATGCATTAACACTATGAACATGTTCACAATGAAATACATCATTGAACCTATTCAAACATGCGTTTTGCTTCTCAAATCACTTTGCAAAAATATATTTGACCAAATGACAAACTTTTGTAATGATAAGCATGAATCTATCATTCAATCAAATATAATAACATGGAAGCTCAACCATTAAATCACATTCTTGAATCAACCAAATCTTCAACATCAAGATGCTTCATTACACAAGTGTTAACAATCATGCCAATGCAAAGCATACGTAATATCATAGAACCACATTCATTCAAATGGCATTCTTGTTGATTAAAAACTCACGAGAAGCATTGATATAAATAGGGGGATCCTCCAAGACGTCTCAACCAAAAGTTAACAACATGTCCCATGCATTTGAATAACATGTATGACCATCAAACCTCTTGTAGGAAATGCATGAAGATTCCCAACCAAGACTGTGAAAAGCTGTTTGATGATATACATGAAATATAGAAGAGTCAACGTAAAGTAATGAGTGAGTCAACTCCCTTTTTCAATAAGATCTTCATTGATGCACTTCTTTGAGTTCCAAACATGAATCATGGATTTTGATCCTGCAAATCAAAATATTCAAGGCATGAGATTCTTAAATACAAATCATTCATATAACTTTCAAACATGAACAAAGTTAAACTCCATTTTTCAATAAGATCTTCATTGATGCACTCCTTTGAGTTCCAAACATGAATGATGAAGTTGTGTTCCTACAAACCAACATAAATATAATATTATAAAGATATAACACATGTTGCTCAATAAATCACATACACACACAAACACAATCGTTTTGATATCATTGAAACCAAACATGAACTAGGGAATGCAACAATCTCCCCCTTTTTGATGATGACAAAACGATGTGTGTGATAATTCAGATTTTACAAACATAGGTAAACATTGAGCATACACCAATTCTTCCATGATCCTCAAGACAACAACAAGTATAAGGCATTGAGCATTGAGCACACACATACCAAGCATTCTCCCCCTTTTTGTCATCTACAAAAAGATAGGGGGTAATGGGATATGAAATGAACATGTTAGGGCAAAGGAGATGAGTTTCCAATTTAAGGGCCAATTGATGTTTAAGTAGGGGCTCAACCATATGAAACTAAGTGTTGATCAAGGTAGAGGCACAAACATAGATAATGTCAATTCTTGAAGAGAGAGAGCTTCAAAGATAGCATTTGTTAATCATGATAACATTTGTTGGTTGAACTCATTTTGACATTTATCCAACATGAAGTGTTCAGAATATGCATTTCAGAATGAACTGTGCCAATTGTTGAAAAGTATGGATTTGATCAAGATGATATCATGATTGACCTATATGCATGCTAAAAATGTTAAATATGTAAATATGGAAATTAGCACTGAATATGCACTTTGTGAATGCTAATCATGCAAGATATGAAGCTATGCACATGATAACTTCTATCCTTCAAATGCAAGGTTTATGCTCAGAATTAGACTCAAGGGGAATGCATGAACATGCAAGCACACAAGCACAATCGTCATGCACACATATAGTATATATAGTAACTCCCCCTTAATGAGGCACGGGTTAAGAAAAGAGCATGTGATTCAAATTCAAGAGTATAAGACATGAAACATAACTAAGAGGTTTTATGCAAACACAACTAGGAGTACTACATAAACCATGAATGTAGGCAAATTCATAAAATACATATATCACAAAAATATCCATGTGAAATGTGAGGCAATGACTAATGAGCTTCAAAGTATATGGATTTTCAGATTTTCTAAAGAACACTAGAAGGTAATCTCCTCTCTACACTTTCACTTTAGATTGTCGACTATCGGTAGCTTCGCACAACCCCTATTTTGATTCTTTTAATGGACGTCACTTTTCGGCGTGAGTTTCCTCATATGTCTCAATGGGGATTCCCGGCTACTTGGATTCATCACACATATGGATTTTTGTTTCTCCTTTTGACACGAGTTTCCTTCTTTGTTTCAGGGGGGATTCTCAATTACTCAGATCCACATTCCACTTATTCAATTTTTTGTGGGGTAGGCAGCTTTTTCCTCACGATTACTCTTTAATGTCCATGTAGAGATTCAAGTTCCCTTTAAAGTGTTAGAAGGACTTTCTTAAATCCTTATCAATGAAAGTCATTAAATTCATTATGTGCAAGAGTGTGAGAGTAAATTTTTATTTTGCATATATAAAATAAATTTGACAAGACACGGCTATGACTCCCCCTAAATGTATGCACGGTCAGAAACAAATCCTCCCCCTTAATATATGACATGTATCACATATGAATAAACTCACTGCATTGTTATTTATCAAGGAGGTGAGGTCTTAGAATATTCCAAGAAAGGTTTTATAAAATAAGTACATACACGCATGCAAGGATTTATGGAAGCATTCATGCAAGCATTCATGAATGAAGGTATGCATGAGACTCATATTCACAATGATATGCATGGATTTATGAATGATATGCTAATATGTCAATGCATTCTTTTTATGCATGTTTTCAGTTTTTCCAAAGACTTGAGCATTTAAGAAGAGCATGAAGCAGGTGAATGCATGAGATGGATTTTCAATGATTTTGGCACTGAATCATGAGTGTTATATTTCAGATTTCATCATGAAAAGTCATGTCCCTTAGAACCCAAATGTTCAACCATGATCATTCAAAGATAATATTTCATGAGACATAAGCTTCAGTTTGAACATGATACGCCCTACATGTGTGAATATGCAAATAACCAAGTTTCCAATAGATTTCACACAAAATTTGGCAAATGAGCAAGATAAGTGTTTAAACAACTATTATCAAGAGTATATTTCTGAACATGTCAAACAACTTATCAATTTGGCGAATCAATCACATATGGTCAATGAGCTTTAAACTGAGCCATGGTCAGCATTCAATATCAATTGTTGCATTTGATCAAGCAAGTCCATAGTTCAGAGAATTTTACCTTATGAAACAAGAGAGTTTTTCAGATTCAATTTGAAAGCTATTCAAATCAAAGGTAAATTGATTTCATTCAAAACACAAGGTTCCTTATAAGCCATATAATTCAATTTCTGAATTTTGGTACTAGGCGGAGAACATAGGTCCGAAGACCACCATCACGCTTGGTGGAAGTATCCAGTTGAACGTAGTCCAACCTTTTCTAATCACCATTTGATATACCAAATATTCATCCATTGAAGACATATGTAGCTTGTGAAGAATTTAGAGCATAACATGAGAACACACCAAGATCTTATTCCAAAACAACAAAATCATCAAGTTTGACAATGAAGAAGCAAAGTTGGGGTTTTACCATATGAGTGTGCCTTGTTCCATTTTATTGGAACCCCTTTCATTCTTTATTTACCTCAAGACACACTTGCATCAAAGCCAATTCATCCAACGGATTTGGGCACCCAAGCCTTTTTGGGTCCATGGATGTTAGTAGCATTGCCACCAAATACTTTCTTCTTTTTCGTTGCCACAATATCATCATTCTTCATGATCCTGCAATCCTCAATGCATGTCCATGGTTTCCACAATAAAGGCATTGAGGAAAAATAGTTTTACTAAAAGGCTTCCTTTTAGGAGTAAAGGAATTTTCAAATCCATTCCATCTTCTATTTTCAAAAGGTCTAGATTTAACAAAATTAGACCTAGCATGCATTCTAGAAGCATGGAGATTTTCTATTTTCAAAAACCAACACTCTTTCATAACATGACCGTATTTCCCATAATGAAAGCAACAAGGAGTTGTGGGTTTACGGAATGATTTTTCATTGTTTGCATGAGTGTTCGTGAATGAATTTTTCTTTTGGGATGCAAACCTTTTAGCATGGGAAGCATGTTCATTTTTGAATTTTCTTTGAAAGTTAAACGTAGCATTCATGGCACGATAATCATCATTTTGTTTCACAAAGCAATCATCCATGACATGGCCAAGTTTGTGACAATAAAAGCATGAGGTATTTTTCTTTTTACATACAAGTTTGTCATCCTCTTTCGTAACAACACAATCATCCATTACATGTCCAAACACACCGCAATAGAAGCATTCAACATTGGACTTCGATTTTTGAAATCCATTTGGCATGGTTGGTTTGACATTTTTCTTTTTCGTAAAATCATTTTCAGATATTTTCATTTGTGCAATTGGAGGTGGTGCCTTAGAAGTGCTTGGAATATCAGATGCATGAACAAATGAAGTTTTCAATTTAGATTCAAAGGACTTTTTGTTGACCGGGGTGTATCCAAGACCTTCTTTTTGAAAGTTCACCTTAACACCCAACATTTTATCCAAATTTTCTTTCCTTTGACAAATCTAGATAAATCATATTTTAAGATTTGCACTTCTTCTTCAAGAGTAGAAACATGCAATTCGGCACTCGTGATTTCTTCTTCACATGCACAAACTTTCTCATTCAACAAGTAATTCACAGATTTGAAGCTTTCATTTTCATCCTTGAGTTCTTTGTTTTCAACATTCATGAAATGTAGTTTTTCAGTCAATTTCTCAAGGACTTTCTCAATTTCAACAAGTTTTGAAATCCTAGCAAGCATTTGTTCATTTTCAGATTTTAACAAAGCATTTTACTTTTCAAGTTTATCAGAGCTTTTCAACCTACTTTCAAGTAGAGAAATCTGAATTAGTATAGCACCATTATGCTTTTTGAGCTCCTCATTTTCAATCATGATCCTCTTGTTGTCAATTTCATTGTCAAGCAATTTATCAAACATTTTATCATCATCAGAAAGAGATGCTAGCTTGCTTTTAAGATGTTTTTGTGTTTCTTCGAGCAATGAAATCTTAGACAACAAGTGTTTGTTTTGATCAAGCAAATCATGGGAATCAGTATCAATTTCAAGAGCAGTATTAGATTTTCTAAACATCTCAAGCTCCTCATTCATTCAAGGCATCTCATCTGAAAATAATTCAACTTTGGATTCTAGAAGTTCTTTTTCATATTCTAGGTTTTCAATCTTTGACTCCAAAGTTTTACAATTTTCACAAGAAGGATTATCATGCACATTCTCATTAATCTTCCTTTTCAAGGTTTTATTTTCAGATTTGAGTTTCTTGCATTTGTCATACACCGTAGCATATGCCATTCCTCAATAGAGAGTTCTTCGGATTCAGAATTTACCTCATCATAATTTTTTTTATTGAGTTGATCATCATTGTCGGCCATGAGACAATTTTGTCCTTCCATCTCTTGAGCTTTGATCAACTGATCCATGAGCTCCTTGGCCGTTCTACAAGAAGAAACAAATGGAAACATATGAGTATCAATGGCTCCTTTCAATAAATTTAGGACAATGATATTTTCATGGTTTTTCAATTTATCTTGACTAGACCACTTGGTCTTATCTAGAGGCAATATGTGAGGACCATCATAAATCAACTTCCAAAGATTAGGATTAATTGAATTGATTAGTCCACACATTTTACATATCCATGAAGTAACATCAGTACCATTAAGAATAGGAAGGCAATTCATCGACACGTGCTCAACAGAAAAATTTATGATTGTAGAATGCACTAGGATCACTCTGTAGATCGTGAGATCTAGGGACAGCAGAGCCTCGCTCTGATACCAATTGTTGGGTCCCGTAGTGCAGGAACACGGATCTAGAGGGGGGGTGAATAGATCCTACTACTAAAAACTATGACCGATTAAAAACATAAACAAGCGCACAGCGGAATTAACAACCTTGACGAGATTGAAGATTACACTCAAACAAGATGATTGAATTCTCTCAATCTCACCTTTCACACACGATTAGGATAAACACATTAAGCTATTAAACATAACAAGACAAACCACAATGCAAACCATAGGACACTGAGATTTTTAAGGTGGTTCGGGACCACGATGGGCTCCCTACGTCCACCCCTCACCAAACCCGGCGAGGCTTCACTCTGGGAAAAATCCCCAACACGGAGACGACGCTCCAAACACACACGGGGATGAATCCCCACACACACGGGGACACGCCCCAACACTCACACAGACGGAGATGAAGTCTCCCACACGATCTGACGACCGGATCACAAACACATACACGATCCGACGATCGGATCACAACACAAACACGATCCGACGACCGGATCACAACACACACACACACACACGCTGCAACAACCGCATCACAAAGACACAAACACGATCGCACGTAGACGATCAAACACGACCGTATACACAAATGGTCACACACACAAATATCTCTATTGTTCAAAAAATAAACACAAATATTCAAGCATGCTCAAACCCAATATCTAGATCATAGAACATATCACAAAGAACTGATAGAAGACATAGAAGTGATCCCCCTTTGTTCTTCAAGGCCAGTTGATGATGTTCCTTGAACCACGAGTTGGAGAGAAGCCGGATGAAGACGTTTCTTGTGTCCTCTTGATCCTCTCTTCGATCCGCACATTTTCTTCTTCTTCCACGATCTCCAGATCTTCACGGAAGTAGATGATCTCCTCCTTGCAAGAGCTCCACCACGTTCTCCCCTTTTCTTCACCTATACGAATGAACAAATGTGCATTAGGGTTAATCACTTCTGAAATTCGGTGCAACACATTGATATATATAGGAGACAAACCAAATGACCCATATACCCCTTCTAAAATGAGTTTAAAACACCCTAACATGATTAGAAACCATTAGGGTATATTTTAGAATGGTTTAATAGGGTTTACAATAAGTTTAAAACACTTTCGTAAGTCCCGTCCGGAAGGGGTCGACCCTTGGGGTCGACCCTCGGCAACCAGGTTGCTGGAATACACAAAAAGAGGCCCTCTATTATAGGGGTCGACCCCTGGGGTCGACCCTTAGCAACTAGGTTGTTGTCGGGGCCAAAAAAGGAGCCAGGTTTAAAAGGGTCGACCCCAAGGGTCGACCGTTTCAGGTAGGGTACACAAAAACAACTTTGCGCGCTTCGGCGACAGGAATTAATTCTCCTAGCTCCAAACTCCGATCGAAGCGAGACTGGAGGCGTTGGAAAGAGGACTCCCAGAGCTACAACATAAAATTTTTAGAGGGGAGATCCAATGGTTGGATTGAAAATGGTGAAGATTGTAAGATAGTTTGAGTGTGAAAAACAACTAAAACCACCATCAAACCAAAGGGAAACAATTGATTAAATGTTACCATAATCCCATGAATATCAACAATGATTTTGCATCCTGAAAAATATGATAAACCAAGAGGTTAGTTGAGAATGAAAATATATGAGTTATGCATTAACACTATGAACATGTTCACAATGAAATACATCATTGAACCTATTCAAACATGCGTTTTGCTTCTCAAATCACTTAACAAAAATACATTTGACCAAATGATAAAGTTTTGTAATGATAAGCATGAATCTATCATTCAATCAAATATAATAACATGGAAGCTCAACCATTCAATCACATTGTTGAATCAACCAAATGTTCAACATCAAGATGCTTCATTACACAAGTGTTAACAATCATGCCAATGCAAATCATACATAATATCATATAACCACATTCATTCAAATGGCATTCTTGTTGATTAAAAACTCATGAGAAGCATTGATATAAATAGGGGATCCTCCAAGACGTCTCAACCAAAAGTTAACAACATATCCCATGCATTTGAATAACATGTATGACCATCAAACCTCATGTAGGAAATGCATGAAGATTCCCAACCAAGACTGTGAAAAGCTGTTTGATGATATACATGAAATATAGAAGAGTCAACGTAAAGTAATGAGTGCGTCAACTCCCTTTTTCAATAAGATCTTCATTGATGCACTCCTTTGAGTTCCAAACATGAATCATGGATTTTGATCCTGCAAATTAAAATATTCAAGACATGAGATTCTTAAATACAAATCATTCATATAACTTTCAAACATGAACAGAGTTAAACTCCCTTTTTCAATAAAATCTTCATTGATGCACTCCTTTGAGTTCCAAACATGAATCATGAAGTTGTGTTCCTGCAAACCAACATAAATATAATATTCTAAAGATATAACACATGTTGCTCAATAAACCACATACACAGACAAATACAATCGTTTTGATATCATTGAAACCAAACATGAACTAGGGAATGCAACAAGAGGTAATATGTATGGACCATGACAAATCAATTTCCAAATACTAGGATTAATAGAATTGATCACCACACACAATTTACCTAGCCATGAATTAAAATTCAAACCAGTGAAGATTGGCAAACAGTTCATTGATATATGTTCAGTAGAAAAATTCATGATTGTGGAATGCACTGGGATCACTCTGTAGATCGCAAGATCTAGGGACAACAGAGCCTCGCTCTGATACCAATTGTTGGGTCCCGTAGTGCAGGAACACGGATCTAGAGGGGGGGAGAATAGATCCTACTGCTAAAAACTATGACCAATTAAAAACACAAACTAGCACACAGCGGAATTTACCAGATTGATAGGATTGAGGAAATTAATCTAAACAAGTTTAAACTTGATTCACTCAATCTCACCAAGCTCACACGATAGCACAAACAGATATGATAGTGAACACACAATCACAAGAATCAAACCACATGACACGGGGATTTTTTAAGGTGGTTCGGGACCACGACGGGCTCCCTATGTCCACCCCTCACCAAACCGGTGAGGCTTCACTACACGCTACAAAATGTAGCAACACGGGGACGAACCCCAACACACACACACGCTGCTTTCACAGCAAAACACACACACAAGGCCTTGCCTCAACCTGCTGCCACAGCAGCACACACACACATACACACACACCGGGGAACACACCCCGAACAATATACCTTACACGGAGACACAGCTCCGTCCACACACACATAGGGCAATGCCTACACAACCACACGGGAGAAAACTCCCAACAACACACACGGATATACTCCGCACAAATCGACACACATAAGACCACACACACACTCGGAGACCCCTTTCTCCGAACACCCACACAAAATATTCTGTCAAATGTATATGTAACAATCACAAATATATGCTATGACCTTCCACACAAATTCTATAGATGTAAACTCGAAGAATGCATCAAGTATAAGGCCCCCCCTTCTTCATCAAAATCTGATTCTCCTTGCTCATTGATGGATGATCATAATCTTGACATCATCTTCTTCCTCTCCTCTAGCCGCTTCTCTTTTCCTTATTCTAATCTCCTCTCTTCACCTGAAAGAGTAGATAGACATAATGAGTTCAATCTTTAAGCTAATATCAAACAAGAATATAGACTTGAATGGTTTAGAGATTCCCCTCTTCTTCACCTATACAAAAGAATACATGAGCATTAGAGATGTTGTATCACAAAGATTGTAGCTCATATTTATATGCAAGAGAGAGTGAACAAAGAACATGTAAATGATTATTACACATCTTAGATGCCCATTCAGAACCTTGAACAATCTAAAACAAAAGATATAGAAGTGAAAGATCAAGATTACTCTCTCATGAAATACTTCTGCAGGATGAAGAACGAACTTGAAGCAAGTGTGAAGAAATGCAGCACGAACAAAGGTTGGATCTTGATTTCGGATGTAGCTTTCAGTTGTATATGATCTTGGGCCTTGATTCAAGCTTCTTCCCTTCAATTTTAGCTTCAGAGCAAGGTGGAAGAGGGCTTGGGAGCTTCAACTCCGAACCTGCACACACAAGGGTTAGAAGAAAACAATTTTTAGAACTAGCATCCTCTCCCTTAGGGTTTACAACCCAAGAGTTGTATATAAGTATTTAGAATGGTCAAGTAACAGCCTAGGGACCAGATCCACAAATTAGGGAGATGTATAGGGCATTTGGAATTGATTGGTTGGACTTTCGGAGCATGAAAATGGTGGTCAAAAAGTGCGGCTCGAGGTTCGACCGGAATGGGTTGACCCTTGGGGTCGACCCTCGGGCAATCAGAAGCCAAACAGAACACTTTTTGTGTTCTGTTTTACAGGGGTCAACCCCAGGGGTCGACCCTCGCACTGCCAGAAACCAAACAGAACTAAAAACAAGTTCTGGGTTAAAGGGGTCGACCCCAGGGGTCGACCCTTTGAGGCAGACTACACAAAAATGGGTCTGTATTGATTCTGTTTGAACATAACCTGAGAGGGTCGACCCCATGGGTCGACCCCTACTAGATTGGGCCTGAAAAACAACTAAAAACACCATCAATTCAATGGGAAACAATTGATTAAATGTCACCATCATCCATTAAGATCAACCATGATTTTTCATCCTGAAAGACAAGATAAAGCAAGGTGTTAGTTGACAATCATGATCTTTACATCAAGCATTAACACTATGACCATGTTCACAATAAATTGCTTCGTTGAACCTATTCCAAGAGTGAAAGATGGAACTTACAACATTGTTTTACCTGAGTTTCACATTGTCCTTAAATACTTGTTCTTTTGTTGAATCGTTCATGTAAGAATCATGGAGTTCCAATATTGAATTACCATTGCATGATCAACAAATTTGGAATCAAGGTACGCATAACAATGTTGAGTCACATTCCATGTGATCAATCCACAAGCTCATCAAACCACATATCATTCCCTCCATTCATTTAGCATTATCAAAGTACACATTCATGATATGTGGCTCAATATGACATGATGCTCAATATGAGAGGCTCAATATGACATGATGCTCAAAATGACATTTATCCAAGTATGTTTTGCACAGAGGCTTCTCATTAATCACAAATCAATCTCACCAAGTGTAGAGATAATGTATATGCAATGCTTGTGCTAACTTCAAAGCACGTATGCATCCACATGATGATAAGCCTAGTAGAATTACAATTCATCCACATCATGGTAAGCCTTATAGAATTACAATGCATCCACATGATGATATCCGAAAAGAAATAGTTTATGATCATTTCCACAACCAGTTCAAGTGAAGAGCATTCACGCACAAGGCAAAACAACAAAGGTATTTCGTAATCATCAAAATCACATACACAACAGAGATCAATAAGCCCTGTCAGTTTCTGACACCCCGTCGGCACTAACGAAGAGAAGAAGAGACCAACAAACCCTATCAGCTCCCGACGCCCAGTCGGCACTAATGAAGAGTAGAAGAGACATGCATACCACATCAGCTCACGGCACCCTGTCGGCGCCAATCAAGAGAAGAAGAGACCAGTACACCCACGGACACCGCCCGGCTCATCCTTCGCCTGCGCTACCCGTGGGTGGGGGGCATTTGTGGACGTGCAAAATTGCACGCCCATACGTCCCATATAGCCCGGCATCAACAACAACTTTAACTAAAGAGACTGCGAAGAAAGAGGGCTATCCGAACTCTCTGAACATCAACACACGCTGTGTGAGGCTGCCTCCGGAGTCACGGCATCAATGAGAGATCAGCCCTCAAGAGCCCCACAAATCACCGGCCATGGAGAAAATCAAACGGGCCATGACTCGTGCTCACAACGGGCTCAAAAATGCACCCATAGTGGCCTTCAGCGGCACACCCAGGGTGGCCTTCAGCGGCACCCCCTTTGCCTTCAACGGCACACCCTAGGCCTTCAGCGGCACCCCCCCCCCTTTGGCCTTTCAGCGGTACACCCCTAGGCTTCAGCGGCACACCCCCCCCCCTTTGGCCTTTCAGCGGTACGCCCCTGGGCTTCAGCGGCACGCACTCCTTGGCCTTCAGCGGCACACCCTTTGAACCTCCAGTGGCACGCTATTTTCCCCCTTCAATGGCACACTTTGGCAGCCCTTCAGCGGCACGCCTGCAGGGTCTTGCAGTGACACGACCTGATGACCTTCCAGCGGCACACTTACTGAGCCCGCCAGCGGCACGACGTCCAGCCGTTTCAACGACACGTCTGGCAGACCATATCTCGTGCCCATGCCCTACGGATCTTTGGTGCGTAGTGGGCGGTCCAAGGTGTCAACCAGGGGTGGGTGATGCGGGACGGACCACGGACACGACAAGCTCGCGATTGTCCCTTAGCGAGAGAAGCGTCGGACGTGCGCGGTTGAGAAACCGGTAATGAGCTAGGGTGGTCGGCTCTCTTTCATGCCCGGATCCGGTCACGGGACGGTCACGCACTCTCTCGCAGCAGCGGTAATAAACAATATATAGCGAGCTAGATATCCCTACATATGCTCTCTAGCAGCGGCATAAACAAGTATATATGAGTAAAGCAAATGCCGAGTCAGGGAGCGAATACGATACCTCCACGCTCCCGGCGTGGGGAAGACGGACCCGATCGAAACTCGTACTCCCGGGACAATTAGTACACAAATATTATAGCAATGAATTTACGGCCCACTACACGCAGGGAGGTAAAGGGCGACACAATGGGGCCCGGGAAGACCGATTTCGGGTTGACGGGCGGCTTCTCGCGTAGCTTCGGCAGCACCCGAACTTGTGACTGTGGGACCCGCGTGCTGGCCGGAGGGGCTGTGTGGGACCCGGTGGCACCGCTGTAGTGGGGACACTGGGGGAAGCGCTCCCCGGGATGGCGGCACACTGATTCACCGGCGGAGGTCGGACGGCTCCGATCGGCACCAGTCGGAATAACCAGCCACGGATCTGCCGATTTTATTTTTCAGTGTGCGACCCGACGAGATCGCTCGCTGCGACCAACCCCGATGTCGGATCGACGATCATGAGGTACCGATGGAAAGCTCTCTTGAAATCCTTCAAGATAAGACTGGGGAGAGTAGCTAGATCTTCACAGATCTGGGCCTTAACTAATTTTGAAGCTGTTGTTGTACAGTACCCGAATTCTCAGATCAGCAGAAAACTTTTCTGTGGATCACCTTTGACCGCGAGGTAGACGTCCGCATCTGAATTTGGGTCCTTCATCAAAGTTGTAGATATTCAGGAGAGGAAACCGGGGGTATTTTTAGATCTGGAAAATTTGGTGATTTGGATTTTCTAGAGTGTTTACACTGGACTGGGGTCGGATCTGGACTGATGCAGACGGAACTATAGATGAGTTGGAAAAGGAATTTCTAAAAATATGAGATGAACTTTCGAAATTTCATGAAACTTTGGAAAGGTAGATGAAGGTGGACAGAACTCCCAATAAAATTGGGGGCTCCAATAAAAATCAAAAGTCGTTGGGAAATGGAAAACTCAGGGAAACAATCACTGTAGATAGAGATCTTGCAGAACTGGAATGACAGATTGAACGAAAATTGAAAAATATCAAATGAAGAAATATGACGTGAATTTTTTTTGAAGATAAGGGTTCGAGAGGTGAAGCACTCCTGAAAATATCAGCTCCAGAGGAGGAGGGAGGTGGGAGAAGAAATTCGTGGAAGTTGCCTCTATCCTGGATGGACAGATTACCAAAGATGACTTCGCGGCGGCTCGATGGCAGCATGAACGGCGGCGGCGGCGGCACCGATGAACTCATAGATTGAGGGGGAGGAGATAGAGGGGTTCCACTCTAGAATTGGGGGTTGGGGATGAAGAAAACCAGAGGGAGAGAGAGGGGAGGTCGAAATTCTCACAAGGGGGGGCTCTTGCACAATGCTTTTTTCACTTTCATTAATTCTAGAATAATAGAAATACATGACTTATATAATAAATAAAAAAGACCATGAATACCCTTAGATCTAGGATCTGGAGGGGCATTTAAGGGACTTCATATTTGATCCAAATAAAATAAAAAAAATGAAATTCCTAATTAATTCAAATGGGGGGACTCGGTAGGTGAGGTAGGTAGCCTACCTTTGAATTTTTAATCCACTTGTCTCCCATGTGGTCAATTGGCATTCCAACCTTCTAGATGGCCACCTAGGATGGTTGACCAGCCCCACATGGTCTAGGTGGACCAATGGGAAAGGGGTGAGGGCCGCCTTGCTTGGGCCTACTAGAATTTTACATATAAACCCACAAAGACTTACAATTGCGTACCCATATAACACAAGGGTATACATACAAATATGAAAGGACATAAATGCAAAAAAAATGCGGACGGTCTTGCCTCGATGTCCCCATCAATTCTCCCCGGGTGGGAGGAACTCGACCCCGTCGAGTAGGGGTATGGATGCTCGAGTACTCCGGCGGATCCATCACCGTGCCAAGTAACGCGGGTATGCTCCACTCCAAGTGACCGTCACCAGCTCATTCCATATATTCTCGATATGCACAAGCTGTTGTGGGCTAGAGGTGGACACTCCAGGTGGGGCACTCTTAAAATGGGGGGAGGCGCTCATTAGGAATCACCGCTGAGTCCCTATAGGTGACTGATCCGGGTATAGATGTAGAACTGATCCCATACTCATCGAGCGAGTCCACTCGCCTCTCACTCATAAGAGACTGACATCGACGAGCTTGCACAAGACACATGTAGACAAACAAACGACACACAAACTATGCAAACAAACCACACAAAACAAACCACACAAAGAAAAGCACATTGACTCAACTATGACCCTAGACACACCTAATGTTAGTCCGACCCGTACATGGATGACGACGGACCAGGACACCGAACGTGTGCCATGCATGCATGTTATGTAACCAGAGATGGGTGGCATGGAGCACCTAAATGGCCAAGTATGACCCAGTCATGCATGGACGCCCCTTTGGATTTGGGAGACTTGAGAGGGCTAGGGAAGCCGGGTGTGGAAGGGCCGGATGTGGGTGTATCGGAGATGGGTTTAGGTGGGTCGGAGAAACCAAAATCGCCGTTACCCCCAAATGATGGTTCGGACCTATGGCTATGTAGAGGTTGCTTGGCCCGAGTGGAAAAGGCATGATATTGAACTCCGCGGAGGAAGTGAAGTGAAGATGGAGACTTGGGAGATTCACTAGTGAAGGGGTCAAAAGGGTCGAAGAAGGTATGACCCCGTGAGATGGATTCCAACATGACATGGTCCCAGTCGTGAAATTCTTGAAGGTGCGGGTGGTCACCTTCCTCCGTCATGGTAGATGGGACCGTGTATAGGAAATATGACTCCTCCCTCGGAAGCAAAGTAATGAAGTCGGGCTCATCCGGTAGCGGGAGAAGTAGAAGAACCTCCGTGGTGACACAACCCACGGTGCACTCGGAGGTAATGGACCCGAAGGCCGGATGGGTGAAGCTACGACTCGTGGGTTGGTCGAAGCCTCGGGCCAACATATGTGTCAACTTCATTGCGTGTCTAGTCCCATAGCAAGATCGTCCAACGTGTCAACATGGTACTAGATCGAAATGTGGTATGGAAGGAGTTGACCGGCACTAGAGGTAGGATGGAGTCCATGGATGGAAGGGAGGTGGGACCAAGCCATCCTTGAACCAACTAAAAAGCGGCTCGGCGATGTATAGTGTACCCGATAGAAATACGGGTGGCTCGGGCCTTGGTGGCTCCAAATGAGATGGTTCCGAATCACGTTGGACATAGAGGGTGGTGGCATTGGAGCTCTCGAGGATGATGGAGGTGTGGTATCCATGGTGGGAAGAGGGCTTGGGGATGCTAGAGGTGGGGCCGGGTGAAGACTACCGGCTATGACCTCCTTGGGCTCGGGTTGGAGTAGTGCCCTCTCAATCCTATCCAGCCCGTCCGTAAATTGTTTCAAGATCTCGGAAAGGGTGCAGGTTGGAGTAGGGACCTTGGGGTGGACTCGCTCCTCTTCCCTCGGCCTAGGTGGAGCCCTAGGCTCGGCTATAAGCAGGGCTTCCACTCGGTTGGAGGTACTTGAGTGGGTTGGGATGGGGGTGCCAAGGGGAGGTTGGTTGGAGGTGACTGGGTGGGCCACTTGATTGGGGTCGCCTTGGTGGGCTTGGACGGCGGTGAAGGGGTGGGATTGGGTAGAGGTGTGGCCCACTTGATTGTGGGTGAGTTGGTGGGGTTGGTGAGTGGTATGACCTCCGTGGTTGGAGGTAGGTGGGTGGGGAAAGTAGGCCCTCCTAAGCGCTCTCTTCATTTCCCACCATGACTCGATCGGCCTTAGATTCCTATCCTCCCTCCAATATTTGATGTCCCTCCATGTTTCGGCAGCTTCACCAAAAAGTCACCTTTTGGTAACATCGACTTGCATGGGCCCGTACATATTGTACACCTCGAAGTAGTCGTCCATAATGGCTTCCCACTCTAGGTAGTCACCTGGGTCATCGGACCCGTAGAAGTCCCGGGTTTCGGGCCTAGTAGGGTGATTCGGGTGGTCCTTCCATTTGAGATAGTATCGCCACCATGGATAAGATCCGAGTGTTCGGTAATCCATGGGACACGGAGAAGCTAGTGGATGGCCATGTCGACACTAGTAGATAAACCAACTAGACAATGGACTACAACCCTAGACATGACGACCAAGACTCGGTACGTGGTGGAGCTAATCGATCCGAAGATCACTCGCGTAAATGTGCGGCCTTCCCGATAGGCATAGCCTAACGTTCGGACAACACCTTTTGATATACCGACTAAAGGTATGCAAATGCAACTCCTAAGACCGACTTAGACACTTAGACTTAAATGACATTCTTTTTTTTTATTTTGGACACCCTAGACTCAACTGGCGCTCTGATACCAAACTGATGCGGGATGGACCACGGACACGACAAGCTCGCGATTGTCCCTTAGCGAGGGAAGCGTCGGACGTGCGCGGTTGAGAAACCAGCAATGAGCTAGGGTGGTCGGCTCTCTTTCGTGCCCGGATCGGGTCACGAGATGGTCACACACTCTCTCACAGCAGCGGTAATAAATAATATATAGCGAGCTAGATATCCCTACACATGCTCTCTAGCAGCGGCATAAACAAGTATATATGAGTAAAGAAAATGCCGAGTCAGGGAGCGAATACGATACCTCCACGCTCCCGGCGTGGGGAAGACGGACCCGGCCGAAACTCGTACTCCCGGGACAATTAGTACACAAATATTATAGCAATGAATTTACGACCCACTCCACGCAGGGAGGTAAAGGGCGACACAATGGGGCCCGGGAGGACCGATTTCGGATTGACGGGCGGCTTCTCGCGTAGCTTCGGCAGCACCCGAACTCGTGACTGTGGGACCCATGTGCTGGCCGGAGGGGCCGTGTGGGACCCGGTGGCACCGCTGTAGTGGGGAAACTTGGGGGAAGCACTCCCCGATATGGCGGCACGCTGATTCGCCGACCGGAGGCCAACTGATGCGGGACGGACCACGGACACGACAAGCTCGCGATTGTCCCTTAGCGAGGGAAGCGTCGGACGTGCGCGATTGAGAAACCGGTAATGAGCTAGGGTGGTTGGCTCTCTTTCGTGCCCGGATCGGGTCACGGGACGGTCACGCACTCTCTCGCAGCAGCGGTAATAAACAATATATAGCGAGCTAGATATCCCTACACATGCTCTCTAGCAGCGGCATAAACAAGTATATATGAGTAAAGCAAATGCCGAGTCAGGGAGCGAATACGATACCTCCACGCTCCCGGCGTGGGGAAGACGGACCCGACCGAAACTCGTACTCCCGCGACAATTAGTACAGAAATATTATTGTAATGAATTTATGGCCCACTCCACACAGGGAGGTAAAGGGCGACACAATGGGGCCCGGGAGGACCGATTTCTGGTTGATGGGCGGCTTCTCGCGTAGCTTCGACAGCACCCGAACTCGTAACTGTGGGACCTGCGTGCTGGCCGGAGGGGCCGTGTGGGACCCGAGGTCACCGCTGTAGTGGGGACACTTGAGGGAAGCGCTCCCCAGGATGGCGGCACGCTGATTCGCCGGCCGGAGGTGGGACGGCTCCGATCGGCACCGGTCGGAATAACCGGCCACGGATCTGCGGGTTCTATTTTTTAGCGCGCGACCCGACGAGATCACTCGCTGCGACCAACCCCGATGTCGGATCGATGATCAGAAGGTACCAATGGAAAGCTCTCTCGAAATCCTTCAAGATAGGACTGGAGAGAGTAGCTGGATCTTCACAGATCTGGGCCGTAACTAATTTTGAAGCTGCTGTTGTACAGTACCCGAATTCTCATATCAGCAGAGAACTTTCCTGTGGATCACCTTTGACCGCGAGGTAGATGTCCGAATCGGAGTTGGGTCCTTCATCAACGTTGAAGATAGTCAGAAGAGGGAACCATGGGTATTTTTAGATCTGGAAAATATGGTGATTTGGAGTTTCTAGAGTGTTTACACTGGACTGGGGTCGGATCTGGACTGATGCAGATAGAACTATAGATGAGTTGGAAAAGGAATTTCTAAAAATATGAGATGAACTTTAGAAATTCCACGAAAATTTGGAGAGGTAGAGGAAGGTGGAAAGAACTCCTAGTAAAATTGGGGACTCCCATAAAAATCAAAAAGTGGTCAGGAAATGGAAAACTCAGAGAAACTATCACTGTAGATAGAGATCTTACAGAACTGGAATGACAGTTTGAACGAAAATTGAAAAAAATCAAATGAAAGAAATATGACGTGAAATTTTTTTTGATGATAAGGGTTCGAGAGGTGAACCACTCCTGAAAATATCAGCTCCAGAGGAGGACGGAGGTGGGAGCAGAAATTCGTGGAAGTTGCCTCTATCCTGATGGATAGATTACCAAAGACGACTTCGCGGCGGCTCGATGGCAGCACGAACGGCGGCGGCGGCGGCATCGATGAACTCAGAGATTGAGAGGGAAGAGATATAGGGGTTCCAATCTAGAATTGTTGGTTGGAGATGAAGAAAACCAGAGGGAGAGAGAGGGGAGGTTGAAATTCTCACAAGGGGGGGCTCTTGCATAATACTTTTTTCACTTTCATTAATTCTAGAATAATAGAAATACATGACTTATATAATAAATAAAAAAAGACCATGAATACCCTTAGATCTAGGATCTGGAGGGTCATTTAAGGGACTTCATATTTGATCCAAATAAAATAAAAAAAATGAAATTCCTAATTAATTCTAATGGGGGGACAAGGTAGGTGAGGTAGGTAGCCTACCTTTGAATTTTTAATCCACTTGTCTCCCATGTGGTCAATTGGCATTCCAACCTTCTAGATGGCCACCTAGGATGGTTGACCAGCCCCACATGGTCTAGGTGGACCAATAGGAAAGGAGTGAGGGCCCCCTTGCTTGGGTCTACTAGAATTTTACATATAAACCCACTAAGACTTACAATTGCGTACCCATATAACACAAGGGTATACATACAAATATGAAAGGACATAAATGCAAACAAAATGTGGACGGTCTTGCCTCAATGTCCCCATCAGTTGGGCCACGCAGGCTACCACTCCGCCACCCAGGACGGGGAGGTCAAACGCAATCATGACAGAGCTACTTCCCGCCTTCACCGCCCGTGCTCGAGGGTTCCCGCTGCTGGGAGTATAAAACCACTCCCATTCCGGCGAAGAGAATAGGCGGACATGCAGAAGAGACAGACGGACGGGCGAA
This sequence comes from Amorphophallus konjac, assembly GCA_022559845.1. Classification (NCBI taxonomy): domain Eukaryota; kingdom Viridiplantae; phylum Streptophyta; class Magnoliopsida; order Alismatales; family Araceae; genus Amorphophallus; species Amorphophallus konjac. Next base: position 52,795 of record JAHNEJ010000948.1, read on the forward strand.
GAGACACAGGCACGCCCAGAGAGAGTGAAAAGAAGAAGAGAATATGAAGAAGAACAAGGAGAGGGAGGGAACTCAACCGCAGCGTTCTCCTCCGACGACCACCTGAAAGAGAGAGTAAGAGAGGGCGAGAGGGAGGGTGTGTGATGTATAGGGGAAGATAGGGAAAAGCAATAGGCCGTCTCACCTCTATTTGATTCCTGTTCCCCCCCTCTTCTTTCCCCTTTTTTTTATTATTTCTTTCTTCCTTTCTCCCTCCGTTGTACTCCGTGTTCCGATGCTTCGATGTGTACACGGCCAGCTACGGCCCTCATTGTGCTTGAATGGAAGAGTTTTCTTAATTTTACTCTCCCTTTTGAGGTTTTCGCCAGTTTGAATGTATGTGTGGGTGTTCGAGCACTTCTTCCTCTGCCTTGCGAGGGTTTGTTCTTCACCGAGGGCCTTCATTCTCCTCGCCACTACTCCTTCCTCTCCATGAAACGTCCCCCCACGTACACCCCCATAGTGTTCCTGTAGGGTAACCCCTCCCATTTGAACGGACTGGATCGAGACCCATGGTCCTTCCCTTCTGATTTCACCCCGTTGATCAGCCCTTCACTCGGTTCTTTCCGCCCTTAGGCTAAAACGCCTTATTTAGTTTTCCCGCCGGTCCACCTTCGCCACGGTGCAGCTTCCCCAGCCCCTAGCGGTACGCCCTACTGGGACCTTTCCCGGTACACCTTGGCCAAAACCCTTCCCCGACATGCCTTTGCAGCCCTTTGCCGGCACACTCATTCCTCCCTTTAGGTATGCCTCATTATACTCCACCGGTACACCCCTGATCTTCCTAGCCCAGCACCCCATTAACCAGTCCCAGGGAGGCCTCGTTCATCGGCGCTTTTGGGTTTTTCGAGGTTTTGGTAAAGGTGTTGTCATCTTCAGGCGCCCACCTCCAGTTGTCGGGTTCCGCCACTCCATGTGGGCGTGTGCCCTTTATCTCCCTTACCATCCGAGTCAAGGGGAGATGCAGCCGAATTTTCATTAGAAATAATAACATGTTAAGAGGCAAAAGGAAGGAACAAACGAATGGAATGATCGGTAATAGAACTCTCTAGCCAGGCAAGGCATTACCGACAACATGAGAAGAATGGAACTGATTGAGAACATGACAGATTAAGTGTTTGATCCGTGAAGAGAGAATGGGCTAACAAAGGGGGGGGGGGAAGGAGGATTTGTATAAAACTACATTGTAGCAACCCTGATAAATGAATATTTGAAATGAATTAAAAACATATATATTACAGAAGTAATACAGATAATAAGAATAGGGTTAATTAGACAAAATAAAATAAATTACAAATAACGCCTCTGAGTAAGGCGTTAATTTAAAAAGACACGCCTCTACAAACGGCGTGACTAAAGAAAGGACGCCCACACGTGCGGTCGTCAACTCTCACGCGACCAAATAGGCAAGTAAAAGAAACGCCCATATCTTGGGCGTGTTTCAAAACCAAGGAACGCCCTTATACAAGACGCTTCTTAAGAAACGACATGAACAAGGTCGTTAATTTAAGAATAGACGTCCGGACCAAAGGCGTTAATTCCGTCCGTGACCCGTTTGACCCAGAGCTTATCCAGGGAAAGATTAACCTAATCTAGTAAGTGTCTATTAGAGTAAGGACTCTATTAGGGATATATTACCCTCAATCAAACACTACCTTTGTTAGGACTCCAAAATCCTATAAATATACCCGATCGATCCAACCCTAAACCATTTGATCGATCTACTGCTACACGGTAAGTGAAGAACATACGTTCTTCTTATTTTCTTTTGCCCTTCTGTTTACAGCCGCATGAAGAATATTGATTATTCTTCTTCTCCTTTAATGCAGGTTAAGGATCAGGTGCTTGTGTAAAGAACGAGGTTATGATTCTTCGTTATTTGTCCTAGCTTCCGGTATGTCTGTGAAGATTATTAATCTTCCTTCGTTTCCTCTCCAGGTTGACGGAAGAACGATTGTTCTTCTTCTATTAAGTTGCAGTTGAAGCTTCAAACCCTTTCGTCTCCTTCATCCAGATCATAAGGTAGGATCTTCTCAAGTCTTGTAGCCCAAACTAAATTTATATATACAAGAAGCATCTTGCATATCATGTATTAGTTTTATTTTAGTTTCTCGGACGTTGGAATATTATTGAAAGAAACGCCCTTGAATAGGGCGCTACTTTAAAAGAAACGACCATTACTATGGTCGTTAATTCATAATAAACGCCCTATATACAGGCGTTACTTTCATGAAAATATTAAATACCCACGTTATAAAAATGATATATATGAAATCCTGATATCTAATGCATGACTCTACCTGTAAATTCCTGCTAATTTTCTTGACATGACCATGTCTCCTGTCTTGGAAATGTATTTGTTGAAATATTGTAAATTCCTTGAATTCACGACCTGGACAACGTCGTTTTATATATGTTAACGCCCCACCACAGGGCGTAAATTGAAAAGAAACGCCCCTTTCTAGGGCGCTTTCTCTGTAAATCCTGAAAAATATATACTCTGTAAAATAGAATTAAACAGTAACGCCCCTTTCAAGGGCGTGTTTTATATAAATCCTGAAAATTAATTATATTCTGACAGATATGTAAATAATAAGACGCCTTCTGTTGAAGTCGTCAACTCTTGAAGAAACGCCCCCGACCAGGGCGCTTTTTATATAAATTATTGAAATAATGAAATTCTACAAAACGGAACATATGTAAACGCCCTTATATTAGGCGTTACTTACTTGACGAACGCCCCTGACTAGGGCATGTTTTACACGAATTAATGAAATTATTAAAAATTCTGTAAAATAGAATTTTGTAAACGCCCTTCTGTTAGGCGTTAATTACTTGAGAAACGACTTGACCTAAGTCGTTATTTTACTGTAAAACTGATTTCCCCCCTCTTTTTGTTAACCGATGGTTTCGTATGTTATATAATATATATATCGGCACTATTCTCCACTCCGTGAGTATAGTCCCACGTTTCACGTTATTTTATCGATCACACTCAACTCTCATTGACATACAAGCTCTCCATTGGACATTCCGTTCCTTTGGACTAGCGAGTTAGTCATAGAGACCTCCGTAAGACTCATCGTAGCCTTGGATTCCCTCAAGGCCGACTGAGCTGGTTGTACCCTAAAAACCCATTACACGATCTTTGCCATGTCAATCTAAAGAAACATGGTATACCGGCCCTTATGATTATACAAAGAGTATATCATAAGAAATTCTTAATGGGATGATGATATCATGCCATATCATGTCGTTCTTGTAAACCCCAATTCTATGATAAGAATGAAGGTATCTTGCTTGATCTTATGTTTATGTGGACCTCAATTCTATATAAAGAATGTCCATATTGATTTGTCATGGGACCTAAGTTAAGGGAACCATATTCTACCTAGTTTTATTGATATCGTGATTTTACCGTTATTATCACCAATCTATGTCCTTTGTCATATTTTTTGACTCTATTCTGTCAAAGTTGTCATACATGTCTACAAGCTTGAATATTGAAATTCTATATTGGCTATATAAACAAGAGTGGATGTCAAAAATACATGATAAATACCTGCGCATATAGGGCCCGATCTGGTCCTGGGAGGAGCACCCGAAAGTACTTGTGCCCATGGGAGTTAAAATGATAAGGTATCTGGCATTATACCGAGTACTTGACTTGCTTGATTGGACATTCCACACACATCTTGTACTTGAATCGTACTTGACTTTACATGAAATGCGTGGCCCGAAAAAGGGTAATTTACTTGCTTGATACATGATAGCCAAAGTTCTTGACATGACTTGTTAAACGTACTTGCTTGAATATCTTGAATACACTTGTTATCTTGTTGGAAGTTCATGATTAAGTTCATCTTATTTCTTTGATATTACATTCTCTCTATCTTGTCGTTTTATGCGAGCATGCATAGCTTTATTGCATTCATGAAAGATGTAATTACTTAAACCCCTTGCTAGTACTTGAGATATAGTTTCCTACTGAGCGTTCGCTCATTCCGTTTGTCCCTTTGTACTTTTTCAGGTAAGTCCGACGACGATGGAAGTCAATCGGATGGGAATGATCAAGAGTGAAAGTGATAGAGCTTCTACAAGTGTCGTCTAGTCTTCTCTATAGTTTTCTTGAGTCAACTATGTATTCTTTTCCTCTTTTATTAAACAGAGTATTGGATTTATAATAGTCTATCCATTATGAAATAAAGGATTGGGTTATCTTGCTATTTTGCGCATCTCTGTCTTTGTGTCGAATACACGACCACTCTGATTGACATGATTGATATAAACTCGTCGCGCATCTCCGGGTATCTTCCGCGCTCGGGGCGTGACAGTTTTTGTGGTATCAGAGCCTAAGGTATTCAATTCCTAGGAAAAACCCAAGTCCAAGGATAAGTTGAACCTTTAAACCAGTGAGATTGGGTAGAACCAAGGGTTAGATTTAACATAGTGTACGAGTCTTTAAATACGATCACGTACTAATATAGTTATTGTAATTGTAGGATAATGGCTGCCGAACGTGCTCAATGGCGCAACATGCAGCGTACCCTTCAAGGGATGACCCAAGTGCTACAACAGGTAGCACAAGGTGGTGCTCCACGAGCTGGAAGCTTACACCAAGCCTTTAAGAACATGAATCCCCCGAAGTTTATGGGATCGACCGATCCGGACGATGCCGAGCATTGGGTTCGGGAAACCGAACGCATATTCCGTGTCATGCAATGCACGGACCAGGACAAAGTTCTATTAGCTACATTCCAGTTAGAGAAAGATGCTAGATGCTGGTGGGAGTCTATTGAAGCAACCATCGATCCTACTCAAGTAACATGGGAAGAATTTGTGGAATACTTCAATGCTAAATATTTATCGGACCGAGTCCAAGAAAAGAAGGCTGCCGAATTCACTGCATTAAAGCAACGATCCTTATCATTAGCAGATTATGAAGCTCAGTTCTCCAGGTTGTCTAGATATGCTAAGCATCTTATTAGCACGGAGAAGATGAAAGCCCGTAGATTTCTTAATGGGCTTAGGCCCCACTATATTACTCAACTGGCGCCTATGGACATCCAAGTTTATTCTGAGATAGTGCGCCGAGCTCAACTACTGGAAGATGCCACGGAACTATCTGATAGGATCTGAGGGAAAGACAAGAAGGAACAAGTCACGGGTTCGGGTTCTTTCAAACCCAATTTCAAGAAGAGGCCCAATAATGGAGGTTCTTCCTCTCAAGACCATAAGTTCAAAAAGACCAAGCCTTTCTCTATCACAACTACCCCTTCTAATACAGTATGCAAGCATTGTGACAAGGCTGGTCACAAGACAGAAGAATGCTGGAGGAAATTAGGAGCTTGTCTCCGTTGTGGAAGCCGTGAGCATCGGATTCCCGAGTGTCCATTAATGAATGACCAAGCCGGCGATGGTAAACGCCCGGTGACAAAGAATGCTCGTCTTCATGCATTACAGGAGACCGAACCTGAAGAAGAAGGCGGATTAGTGGAAGGTACATTGAAAATTTGTTCCAAAAGTGCTTATGTCTTATTTGATACGGGTGCATCGCATTCCTTTATTTCTAAGAAGTTTGCCGACCCGTTACAATTAGAACCGGAATGGATAAAAATAGTTTTAACTACTCCTCTTGGAAGTGAGAATGATATTACTCATCACTACCAAAACTGTGAGGTAATGGTTCAAGGTAGGAATTTACCTATAGATCTCATATGCCTCGATCTAAAGGAGTATGATGTTATACTGGGAGCGGACTGGTTATCCAAATACCAGGCAACAGTTGATTGCCGCAATAGTCGAATTGCTTTCAAAGATTTTCCAGAATTAGTCTTTACTCGCCCCAAGAGTCGGAGCAAATCTCCTCTTATTTCGGCTCTTCGAGCAAGCAAGCTCGTCAGGAAAGGATGTGTATCCTTCCTTGCTTTTGTCACTGTTAAAGAAGCTAAGGAAACCAAGATAGAAGACATTCAGGTAGTGCGAGAATTTCCAGACGTATTTCTGGAAGATTTGCCAGGATTACCCCCTCAAAGAGAAGTGGCCTTCACCATTGACTTAGTCCCTGGTGCTGGTCCTGTTTCAAAGGCACCATATAGAATGTCCCCTACTGAACTCAAGGAGTTGAAGGAGCAGTTGATGGAACTAATCCGAAAAGGGTTTATTAGACCAAGTACTTCCCCGTGGGGAGCACCAGTCTTATTTGTAAAGAAGAAGGATGGATCCATGAGATTGTATATCGACTATCGACAGTTGAATCATCTTACTATCAAGAACAAGTATCCACTGCCGAGAATCGATGAGTTATTTGATCAGATTTCAGGATCCAAATATTTTTCCAAGATTGATCTCAGGTCGGGATATCATCAGTTAAGGATCAAAGATGATGACATTCATAAGACCACATTCAGAAGCAGGTATGGCCATTATGAATTTGTTGTTATGCCTTTTGGACTAACAAATGCCCCTGCTGCCTTTATGCAGTTAATGAATAGCATATTCAGGCCTTACTTGGATCAATTCATAGTAGTCTTCATTGATGATATATTGATATATTCCAAGACTAAGGAAGAACATGAAGAGCATTTAAGGATCGCATTGCAAGTATTGAGGGAAAATCACTTATATGCAAAGCTCAGCAAATGTGAATTCTGGCTTGAAGAAGTGACTTTCCTCGGACATGTGATATCCAAGGATGGTCTATCTGTTGATCCATCGAAGGTTGAAGCTGTTAGAAACTGGGGAAGTCCAACCAATGCTAGCGAGATCAGAAGTTTCTTAGGTCTTGCAGGCTATTATCGGCAATTCATCAAAGATTTCTCTAAGATCGCTGTACCACTTACAAGATTAACTCGTAAGGAGATCCGATATGAATGGAGTGAGGAATGTGAAAGAAGTTTCCAAACTCTCAAGGATCATCTCACTACAGCTCCGGTGTTAGCTCTACCAATAGAAGGAGAGAAACTCGAGGTCTACACTGATGCTTCTGGCATTGGCCTCGGATGTGTCCTAATGCAACAAGGAAAGGTCATAGCATACTCTTCACGTCAACTGAAGAAGCATGAGGAGAATTACCCCGTCCATGACTTAGAACTGGCCGCGGTGGTATTTGCCCTAAAGATATGGAGACATTACTTATATGGAGTGCAGTTTACTGTATACTCCGATCACAAAAGTCTCAAATATCTATTTTCCCAAAAGGAGCTAAACATGAGACAAAGACGCTGGCTAGAATATCTCAAGGACTTCGACTTCAATATACAATACCATCCCGGAAAGGGTAATCATGTTGCTGATGCCCTTAGTCGAAAGCCGAGAGCAATGATAGCCAATTGTATGATACAAGAATGGAGGTTACTTGAACAATTCTCCGAGCTCAATATAAGCTTGGACACGGAATCCAAATTTGTTACATTATCTCATGTAAGCATACAGTCAGACTTATTATCTGAGATACAAACACTTCAGGATGATGATCCTATATTAGTGGAAATCAAGGGCAGATTAGAAGGACAATCGGATTTCCAACTAACTTCTGATGGAAGATTATTATTCAAAGGTAGAACTTGTATACCTGATTGTCCGGAATTAAAGAAGAAGATCTTAGATGAAGCTCACCGATCAAGGTACACCATTCATCCGGGATCAACTAAAATGTACCAAGATGTAAAGAAGAACTATTGGTGGCCCAACATGAAAAGAGAAATAGCGGACTATGTATCACGCTGTCTCACATGCCAACAGGTCAAGGCAGAACACCAAAAGCCTACTGGAAAACTACATCCTCTAGATATTCCTAAGTGGAAGTGGGAGGATATTGGTATGGACTTCATCATGGGTTTGTCTAAATCTAAAGGAGGACATGATGGAATATGGGTTATCATTGACCGATTAACTAAATCGGCGCATTTCTTGCCAATAAAAAGCCGATGGTCAATTGATGTGCTAGCTGCACTATACATCAAGGAAATAGTCAGGTTACATGGAATTCCTGTCTCAATCGTGTCTGATAGAGATCCCCGTTTCACTTCTCATTTCTGGAAGGGATTACAACATTCGTTGGGAACAAGGCTCAACTTTAGTACTGCTTTTCACCCACAAACGGATGGTCAGACCGAGAGAGCTAATCAAGTTGTTGAAGATATGCTTAGAGCATGCATAATTGACTTTGGAGGAAGCTGGCATGACCACTTGCCATTAATTGAATTTGCATATAACAACAGCTACCAAGCTAGTATCCAAATGGCACCTTTCGAAGCCTTATACGGAAGAAGTTGCAGATCACCCATATGCTGGAACGAAGTTGGAGAAAAATAACTGTTAGGTCCAGACATGGTAAGGGATACCACTGAGAAGATACAAGTAATCAGAGAAAGATTGCAAGTTGCTCAGACGAGACAAAAGACTTATGCAGATACAAGAAGAAGAGATCTTGAATTCCAAATCGGAGATCATGTATTTCTCAAGATATCGCCTGGACGTGGCATACGAAGATTTGGTGTTAAGGGTAAGCTTACGCCAAGATTCATCGGACCATTTGAGATACTAGAAAGAGTTGGCGAGGTTGCTTATCGCATCGCATTACCTCCTCAATTGTCCGAAGTACACAATGTATTTCACATATCTATGTTGAAGAAGTATGTTCATGATCCCTCGCATATTATTGAACATGGAGATCTGGTGATCCAGAAAGATCTCACATATGAACAGAAGCCTATGAAGATCTTAAATCGTGAAATACGAGCTCTAAGGAATAAGGTTATTCCCATGCTCAAGGTGCAATGGAATAAGAATTCCGAACACGAAGCGACATGGGAGACCGAGGAATCTATGAAGAAACGATTTCCCGAGTTATTCTAAGAGGTATATGCTCTACACTCTCCGCATATATACATAATATACAAGTGAATTTGGGGACCAAATTCTTTTTAAGTAGGGGAGGGTGTAGCAACCCTGATAAATGAATATTTGAAATGAATTAAAAATATATATATTACAGAAGTAATACAGATAATAAGAATAGGGTTAATTAGACAAAATAAAACAAATTACAAATAACGCCTCTGAGTAAGGCGTTAATTTAAAAAGACACGCCTCTACAAACGGCGTGACTAAAGAAAGGACACCCACACGTGCGGTCGTCAACTCTCACGCGACCAAATAGGCAAGTAAAAGAAACGCCCATATCTTGGGCGTGTTTCAAAAACAAGGAACGCCCTTATACAAGACGCTTCTTAAGAAACGACATGAACAAGGTCGTTAATTTAAGAATAGACGTCCGGACCAAAGGCGTTAATTCCGTCCGTGACCCGTTCGACCCAGAGCTTATCCAGGGAAAGATTAACCTAATCTAGTAAGTCTCTATTAGAGTAAGGACTCTATTAGGGATATATTACCCTCAATCAAACACTACCTTTGTTAGGACTCCAAAATCCTATAAATATACCCGATCGATCCAACCCTAAACCATTTGATCGATCTACTGCTACACGGTAAGTGAAGAACATACGTTCTTCTTATTTTCTTTTGCCCTTCTGTTTACAGCCGCATGAAGAATATTGATTATTCTTCTTCTCCTTTAATGCAGGTTAAGGATCAGGTGCTTGTGTAAAGAACGAGGTTATGATTCTTCGTTATTTGTCCTAGCTTCCGGTATGTCTGTGAAGATTATTAATCTTCCTTCGTTTCCTCTCCAGGTTGACGGAAGAACGATTGTTCTTCTTCTATTAAGTTGCAGTTGAAGCTTCAAACACTTTCGTCTCCTTCATCCAGATCATAAGGTAGGATCTTCTCAAGTCTTGTAGCCCAAACTAAATTTATATATACAAGAAGCATCTTGCATATCATGTATTAGTTTTATTTTAGTTTCTCAGACGTTGGAATATTATTGAAAGAAACGCCCTTGAATAGGGCGCTACTTTAAAAGAAACGACCATTACTATGGTCGTTAATTCATAATAAACGCCCTATATACAGGCGTTACTTTCATGAAAATATTAAATACCCACGTTATAAAAATGATATATATGAAATCCTGATATCTAATGCATGACTCTACCTGTAAATTCCTGCTAATTTTCTTGACATGACCATGTCTCCTGTCTTGGAAATGTATTTGTTGAAATATTGTAAATTCCTTGAATTCACGACCTGGACAACGTCGTTTTATATATGTTAACGCCCCACCACAGGGCGTAAATTGAAAAGAAACGCCCCTTTCTAGGGCGCTTTCTCTGTAAATCCTGAAAAATATATACTCTGTAAAATAGAATTAAACAGTAACGCCCCTTTCAAGGGCGTGTTTTATATAAATCCTGAAAATTAATTATATTCTGACAGATATGTAAATAATAAGACGCCTTCTGTTGAAGTCGTCAACTCTTGAAGAAACGCCCCCGACCAGGGCGCTTTTTATATAAATTATTGAAATAATGAAATTCTACAAAACGGAACATATGTAAACGCCCTTATATTAGGCGTTACTTACTTGACGAACGCCCCTGACTAGGGCGTGTTTTACACGAATTAATGAAATTATTGAAAATTCTGTAAAATAGAATTTTGTAAACGCCCTTCTGTTAGGCGTTAATTACTTGAGAAACGACTTGACCTAAGTCGTTATTTTACTGTAAAACTGATTTTCCCCTCTTTTTGTTAACCGATGGTTTCATATGTTATATAATATATATATCGGCACTATTCTCCACTCCGTGAGTATAGTCCCACGTTTCACGTTGTTTTATCGATCACACTCAACTCTCATTGACATACAAGCTCTCCATTGGACATTCCGTTTCTTTGGACTAGCGAGTTAGTCATAGAGACCTCCGTAAGACTCCTCGTAGCCTTGGATTCCCTCAAGGCCGACTGAGCTGGTTGTACCCTAAAAACCCATTACACGATCTTTGCCATGTCAATCTAAAGAAACATGGTATACCGGCCCTTATGATTATACAAAGAGTATATCATAAGAAATTCTTAATGGGATGATGATATCATGCCATATCATGTCGTTCTTGTAAACCCCAATTCTATGATAAGAATGAAGGTATCTTGCTTGATCTTATGTTTATGTGGACCTCAATTCTATATAAAGAATGTCCATATTGATTTATCATGGGACCTAAGTTAAGGGAACCATATTCTACCTAGTTTTATTGATATCGTGATTTTACCGTTATTATCACCAATCTATGTCCTTTGTCATATTTTTTGACTCTATTCTGTCAAAGTTGTCATACATGTCTACAAGCTTGAATATTGAAATTCTATATTGGCTATATAAACAAGAGTGGATGTCAAAAATACATGATAAATATCTGCGCATATAGGGCCCGATCTGGTCCTGGGAGGAGCACCCGAAAGTACTTGTGCCCATGGGAGTTAAAATGATAAGGTATCTGGCATTATACCGAGTACTTGACTTGCTTGATTGGACATTCCACACACATCTTGTACTTGAATCGTACTTGACTTTACATGAAATGCGTGGCCCGAAAAAGGGTAATTTACTTGCTTGATACATGATAGCCAAAGTTCTTGACATGACTTGTTAAACGTACTTGCTTGAATATCTTGAATACACTTGTTATCTTGTTGGAAGTTCATGATTAAGTTCATCTTATTTCTTTGATATTACATTCTCTCTATCTTGTCGTTTTATGCGAGCATGCATAGCTTTATTGCATTCATGAAAGATGTAATTACTTAAACCCCTTGCTAGTACTTGAGATATAATTTCCTACTGAGCGTTCGCTCATTCTGTTTGTCTCTTTGTACTTTTTCAGGTAAGTCCGACGACGATGGAAGTCAATCGGATGGGAATGATCAAGAGTGAAAGTGATAGAGCTTCTACAAGTGTCGTCTAGTCTTCTCTATAGTTTTCTTGAGTCAACTATGTATTCTTTTCCTCTTTTATTAAACAGAGTATTGGATTTGTAATAGTCTATCCATTATGAAATAAAGGATTGGGTTATCTTGCTATTTTGCGCATCTCTGTCTTTGTGTCGAATACACGACCACTCTGATTTACATGATTGATATAAACTCATCGCGCATCTCCGGGTATCTTCCGCGCTCGGGGCGTGACATTGGGTCATGCAGATGGGTATGCAGGTCGGTGCAGGATGAGGAGGTCTGTGCAAGGGCCAAATGGGGGTCGGTGCAAGGACTAAATGGGTCGGTGCAAGGTGTGGTCATTCACATGGGAGGTCAATGTATATGGGGAGGTCGGTGCAGCAAAGATGGAGAGTCGGTGCAGTGCATGATGGGGGGGGTGGAATGAATATTAGATGTTTATGCCGACATATATACCCAAGTGTGCACATGGTTTAGCAAATTAGTTTAGTTTCTTTTTGATTCTGGTTGACATGCATGCATGATGTGGGTGTTAATGGGTGTTTAGTTTTTTAATGGGTATGCGTGTTTATTACGTGAGAGGATGCATGGGTGGAGTATTAGTGGGTGATGGCCATGTATTACGTGTTTTATGTTGTTGTCTTATTATTTTTGTTTTATATGACAATGTATTACGTGGGGCATTAAGTGGCGTGGTGCAAAAGGTGAGACAGTGGAGGTACTGGGTGATACGGTGGCGTCGTCACTGACTCAACGCCTCTCTCCTTTTGTTGTTGTTTTATTTATTCATGTTTGTTTCATCTGTTCGTGTTTGTTTTATTTATTCGTGTTTGCTTTATTTTGTTTGTTCAATCCAGAGGTCCCCACGAAAATTGGGCAACATCTCCCCTATATCCGAAGTGTTCGGGGAGTAATGGGACATACACACGGGGGCCGGTGTAAGTCCGTAAATAGCTCAGAAGCCCAATGGGCCTATCTCAGAATCCGAGATCAACACTTACTGAATCCTGAGGGCTGGCCTACTAAGGATTCATGATGATCCGGAGGAGCTGCAAAGGGTCTGAATGTAGCCACGTGAATGGCATTTCATGTCTCACCTTGTGCGAGGGGCTTCCAGGGGAACATGTGACAGAGTGACAGATCCCCTGGAACCCATGGTGAGTAGAGAGTGACTGAATAGAAATCAATAATCGAGGGTGTTCCCCTCCCCAGTGATGGATCCACAGACACAATTGAGAAACAATCACTACGATCGGATAAAACCGTGAACAATCCAACCGTCCACACGACAGCCTGAGGGTCCCCTCCAGAGGCCAAAGCAGACGATCCTGGCCAAACAAATGGGCTAGCGTCTGTATTTGCAAGCATAGTAAAGGAGAAGCTCAGGGAAGTAAAGGCCCTCAAGGGCAATTTGTCGAGCATCCAGAGAATGTACATGGTTACCTTCACAGAATGAACAAAGCTGTGACTGGAATGAATGTTGGAGTACGCCGACTCCCCTACAACCGATAGAGGCGGGTGAAAGGGCGTTCAGCCATCTCACAAGAATCAGAACGTTCATCGATTTTGTGATCGACGTGAAACATACTCACATACACACTCTCACTGCTTGACCATTTCGTAAATACTATGCACACAGTAGAAACACATGATGGGAATCGATAGGTCCCGGGGAGGGGATTTTATTGTCGCCCAATTGGGCATGGCCATTGGCCATTCGGTGAGTAGGGCCTCACAGCAGAAGACTACAACTCGATCGATCCCAGGATTCCAAGGCGGATGTAGCCCCTAGGGGCATCCTCACAATCGAAGCGAAGGATAGTTGTTTGATCAAGCAGAAATGTGAACCACGGTGCAAAGGGAAGAAAACAATGATCGAATCAAAATACAAGAGTTAACAGTAACATCTACACCATGAATGCGCGTGTATCAATAGAAGAAATAAGATAATGAACTTTTATTCATCCTTGCAATTGCAGAGGGCACAGACGAGCGAGACTAAGCGATATAACAGAGAAGAAAAGAAAGAAGAATACAAAGCTTTCCCCTGGCCCTGAGACCCACCTTGCTCCTCCCTCTCTCTCTGGCTCCCTTTCTCCTTTTTCCCTCAGCTTCTTTCCCTCTGCTCGATTGATCTCTCTAGAGTTTCCCCGATGGCCTGTGTGCTCTCTATTTCTCCCCCTCGTTTTCTTCTTCGATCAATCTACCCCTTTTCTGAGGGCCAAGGGCCCTTTTTATAGGCAAATGCCCAAGATAGGGCATCGGAACCCTGACGGGATGGGTTAGAAGCCACCGCCTCGACGTGCGCCACGCTATCGACTTGGTCGCGGAGGGGAGGCCACCGCCTCGAGCGCCAGCGCCACCGGCTCGAACGCAAGGCTGCCATCGATTCCCTTCAAATGAGAAGGCCACCGATTCAATGAAGAAGAGGGTTTGATTCCCTTTAAAAAGCTCCACCAATTCACTATTCATAAAAGCAAAAGGGCATGCCACCGAATCAACTCCAGAAATGCCACCGATTCAACTTTTCGTAAATGTAATTTCTTTTTTTAAAAATAAAGAGGATGCCTCCAACTCATTCATGGCATTTTCATAATTTTTGTCATTTTGTCCCGGAACTGGCCCAAATGGAAGCCTGAGATCCGATAACGCCTTGGGTTTGATGCAGTGGCCTCAGAGTGTAGATTTCATCATTTCTGGGCCCCGATTTGTAGTTTCCTGTGATTCTAGTGTGCCGAACCCGTACCGATTTTCTCGAGTTTTGTCTTAATTCGACCTTCAGCACTATAATTCATGCGACCAACTCAACTTATAATATATGTGGGGCATCCTCATCGAGTGGACTTCCCGTGGAAGTATTTTTGCCCTGACTGGGCATCCTTTCGGCCACTTACGGACCTTTCTGGTGCGATGTGTACCCGAATCGGGTAACCTGAGTTTTCTCCTAATTTGGTGTTTGGCACATTGATTCGTGCCGCCAACTCCACCCGGTGGACACGTGGGGTGTCTTCATTAGGAGGGCCATCCCTCGAAGCATTTCTGCCCTGATCGGATGACTTTCTGGCCACATACGGACCGTTCCGGCATTCCGCGTGTGTTGAGTAGATTTCCCAGGTTTTCTTCTGATTTAGCCTTCGGCTCAGCAATTTGTGCTGCCAACTCCATGTTGTAGACACATGGAGTGTCTTCATTAGGAGGGCCACCCCTCGAAGTATTTCTGTCCTGATCGGACGTCCTTCTGGCCACTTACGGACCACTTCGGCAATCCGCGTGTCTTGATTGGATCACTCGGGTTTTCCACTGATTGAACCTTCGGCTCCCCATTTTGGGGGTGTAGGGGCACTCAGCTAGAGTTTATGACCTGTAAAAGGAAAGGTCAAAAAAAATTAGAAATATTTTCAGTGTCAATAAATTCCCCCCACCTGCGGGTGTCGCGAGTGAGAGACGAAATAGCGGGACATGCGGGTGTAGCCCATAGCCCATCTGAAAATGTCTTTTGTCTTTTATTTACTATTATGATATTATCTTTATTTTTTTATTCATTACTATTATCATTTTCATTCATTTCATTTTTTATTTATCTTTGTTTTTATTCTATTTATTTTATTTTTTTTGTTATCATTTTTATTTCATTTATTTCTCTATCATCATCATTTTATTCTTACGCAAACACGCAAGCACTCATCACCAGCAGGCATAGCATATATAGTATAGTTCCCCTCTATCAGGGATAGGATAAGGACAATGCCCAAAATTCACGGACGGAGTGCAACTCACAAGGCACAACTAAAGGAGACGTGCATACGTGAAGAGGAAACTGTGTAGGATATATGCATAGCATAAGCCACGATCCGCACCGAAGACTATTCCTCCATAGAGTGAAAGTGCAATTATATGGGCAGCGAGCCCGAATCATAAGGACGTACAGACGTTCTAAGTAACACTAGAGAATTACTTTATCGCCTCCACATGCATTTGGGGTTCTCAACCTTTGGTAGCTTCGCACATCCCCCTTGTTTATTCTTAATTCAGAATTTCACCGTTCGACGTGAGTCTCCTTATTTATTTCAGTGGGGATTCCCGGCTACTATGATTCATCCGTTTATTCGAAGTGCTATTATGGACTTCACCGTTTGGCGTGAGTTTCCTCATGTGTCTCAATGGGAATTATCGGCTACTAGGATTCATCCTCTTTCTTATTTTTATTACAATTATAGACTTCACCGTTCGATGCGAGTCTCCTCATATGTCTCAATGGGGATTCCCGGCTACTAGGATTCATCCTTTTATTCATAGTGCTATTACGGACTTCACCGTTCGGCGCGAGTCTCCTCATGTGTCTCAATGGGGATTACCGGATACTAGAGTTTATCTTTTTATTCATATTTTATTATTTTATTTTTTTTAAAGGGGGTAGACAGTTTTTTCCTTACGATTACCCTTCACACGAGTGCAGAGATTCTATGCTTCCATGAAGTGTTAGGAAGAATTTATGGTGTCCCTACGGCTAGGGGCCACTGCTCATATCATGTGCGAAGTGTGGGAGTTTCATCTAGGGTGTATCACGCGAGTTGTGCTAGCAACATAGCCACGACTCTTCCCCTGACCATATGCACTTACCGAGAATTAACTTTTCATTCCTTAGTGTGTGCCGTGACGCACACCGACATAGAATCTGGGCAGCGTTATTTAGCAAGGAAGCAAGCGGTCTTCGAAATTTCAAGGAGGTGTATTAATGCTATATTACGAGCAAACATGCGCGTGAAACATGCAAGCAAGCAAACCATGTTATGCTCCCTCTTTTCTTTTTCTTTTTTTATTTTTTATTTTTTTTTATTTTTTTTCTTTTCTTTTTATATGGGGCTTAATAGGCACACCCGCAAGCCGACAGTTTGAGAGGTAAGTCGCTGACGCAACGACAATGGAGAGAAGATGTTATATGTTGTTGTGAATCCCGAGAGGGGCCAGGAGTTGGTGTGAAACCAAGGGAGGGGTCTTTTCGTTCATTGGTTCGGACTGCGATTCCGAGCCAATATTAGGGTGGTGGTCAGCCTCGACTGAAGGTCGTGACACTGAAAGACTTGGCTTGGCAGTAAGGCCGTAACGCCAAGGTAGAGGGGTCTTTTTGTTCATTGGGTTAGATGATAGTTTCCGGACCAATGATAAGATGACTTGTCGGCTTAGACAGAAGGTCATGACACCGAATGACTTGGCTTAGGCGTAAAGGCATGACGCCAAGGGAGAGCATTTGCCGGCTTAAGCAAGAAGCCATGACGCCAGACCACTTGGCCTAGATAGAAGGTCATGATGCCAAGGGAGAATATTTACCGGCCTAGGCGGAGAGCAATGATGTCGAATAACTTAGCCTAGACATAATGTCATGATGCCAGGGCTTTCACCGGCTTAAGCATAGAGCCATGATGCCGGACAAGGATATTTAATGGCGTAGACATAAAGTCATGACGCCGTATAGCTTGGCATAGGCGAAAGGCCATGACATCAAGATAAATTATTCATCGGCTTAGGCGGAAGGCCATGACGCCGGGTAGCTTGGCTTAGGTGGAAAATCATAATGCCAAGATATAATATTCACCGGCTTAGGCAGAAGAAGCCATGACACTGGACAAGGGTGTTTAACGACTTAGACGTAAAGTCATGACGCCGTGCAGCTTGGCTTAGGTGGAACGCCATGACCCCAAGATATAATATTTATCGGCTTAGGTGGAAGCCATGACACCGGATAGCTTGGCTTAGGTGGAGAACAATGACGCCAAAATATAATATTCACTGGCTTAGGCGGAAGAAGCCATGATGCCGGACAAGGGTGTTTAACGGCTTAGACGTAAAGTCATGACGCCGTGGAGCTTGGCTTAGGCGGAAGGCCATGACGCCAAGATATAATATTTACCGGCTTAGGCGGAAGGCCATGACGCCGGGTAACTTGGCTTAGGTGGAGAACCATGACACCAAGATATAATATTGACCGGCTTAGGCGGAAGAAGCCATGATGCCGGACAAGGGTGTTTAACGGCTTAGACGTAAAGTCATGACACTGTATAGCTTGGCTTAGGTGGAAGGCCACGACGCCAAGATATAATATTTACCGGCTTAGGCGAAAGGCCATGACACCGGATAGCTTGACTTAGGTGGAAAATGATGACACCAAGACAAAATATTCACCGGCTTAGGCGGAAGAAGCCATGACGCCGGACAAGGGTGTTTAACGGCTTAGACGTAAAGTCATGACGCCGTACAGCTTGGCTTAGGCGGAAGGCCATGACGCCAAGATATAATATTTACCGGCTTAGGCGGAAGGCCATGATGCCAGGTAGCCTAGCTTAGGTGGAAAACCATGACGCCAAGATATAACATTCACCGGCTTAGGCGAAAGAAGCCATGACGTCGGACAAGGGTGTTTAACGGCTTAGATGTAAAGTCATGACGCCGTGCAGCTTGGGTTAGGCGGAAGGGCATGATGCCAAGATATAATATTCACCAGCTTAGGCAGAAGTAGCCATGACGTCGGACAAGGATGTTTAACAACTTAGACGTAAAGTCATGACGTCGTACAGCTTGGCATAGGCGAAAGGCCATGACACCAAGATATAATATTTAAAGGCTTAGGCGTAAGGCCATGACGCCGGGTAGCTTGGCTTAGGTGGAAAACCATGACGCCAAGATACAATATAAACCGGCTTAGGCAGAAGGAGCCAGGATGCCGAACAAGGATATTTAATGGCTTAGACATAAAGTCATGACGCCGTATAGCTTGGCTTAGGCGGAAGGCCATGACGCCGAGATAAAATATTTACTGGCTTAGGCGTGCAGCCATGACGCCGGACAAGGATATTTAACAGCTTAGACATAGAGTCATGACGCCATACAACTTGGCTTAGGAGGAAGGCCATGATGCCAAGATAAAATATTCACCAGCTTAGGCAGAAGGAGCCATGACGCCAGATAGCTTGGCTTAGGCGGAAAGCCATGACGCCAAGATAAAATATTTATCGACTTAGACATAGAGCCATGATGCCGGATAGCTTGGCTTAGGCGGAAAGCTATGACGCCAAGATATAATATTTACCGGCTTAGGTAAGAAGCCATGACATTGGACAAGGATATTTAACGGCTTAGACATAAAGTCATGACGCCGTGCAGCTTGGCTTAGGTGGAAGGCCATGACGCCAAGATATAATATTTACCGGCTTAGGTGGAAGGCCATGACGCCGGGTAGCTTGCTTAGGTGGAAAACCATGACGTCAAGATATAATATTCATCAGCTTAGACGAAAGAAGCCATGACGTCGGATAAGGATGTTTTTGTTAACTTACGTGCTAGCTTGGATGAGAGGTCATGATGCTAGTGGTAGAAGGGTTCTTTTGTTCTTTAACTGGATGGAAGGGCATAGCCAAAGGTAAAATGGTCTTTTTGTTCTATGGTCGGATGGGAGGTCCGAGCAAAAGGTGAAAGGGTCCTTTTATTGTCTTGCTAGATGAAAGGTCTGAGCCAGAGGTAAAAGAAAGGACTTTTTATTGCCTGGCTAGACGAAATGTCCGAACCAGAGGTAGAAGGGTCTTTTTGTTCTATGGTCGGACGGAAGGTCTGAGCCAAAGGTGAAAGAGTCTTTTTGTTCTATGGTCAGACGGAAGGTCCGAGCCAAAGGTGAAATATGGACGTTGACCCAACGGGATGTCGGAGTCAACAAACCTTGCTTAGACGGTATGTCCGACACAAGGGCAAACATAAAACACTACTATCGTCTCGAAGTCATGTCGAAAATGAGCAGCCTAGGAGAGACACAGGGTCTGGGCCAGGGTAGAAAATGGTTGTTGACTTGATAGACTGTCAAAGTCAACCAACTTGGTGACGACGTGGGGTCTAAGCTAAGGAAAGAATATAGGACATAAATGTTGACTCGACGTCATGTCAAAGCCAACGAACTTGGCAGAGGTGTGAGGCCTTAGCCAAGGGCAGAATATAGAATGGGTGTTGACTTGACGTCCTGTCGAAGCCAATAAACTTGTCAGAGACGTGAGGCCTAAGCCAAGGGTAGAATATAGGATAAGTGTTGACTCGACGTCATGTCAAAGCCAAGGAACTTGGCAGAGGCGTGAGGCCTTAGCCAAGGGCAGAATATAGGATAAGTGTTAACTCAACGTCATGTCGAAGCCAACGAACTTGGCAGAAGCGTGAGGCCTAAGCCAAGGGCAGAATATAGGATAGGTGTTGACTTGACGTCATGTTGAAGCCAACGAACTTGGCAGAGGCATGAGGCCTTAACCAAGGGCAGAATATAGAATAAGTGTTGGCTCGACGTCATGTCAGAGCCAACGAGCTTGGCAGAGGCGTGAGGCCTAAGCCAAGGGTAGAATATAGAATAGGTGTTGACTCGACATCATGTCGAAGTCAACGGGCCCTGTCCCGATAGGAGGTTTGGGGTGAGGGCAGACCAGATGGTAAACGGATGAGAAGCCCAGGCCCATGGCTAAATATTGATGTTAATCCGATGAAATATCGGAGTCAACGAACCTTGCCTAGATGAAAGGTCAACAACAAGGGTAGAATGGGTAGATGAGGATGTCAACCTGACGTCATGTCGAAGTTGACCACCCAGCAGAGACGTGAGGTCTAAGCTTGGATATAATATGGACGTTGACCCATGAAGAGGTCGGGGTCAACAAACCTTGCCCAGACTAAAGGTCTGAGACAAAGCGAAGAGGTCTTTTTATTAGTTTATTTGCTTGTATTGATTGAATTTGTTGAATTTGTTGAGTTCATTGAATTTGTTAAGTTTACTGGGTTTATTGGATTTATTGGTTTTATTGGACTTGTTGGGTTTATTGAGTTTTTTGGTTTAGTTCGTTGAGTTTATTGGGTTTGTTGAACATTTTGTCAACTCCATTGGGTTTATTAGTTTTATTAGGTTTATTGAGTTCATTAATTTATTGGGTTGATTGATTTGTTCTGTTTATTGAGTTTATTGAGTTTGCCAAATCTGTTGAATTTATTGGTTTTACTGAATTTATTGTGTTTCTTGATTCATTAAGTTTTTTTAATCATTATTTTCATTTCTTCATTTCTTTCTTCTTTTGTTTTTTTTGTTGTGCTTTTTTTTGTTTTGTTTTTGGTCTCCCTAGCACAGACTCGTTTGCGGTGCGGGATATTTATTCGGTGGGACTATTAGTGACTTTCATTGTTTATTACGCTGGTGGGACTAGGGATTAATGTCCAAGAGTCCAGCCAAGACGGGGTGTCTCGAGCCGGGAAGGAAAGGGGTTTAAGGGCCCAATTCCGTGAGGCTAGGAATAGTTTTCGAGCTCGGCGAGGGCGGAGCGCCTCAAGTCGAGAAAAGGGCTTTATGAATCCAGCCCAGTGGGACAGAGGGTAATTTTTGGACTCGACGAGGGAGGAGTGCCTCGGGCCAAGGAAAAGGTTTTGTTGACACAGCCTGATGGGACAAAAGATTATTTTCAAGCTCGATGAGGGTGGAGCGCCTCAGGCCAAGGAAAAAAAGATTTTGTGGACCCATCCTAATGGGACTGATGGGCAAAGATTTTCGGAGCTTGACAAGGGCAAAGTGCCTTATGCCAAGAGAAGGGAGATTTTATTGGGCCGACATTGGGCAAAAGGTCCGAACCGGCAACAGTGGGAGAGCTTCGTGAGACAAGTATGGCATCTCTTGGTGTATCTGCATTGTTGCTGGCCGAACGCCAGAAGACAACGAGAATACATTGGCCGGGGGCATCGATCCCAAATGAACGGTAGAGGTTCAGTCCCGGTGGGACAAGTGGGGAGTATCCCCGTAGGATGAGGCGTTTGGGGAAGCCCTATTGACCTCATAAGTTCCTTTCTTCTTTTCTCTTGCATTCATCCTTCTTCTTCTTCTTCCTCTTTTTTGAATGGATAACTCTGACGGCGCTGTCAGTGTAGTATAGAGTCGATGCCCTTCCTTTAACAAACCAAGGCGGGTGCATAAGAGATCGCTCACCTCCTTAGAGAGGGGTTAAGTGGTTCGCTCCACCATACCGATCCCACAATGCTGGTTTCTTACTAGGCACGGTCCAAGTCATGAGGGGAGTGATATTTCCCCTAGCAGATGCAGTCATCAAGGCCTCCTTCATTCATCATTTTTTGGTGCCTGCCCCCAGAACATGCCATTTTCTTTCCGTCTTTTTTTTATTTTTTTCTTTTTTTTTGCAAACATCCGCATTCGAGCTGCGAGATGATACTAAATGTTGGCTTCAGCCAAATCTATGAGGAGCAGCTGGAGGAGCGATGCTGCGTGGGGCTGCTCTTTTGAAGACGGGTATTTGATGAGGGCACGGTGGATCCACCTTGTATTCGCCCATCTACAATTTGCCTTTCTTGATCAGGCGTTCAGTAATGTCCTTGAATACATAGCAATCCTCAATGGGATGCCCCACCATTTGGTGATAAGGATAGAAGCTTAGATCATCTTTTCTTGCAGAATCCCCTGGTTTCTTCGGATGTAGGAGCACCACTTTGCCACATTCATAGGCCCACTCAAGAAGAGTCATAGTCTTATCCTTCGAAAAGGAGTATGGTTTCATCATTCTGCCCCGTAATGAGGACCCTTGTTTTGCCGGCTCGGCGGAAGAAAGGTTGGCTGCCTCTTTAATTTTCTTCTTTTGTTGCTCGAAGGCTTCAAAATTTGAGGCGTAAATTCCTTCTAGCACCGGTGATTTGCTGATTGGTTTATTCTTCTGGCTCGAGATTGTAGAAGCCGAGCAAAGCTTTGCCAGAACTGCTTCAACATCGGCCACGATGTTACTTAACTATTCAAAGGCCGTGACTTCAATGTCAATGACCCATCATAGATTTTCTATTCACAAATTTTTTTTGCAGATTTGAACAGAGTCCCCGTAGCTTGGCGGATGTCGACACCTTTTGCGGAGATTCCTCCACCTTCTTATGTAGTCCATGGCAGACTCATTATCCTTTTGTTTGGCTGCTTGCAATTCGGCCTCAGTGACTTCTTCTTCGGTCATCTTCATGCTCATTGTTTGTTCTGTCCTCGGTCTATCTATTGTCATCAGACTTGTGGGACTTTGATGTAGGGTAGTTGGTTGCATATGCGGCCCTATTGGCACCATCGTTTGAGATGCTTCGATTGCACCCTGACATGCCAGGGGGACTGAATATTGGAATGGCCAAGGGGGAATGCCCCCTGCATGTTCAGACATCATTCGGAGCATGGCTGGCCGTGTTGAGGCTTCAGGTGAGCTAGCACTACCTTGTACCGCTTCAAGTAAATGTCTTGCCGATCGAGGCATGTATGGACTTACATTCATTTCATTTAGCTGTCTCTGCAGCATTTCAATCTCTTGATGTTTTTGTTATAGTAGCGCCACCAAGGTGGAGTCTTGTAAGAAGGGGCCAGGAGTGCTACTGCCTTCCACCTCTGGTTTGTATAAGATGTGTGGCATCCTGCCATCATTGCCGACTGCAGGTAGCTCCTTCAAGATAAACTCCTTGTGTTTTATGCCTCCGGATGGAGGAGGAATGTGGTATTGAGCCCCCTTATTAGGTGACGGGTGCTGTTTTGACATTTTCCCAGACCCAGTAGATGAGTGGGAGGCGAAAGTTTCAGCCTGAGTTATTCTTTTTGGCACAAAGCATATTTCTTCATTTTCCTCATCAGCAGTTTGCACCACGCCAGACGAGGCTGACAATGTGTTGCAGGAGAGGGCCATACGTCTCCTTTCAACTTTTGCATTCTTCTTTTCCTTCCCCTTTATGGTTGGCATCTGCCCCCACAGTGGGTTGCTGGGTGCATTCAGCATCTTTGCCTTTTCTTTGGTTCTTTTTATTAGCTGGTGGGGCTTTATTGTATCTTTGAGGGGTAGGCTTCTTGAGCTGCATAGGCTGGCCCTCGGGTTACTCATGCTCGTCTGGCCCGTTTATTATGGTTTGAAGCCGTTGCACGGCTGAGTTGATTTATTCATGCATCTCAAGAGCCGAGCGAGGTGCCGGCCTTGCTCTTTTTCTTGTTGGCATTGCTCGCCGATTCCTTTGTTTTTCTTTAGGAGCTGGAGCACAGTCCTCATTGGTGCGCCAGCTGTAGGCCTCTGGCACTTCTTCAGGTAGCTATTGACAAAAAAATTTCATGTTAATTGATGCCCCTAGAGTAGGCAATTCATGCGGGCATGGAGGATTGACTTTGTGATCCCCCATATGTAGTTCCCCTCTTTTTATTAGGCCCTGAGCGATGTCCTTGAATATTTGGCAATCCTCAATGGGGTGCCCAAGGATTCTATTGTAAGGGCAGAAGCAAGGGTCATCTCTTCTCCTGACGTCATCAGACCTCTTTGGCTTTGGAAGAGTGATTTTGTTATTTTTGACAGCCCACTCAAACAGTGCTCGAGTCCTATCCCTGAGGAAAGCATAGCGCTTCTTTTCCTTATTCCGTCAGAGAGGCCTTTCTCAACATTCAGCAGGTTCATTTGGGGGAGGATTGTGCACCCACTTGTGTCTTTTCGCCCTGAGGCTAACAGTATGTATCGCTTTCAGCATCGGCCGTTTATTAACCTGCCTAGCTTGACGACTTGAGTTAGCAGGAAGTGAGGGGTATCTCTCGAAGAAGTCTTCCACTTCCGTGGCAACATCAATTAATCGGTCAAAAGATCGGGTTTCTATTCCAATTATCTTCTCCAAGATTTCTTTCTTCAGATTTTGTTTACACATCCGTATTGCATCTTCTGGATGCAGAGGGCGTCGGCACTTCATGCTGAGATCCCTCCATCTCTTGATATATTCTGCAACAGGCTCATCATCTTTTTGTTTGGTTGCCAATAGTTCGGCCACAGTTACCTCTGCCTCGTCAACGTGAAATCTCTCATTAAATTTATGATGCCTACCTGGCCAGTCTTTAATAGATCCGGCCGGCAGGGTAGAATACCATTCAAAGGCGGGTCCTGTCAGAGAAGACCCAAAAATTTTCAGCAGGTGCGACTCGTCTACCGCCAAGTCGCCCATGGCTGCTATATAGTGTGCAATATGTTCTTTCAGGGAGCCCTGCCCGTTGAATTTGTAAAATGTTGGTGGGTTGTTGACGCCGGGTGGCAGTCTCTTGCCAATATGATAGGCTGGATACATCACTTCATATATGTCAAAGGGGGCATGATCTTCACTTCCCCTCTTTGCTAACCTTACATCGATCAATTGCTCCACCATCAGCTCGTTCACCATAACTGGCTCTGCTGGTTGAGGGCAGAGGTGGGCGGGATGCATCAATTGTGAGGCTGAAGCCGTAACATGAGGTGGCAGAGGCTCCGATAGGGGATCCTGTTGCTGCATTTGAGGATGCATTGGTCGTGGCGGCTGAAGCCACATGGAACAATGCTGGGGAGCAGGCCAGTTCTGATCAGCAGTCTGTAAAACGACTAGTGAAGGAGCACTCGTGAGGTTGGAACCTTCCCGTGACGGTTCGACTCGTGCCCCCGGTTGCTCAGGTGTCATAGCATGCTCAATCTTTTCATTTAATTATTTCTTCAGCAGTTCTACCTCCTGCTGGTACCTTCGCAAGGTTATTAGGATAGCGGGGTCCATAGATGTTTCGTTATTGGTGCCTTCGAGCGTGCTGCTGGAGGCGCACTTAGATGGAAGAGACGGGAATGCTCCTTCTTGTTCAGACGCCACTGTTCTGGCAGTGACAGTAGTGATGTCTTCATCAGTAACATGTTTGCCCTCAGTGGCTTGCAGTAATTCAGTGGTAATTTCGCCCTGTCTTATCATTGGGCCTTTTCTTCCAGCGATCTTAGCCGACTCTTCTTGTTCATTCGGCATAGTACCATGCCCACTCATCACCCCTATCATATTGTAGGTGAGGATTTGCATTCTTCTATTGTATTTTTTGACTCCCCTTCGGGCTCGACGAGAGAAAGTTGGTTCTTTATGTAGGGAAATTCTTTTCATCTTTTCATTTTGTGGAGGCCTTTCAAGGCTTCTAGCTTCGGCTCGCCTCCCCTCTTCATTCACCTCCACTGGTGACATCTTGCCTTTTTTCTTCTTCTTCGACTTTGACAGCATGAAGCGACCTTTGCCGGCCCATGATGGGACTTCCAAAGCTGTGGAAATATTCCCGGACCATCTGAATCATATCTCCTTGGCTGCACTTTGTAGAGGTGGCAGAAGGTAGTGTCTGGATTCGGGCCGATGGCATGCATGAAAGCCGTGCTAGTTTGGCCACTTGATTGAGACTCCTTGAATATTTATGAATATCGGCTTGCCTGGGACAGGTCTTGACAGTGGATGGTGGAGTTGTAGCTATGGCCTCCTTCGCATGCATCGCTTTATTGCCCCCTCTCATAGGGACATCAGTAGAATTGTTGAAGTTCTGAAGGGCTGCTGCAGCATGGGTCTTCTTGGGAACCCACATTTGCCTTGTTCTCATCAAAATTCACATTCTGCCCTGCTAGCACTTGGAAGGTGTTATGGGTGGGGACAGTTGGTTTGACCTGGACTGGCAAAACTTCGGCATTGCGGCCATTGAAATAGACTCGGATGCCTCCGATTAACATAGATTTCCCAGTTGCTGACAATCGACCTCGGGGAGAAACAGCAATTCTTGCGCTGGAGCTCTTCTTGTTTCCCCCAGCAAGATTCTTCTTGTGTGCCCTAGCTGGGCGAGTAATGTGGTGAACATGGCAGCTCACAATTACTGGACTCTTCAGTAGAGTTTTGTTAATTTGGCCCTCAATTTGGCGGGCCGCAGCTTCATCATTCTTTAGATTCGCAGGTTCCGAGCCCTCCACATGCAGAAGACTTACAAGTGCATCTCCCAGGAAGTTAGGGAAGCCAACAACCGGGGGGAAGTTGCCAAAGATAGTTGGTACGGTAAGGTAACCGTATGCAGCATGGTCGGCCACGATTGCGGGGCCGAAGGCAAGTCCAGACAGTCCACTTGTCATCACCCCAACTTGCAAAGGGGAGAGACAAGATGAACGAATAGTTGACATCAAAAATATTTGAGCGGGGGCCCCATGGTCCCTCCATTTTGGCAAAAAGATGAAGGGAGGTTGTGTCCCACCGGGCGTGCCACTTTGGTGACATAGATTTATTTATTTAAGATTCGTTAGGCGTGCCAGTCACAAAGGTGACAAATTATCGTACGCTCGATCTGACTTGGTCAGTCGATTGTGAGGTTCATGTCGGGACTCAAAACCCGCCGTACCGTAAAGGCTACGGTGTTAATTATGTCCCTCCGGAAGAGGGACAACCCTTGATTAATCGTCAAAATAGAAGGACCATGGGGCCCGTATAATACATGAAAAAACGTATTTGCATGTCACGTCCCGAGCGCGGAAGATACCCAGAGATGCGTGATGAGTTTATATCAATCATGTCAATCAGAGTATTAGTGTATTCGACACCAAAATCAGAGATGCGCAAGAATAAAGATAACCCAATCCAGTTCTTCCTTTAATAAGAATATGTCTAATACAAACCCTTGCAAATACTAGACTCAATAAATGAAAAGTACAACACTGACTCAAGAAAATATAGAAAAAGACAGGACCGATTGACGCTTGAATAGCTCTAACTCTTTCACTCTTGACCTTCCCCTTCTGTAGGGAAAACACTGAGTGAGCTAACGCTCAGTAGGAAATTATATCTCAAGAACTAGCAATGGGTTTAAGTAGTTACATTTTTCCATGGATGCAATAAGCTATGCATGCTTGCGTAAAACGACAAGATAGAGAGAGTACAACAAGAGATAATAAGGTGAACCATTCATGAACTTTCAAGAACTGTAAGTGTAATAGATGTCAAGATATTCAAGCAAGTAATTTCATCATGTCATGTCGAGAACTTGGCTATCACGTTCCAAGCAAACAAGTATATAAATTATCTTTTTGTTTTCGGGTCACGCAAGTCATGTCATGTTAAGTCAAGTCAAGTCAAGTACAAGATTTGTGGAATGTCTAATCAAGCTAGTCATGCACTTCGGTACAATGCAAATACCGTTATCATTACAACTCCCATGGGCACAAGTACTTTCGGGTGCTCCTCCCAGGACCAGATCGGGCCCTATATGCGCAGGCATTGATCATGTATTTTGACATCCACTTTATTGTATAGCCAATATGGAATTTCAAGGATAAAGTTTGTAGACACGTAAGATAGACCTTGATAACATAGAGTCCAAAGATATTGAACTTGACATAGTAAGACGATAATAACGGTACATTCCCGAATTTTGATAAAATCTAGGTGGAATTGGTTCCCAAATCGGGTACCACATCGAGTAAGTGCCCATACATAGATGGTCACCCTTTTTATATAGAATTGAAGTCCACAAGAACAACATATTAACGACATGATGTCCTTATCCCCTTAAGAAAATTCTCATGATATACACTTTGCATAACAAGAGGGCCGGTATACCATGTTTCTATAGAGTGACATGGCAAAGATTGTGTAATGGGTTTTTTTATGATACAACCAGCTCAGTCGGCCTTGAGGGAATCCAAGGCTCGAGGAGTCTTACGGATGTCTCTATGACTAACTCACTAGTCCAAGGGAACGGAATGTCCAATGGAGAGCTTGTATGTCAACGAGAATTGAGCGTAATGCGATAAAACATCATGAAACATGGGACTATATTCACGGAATGGTAATATAGTGCCTGATAATAGATTGATATATATATATATATATATATATATATATATATATATATATATATATATAAAACCTTCAGTTATCATAAAAATAAATTTAAAATAAATATGCAGGAAATTAGCGACTTCACCTAAGTCGTTACTTATCAAATTAACGCCTTTTACAGGGGCGTTTTATTTACAATTTGACGACTGATATAGCAGGCGTCCATCATATTTCTTCTATTTTGAAAAATTTCTAAATTTTGGAATTTTAATAGAACGCGCCATAAACAGGGGCGTTTATTTACAATTTGACAACCTTTCATACAGTCGTCCATTATTTATTTCCATTTCTGCAAAATTTCTTATTTCCAGAATTTTATGAAACGCGCCCTATCTGGGGGCGTTATTTTACAATTTGTGCCCTGGTTCAGGGCGTCACCTTTCTAAGAGACGACCATCCTCAGGTCGTTATTTTTGGGATTTTCAACATTTTCTCATAAACAGTGATAATTTCCAGGATAACAGAATTTAAGAAAACTCTTATATGGTCAGGACGAGAAAATTAGCAGGATTCCATAGACATGATCATGCATTAACTTAGATTAATAATTTCATAGATATTGAATTTTTAAACATGGTTAATTAACAATTAAGCAAAATTGACGACTCCTAGGCAGGGCGTCAAATCATGAATTAGCGACCTTGTCAGGGTCGTTTCTTTTAAAGTAGCGCCCTTGGCAGGGTCGTTGCTTTTAAAATCCACAGAAAACCTTTAAAACTATAATAGAACTATATACATGCATGTCATGATGGAATTAAACTAGTTTGGGCTACGTTCTTGAGAAAACCTACCTGATGAATGTTCTGGTGAAGGAATGTGAAGAAGAATGATACTCTGTTCTAAACAGAGTTCTTCCGAAGCTTATGGAAACAGCTTCCTTCTTGGAGGAAGAGATCGTCCTGATGAAGAACCTCCCGTCCTTCAACTAGGCAGAAGAGTTACTACTTACGGCAGACTTCCTGCAGCAAAGACGATGAAGAACATCAATATTCTTCATGATTATGACCGAAGGCACGGGAGAAGAACATTACCTGTTCTTTACGTATGCAGCAGCAGAGTTTTCCTTCGACCAATAGCTTATTAGGGTTCGACAGTAAGGGTTATTTATAGGGTTTACAGAACCCAATAGGGTTGGAGTTTGATTAGAACATGTCTTTCCTTGATAGAGTCCTTTCCATGTTCGATTGAACACGTATAATCCAAAACCTTCCCTGGATAAGCTCCCGAGTCGATCTGAACTCAAATGTAATTAACGCCTTAGGTTAGGTCGTTAATTAAAATTGACGCCTTTGCATGTTGTCGTTTCTTATGTAAATAGCGCCCAAGAACAGGGCGTTTCTTTCCCTTTCCTTTTATTTATTAGTGGCCATTTGAGAATTGACGACATGGACTGTTGGCATCCTTTCTGGAATTCGTGCCTCATATAAGGGCATTTCTTTTTGAAGTAGCGCCTTGAGGCAAGGCGTTATTTACATTTTTGGCTTTTTAGTTATTCTTTTTGATTTTATCATTTACTTACTTAATCCTTTAGCCTATTTTGACTAATTAGGAATTTATTCATTCCATTTTTTTTTACCCGGGTTGCTACACCCTCCCCCACTTAAAAGAATTTGGTCCCCAAATTCAATGATATATATATATATATATATATATATATATAAGTGGAGAGTGTAGAGTATATACCTTAAAATAATTCTGGGAATCTTCTCTTCATGGATTCCTCGGTCTCCCATGTGGCTTCATGATCGGAACTCTTACTCCATTGTACCTTTAGCATGGGAATAACCTTATTCCTTAGGGTACGTACTTCACGATCTAGTATCTTCATGGGCTTCTGCTCATATGTGAGATTCTTCTGAATTATTAGGTCTGCATGATCAATAATATGTGGCGGATCGTGTACATACTTCTTCAACATAGATATGTGGAATACATTATGTACTTCGGACAACTGAGGTGATAAGGCGATGCGATAAGCAACCTCTCCAACTCTTTCTAATATCTCAAAAGGTCTGATGAATCTTGGTGTAAGCTTGCCCTTAACACCAAATCTCCTTATTCCACGTCCAAGCGATATCTTGAGAAATACATGGTCTCCAACTTAGAATTCAAGATCTCTCCTTCTTGTGTCAGCATAAGCCTTTTGCCTAGACTGAGCCACTTGCAGTGTTTCTCAGATCAATTGTATTTTCTCGGTGGTATCCCTTACCATGTCTGGACCTAGCAGTTGTTTCTCTCCCACTTCGTCCCAGCATAAGGGTGATCGACAACTCCTTCCGTATAAGGGTTCAAAAGGTGCCATTTTTATACTTGCCTGGTAGCTATTATTGTATGCAAATTCAACCAGAGACAAGTGATCATGCCAACTCCCTCCAAAATCTATGATACATGCCCTAAGCATATCTTCAACGACCTGATTAG
The DNA here is from genome assembly GCA_022559845.1 of Amorphophallus konjac. NCBI lineage: Eukaryota > Viridiplantae > Streptophyta > Magnoliopsida > Alismatales > Araceae > Amorphophallus > Amorphophallus konjac. The sequence continues at coordinate 83,800 of JAHNEJ010000948.1, forward strand.
TTCTCTCGGTCTGACCATCCATCTGAGGATGAAAAGCTGTACTAAAGTTAAGCCTCGTTCCCAACGAATGTTGTAGACCTTTCCAAAAATGAGAAGTAAAACGGGGATCTCTGTCAGACACAATTGAAATAGGAATACCGTGTAATCTGACTATCTCCTTTATGTATAATGCAGCCAAAACATCGACGAACCATCGGCTCTTTATTGGCAAGAAATGTGTCGATTTAGTCAATCGATCAATGATAACCCATATTCCATCATGTCCTCTTTTTGATTTAGCTAGACCCATGATGAAATCCATACCAATATCCTCCCACTTCTATTTGGGAATATCCAGAGGATGTAGCTTTCTGGCAGGCTTTTGGTGTTCTGCCTTGACCTGTTGGCATGTGAGACAGCGCGACACGTAGTCCGCTATTTCTCTTTTCATGTTGGGCCACCAAAAATTCCTTTTCACATCTTGGTACATTTTGGTAGATCCTGGATGAATCGTGTACTTTGATCTATGAGCTTCATCTAAAATCTTCTTCTTTAATTCTGGACAATCTGGTATACAAGTTCTATTCTTGAACATCAATCTTCCATCAGAAGTTAGTTGGAAATCAGATTGTCCTTCCAGTTTGCTCTTGATTTCTACTAATGTCGGGTCATCATTCTGAAGTCCTTGTATCTCAGAAAATAAGTCTGGCTGAATACTTACATGAGATAATGTGACACATTTGAAGTCCGTGCCCAAGCTTATATTAAGTTCAGATAATTGCTCCAGCAACTTCCATTCTTGAATCATATAATTGGCTAACAGTACTCTCGGCTTTCGACTAAGGGCATCAGCTACAGGATTCCCTTTTCCAGGAAGTCCTTGAGATATTCTAGCCAACGTCTTTGCCTCATGTTTAACTCCTTTTGTGAAAAGAGATACTTGAGACTCTTGTGGTCAGAGTATACAGTAAACTACACTCCGTATAGATAATGCCTCCATATCTTTAGTGCAAATATTACCGCGGCCAACTCCAAGTCATGGACTGGGTAGTTTTCTTCATGCTTCTTCAATTGGCGAGAAGAGTAGGCTATAACTTTTCCTTGTTGCATTAAAACACACCCGAGGCCAATGCCAGATGCATCGGTGTATACTTCAAATGTTTCTCCTTCAATTGGTAGAGCTAATACTGGGGCTGTAGTTAAATGATCCTTGAGAGTTTGGAAGCTTCTTTCACATTCTTCGCTCCATTCATAACGGATCTCTTTACGAGTTAACCTAGTGAGTGGCACGGCGATCTTGGAGAAATCCTTGATGAATCGCCGGTAGTAGCCCGCAAGGCCTAAGAAACTTCAGATCTCGCTAGCATTGGTCGGTCTTTCCCAGTTCCTTACTGCTTCCACTTTTGATGGGTCTACAGACAAGCCATCCTTTGATATTACATGTCCCAGAAAAGTTACTTCTTCCAGCCAAAACTCGCATTTGCTGAGCTTTGCATATAGTTGATTTGTCCTCAATATCTGTAATGCAATCCTTAAATGCTCCTCATGCTCTTCCTTGGTCTTGGAGTAAATTAATATATCATCAATGAAAACCACCACGAATTGATCTAAATATGGCCTGAATATACTATTCATTAACTGCATAAAGACAGCAGGGCATTTGTTAGTCCAAAAGGCATAACAACAAACTCATAATGACCATACCTGCTTCTGAATGCGGTCTTATGAATATCATCGTCCTTGATCCTTAGTTGGTGATATCCCGACCTGAGATCAATCTTTGAAAAATATTTGGATCCAGATATTTTATCAAACAACTCATCGATTCTCGGCAGTGGATACTTGTTCTTCATAGTGAGATGATTCAACTGTCGATAGTCGATGCATAACCTCATGGATCCATCCTTCTTCTTCACAAATAGTACAGGCGCTCCCCACGGGGAAGTACTCGGTCTAATGAATCCTTTCTTAAGGAGTTCCATCAATTGCTCCTTTAGTTCCTTGAGTTCGGCAGGGGACATCCTATATGGTGCCTTAGAAACTGGACCAGCACCAGGGACTAAATCGATGGTGAAGGCCACTTCTCTTGGTGGGGGTAATCCAGGCAAATCTTCTGGAAACACATCCGAAAACTCTTGCACAACTGGGATGTCTTCTATCTTAGTTTCCTTAGCCTTCTTAATCGTGACAAACGCAAGGAAAGATACACATCCTTTCCTGATTAGCTTGTTAGCTCGGAGAGCCGAAATAAGAGGGGTTTTGTTTCGACTCTTGGGGCTAGTAAAGATTAATTCCGGAAACTCCTTGAAAGTAACCTTGCTATTGCGGCAATCAACAGTTGCCTGGTATTTGGACAACCAATCTGCTCCTAATATGATATCATATTCCTTTAGATCTAAACATATGAGGTCGATAGGGAAATTCCTATCATGAACCATTACTTCACAGTTTTGGCAATGGTGAGTAATATCAGTTTTGCTACCCAGAGGAGTAGACAAAACTAATTTTATCCATTCCGGTTCTAAAGGTAACAGATCAGCGAACTTCTTGGCAATAATTGAATGTGAAGCACCCGTATCAAATAAGACATGTGCAGACTTGGAACAAACTTTCAATGTACCTTCTACTAGTCCGCCTTCTTCTTCTTCGGTCTCCTTAATTACATGGAGACGAGCATTCTTTGTTACCGGGCGCTTCCCGTCACCGACTTGATCGTTGAGTAAAGGACAGTCGGGAATCCGATGCTCACGGCTCCCACAACGGAGACATGCTCCTAGTTTCCTCCAGCATTCTTCGGCTTTATGACCAGCCTTGTCACAATACTTGCATATTATATTTGAAGGTGTGGTGGTGATGGAAAAAGGCTTGGTCTTCTCAATCTTCTGCTCCTGAGAAGAAGTACCTCCATTACTAGGCCTCTTCTTGAAGTTGGGTTTGAAGGAACCCGAACTTGTGACTTGCTCTTTCTTGTCCTTCCCACGGATTCTATCTGATAGTTCCGTGGCATCTTCTAGAAGCTGGGCTCGGCGTACTATCTCCGAGTAGACTTGAATATCCATCGACGCCAGCTGTTTAATATATTGGGGCCTGAGCCCATTAAGGAACCTTCTAGTTTTCATCTTCTCGGTGCTAACTAAGTGCTTAGCGTATCGAGACAATCTAGAGAACTGTGCCTCGTACTCGGCCACTGATAAGGATCGTTGCTTTAATGTAGCGAATTCTGCAGCCTTCTTCTCCTGGACTCGGTCTGAAAAATATTTGTTGTTGAAATGTTCAACAAATTCTTCCCAAGTAACTTGGTCCAGATTTATAGTAGCTTCTATTTACTCCCACCAGCAGCGGGCGTCCCTTTCTAGTTGGAAGGTGGCTAATAAGACCTTCTCTTTGTCCGTGCATTGCATAACCCGGAATATACGTTCCGTCTCCCGGATCCAGTGCTCCGCGTCGTCCGGATCGGTAGATCCCATAAATTTGGGAGGGCTCATATTCTTCAAACTTTGGTGGAGATTTTCGGCTCCACGTTGTATTCCTCCTTGTGCTACTTGTTGCAGCGCTTGGGTCATGCCTTGAAGTGTGCGTTGCATGTTGCGCCATAGAGCACGTTCGGCAGCCATTATCCCGCAATAACTATATTAGTATGTACTCGCGTTAAGGGCTTTTAAATCTTTAACTCAACCCTTGGTTCTACCCAATCTCACTGGTTAAAGGTTTAAACCTATCCTTGGACTTGGGTTTCCTAGGAATTGAATACCCTAGGCTCTGATACCACAAAAATTGTCACGCCCCGAGTGCGGAAGATACCCAGAGATGCGTGACGAGTTTATATCAATCATGTCAATCAGAGTATTAGTGTATTCGACACCAAAATCAGAGATGTGCAAGAATAAAGATAACCCAATCCATTTCTTCCTTTAATAAGAATATGTCTATTACAAACCCTTGCAAATACTAGACTCAATAAAAGAAAAGTACCACTCTGACTCAAGAAAATATAGAAAAAGACAGGACCGATTGGCGCTTGAATAGCTCTAACTCTTTCACTCTTGACCTTCCCCTTCTGTTTGGGTCTCGCCATCGGACTTACCTGAAAAGTAGGGAAAACACTGAGTGAGCGAACACTCAGTAAGAAATTATATCTCAAGAACTAGCAATGGGTTTAAGTAGTTACATTTTTCCATGGATGCAATAAGCTATGCATGCTTGCGTAAAATGACAAGATAGAGAGAGTACAACAAGAGATAATAAGGTGAACCATTCATGAACTTTCAAGAACTGTAAGTGTAATAGATGTCAAGATATTCAAGCAAGTAATTTTATCATGTCATGTCGAGAACTTGGCTATCACGTTCCAAGCAAACAAGTATATAAATTACCTTTTTTTTTCGGGTCACGCAAGTCATGTCATGTCAAGTCGAGTCAAGTCAAGTACAAGATTTATGGAATGTCCAATCAAGCTAGTCATGCACTTCGGTACAATGCCAATACCGTTATCATTACAACTGCCATGGGCACAACTACTTTCGGGTGCTCCTCCTAGGACCAGATCGGGCCCTATATATGCAGGCATTGATCATGTATTTTGTCATCCACTTTATTGTATAGCCAATATGAAATTTCAAGGATAAAGTTTGTAGACACGTAAGATAGACCTTGATAACATAGAGTCCAAAGATATTGAACTTGACATAGTAACACGATAATAACGATACATTCCCGAATTTCGATAAAATCTAGGTGGAATTGGTTCCCAAATCGGGTACCACATCGAGTAAGTGCCCATACATAGATGGTCACCCTTTTATATAGAATTGAGGTCCACAAGAACAGCATATTAACGACATGATGTCCTTATCCCCTTAAGAAAATTCTCATGATATACACTTTGCATAACAAGAGGGCCGGTATATCATGTTTCTATAGAGTGACATGGCAAAGATTGTGTAATGGGTTTTTTTATGGTACAACCAGCTCAGTCGGCCTTGAGGGAATCCAAGGCTCGAGGAGTCTTACGGAGGTCTCTATGACTAACTCACTAGTCCAAGGGAACGGAATGTCCAATGGAGAGCTTGTATGTCAACGAGAATTGAGGGTAATGCGATAAAACATCATGAAACATGGGACTATATTCACGGAATGGAAATATAGTGCCTGATAATAGATTGATATATATATATATATATATATATATATATATATATATATATATATATATATATATATATATATATATATATATATATATATATATATAACCTTCAGTTATCAGAAAAATAGTTTTAAAATAAGTATGCAGGAAATTAGCGACTTCACCTAAGTCGTTACTTATCAAATTAACGCCTTTTACAGGGGCGTTTTATTTACAATTTGACGACTGATATAGCAGGCGTCCATCATATTTCTTCTATTTTGCAAAATTTCTAAATTATGGAATTTTAATAGAACGCGCCTTAAACAGGGGCGTTTATTTACAATTTGACGACCTTTCATATAGTCGTCCATTATTTATTTCCATTTCTGCAAAATTTCTTATTTCCAGAATTTTATGAAACGCGCCCTATTTGGGGGCGTTATTTTACAATTTGCGCCCTGGTTCAGGGCGTCACCTTTCTAAGAGACGACCATCCTCAGGTCGTTATTTTTGGGATTTTCGACATTTTCTCATAAATAGTGATAATTTCCAGGATAACAGAATTTAAGAAAACTCTTATATGGTCAGGATGAGAAAATTAGCAGGATTCCATACACATGATCATGCATTAACTTAGATTAATAATTTCATAGATATTAAATTTTTAAACATGGTTAATTAACAATTAAGCGAAATTGACGACTCCTAGGCAGGGCGTCAAATCATGAATTAGCGACCTTGTCAGGGTCGTTTCTTTTAAAGTAGCACCCTTGGCAGGGTCGTTACTTTTAAAATCCACATAAAACCTTTAAAACTATAATAGAACTATATACATGCATGTCATGATGGAATTAAACTAGTTTGGGCTACGTTCTTGAGAAAACCTACCTGATGAATGTTCTGGTGAAGGAACGTGAAGAAGAATGATACTCTGTTCTAAACAGAGTTCTTCCTAAGCTTATGGAAACAGCTTCCTTCTTGGAGGAAGAGATCGTCTTGATGAAGAACCTCCCGTCCTTCAACTGGGCAGAAGAGTTACTACTTACGGTAGACTTCTTGCAGCAAAGACGATGAAGAACATCAATATTCTTCATGATTATGACCGAAGGCAGTGGAGAAGAACATTACCTGTTCTTTACGTATGCAGCAGCAGAGTTTTCCTTCGACCAACAGCTTATTAGGGTTCGACAGTAAGGGTTATTTATAGGGTTTACAGAACTCAATAGGGTTGGAGTTTGATTAGAACATGTCTTTCCTTGATAGAGTCCTTTCCATGTTCGATTGAACACGTATTAATCCAAAACCTTCCCTGGATAAGCTCCCGAGTCGATCTGAACTCAAATGTAATTAACGCCTTAGGTTAGGTCGTTAATTAAAATTGACACCTTTGCATGTTATCGTTTCTTATGTAAATAGCGCCCAAGAACAGGGCGTTTCTTTCCCTTTCCTTTTATTTATTACTGGCCGTTTGAGAATTGACGACCTGGACTGTTGGCGTCCTTTCTGGAATTCGCGCCTCATATAAGGGCGTTTCTTTTTGAAGTAGCGCCTTGAGGCAAGGCGTTATTTACATTTTTGGCTTTTTATTTATTCTTTTTGATTTTATCATTTACTTACTTAATGCTTTAGCCTATTTTGACTAATTAGGAATTTATTCATTCCATTTTTTTTTTACCAGGGTTGCTACATTGCATGCAAGCATACAACATGGTAGTATTTATTCATTAAACCGGCTTCCAGTACAAGGCAGAGAGCTTCAGGCCCGAAGACCATCATCACGCATAGTGAAAGCTTCGGGCCGGGCCTAACCCGACTTTTCGCTAATCACTATTTGATATATCGAAGAAGTGGCTCATGTAAGCATACAAGATAATAGTATTTGGTTTTATTGTTTATTATTTATTTGATCATTTATTCATAATTTTAAAATAGATTTCGGCAACATCTCTCTGGCTTCGAGAGTTATCGGGGCCTTTTTATTTTGAGGCTGTGCATGGCACTACGGTGCACACATATGGACCCATGAGGTGGGCCTGACGTGACCGTGTTCGAGCAGACTCGTGTAATGTCGGTACAATGTATGTCGGTATACGGCAAACACGCTGCTCAATAAACGAGGGAATGCGGTTGAAACCCGATCGGAATGAATTAAAGACAGCGAATTATTGGCCCGGAGCGAAGCTATGCCATGACCATAATGGGGTGAATCCCGAGGTCTATGCATGACTTTTCGGACACCATTAATATTCCCCATACTCGGGTCTAGAGGAGGTGAGAGCCCCGAGGCGGCTATAATCGTGTTCATTGTTTGTTGTTTATTCTTGTTATTATTTTTAGATCCATGAATGCGTCTCTTCTTTTAATTCTTTGTTCTTATTTCGTTTATGTTATTCCCCTTCGTATTATTTATTTGTTTATTTTCACATTGCACATATATATTTTATTTTCTTTATTGCCTTTTATTTGATTATTATTCATTTATCATCTTTTTATTCAATTTACCATTTTTTATTCTCTTTATTTATTTATTATAATTTATTTATTTATTTATTTTTTGTCGTCATTTATTTGGCCATTGCTTGTTTATTATATATATTTCATCTCACACTTTTTATTATTTTATTTCTACCCCTTTTTTATTAGTCGATGCATATGAAATGCCACATATGTGTAAATACACATGGGAGTGTCTATTTCTTTTCTTTTTTTTATAACCAAAGGTACAGGGGAGAGAATATGCATATGTGGGTATTGTGTAACTTAACGAAGGTGGGTGTGTTACGTAGGTAACATGGGTTTCACGTTGTGTGCATGGGGGGGGGGGGGTTGTATGTTACTTGGTGCATTGGGTGTTTATGTGTGGAACATGAGTTGGTGGAAAAAGGTGAGCACTGTCTTGTGCATTGCTTTGTTTATATATATATTATTATTATTATTTTAAAGAGGGGACAAAGGATGCCACCTACTCACCTCCTTGATGAGTCGGTGTGGCACCCTCCACTCCCGCAATGTCTTATTTTTTTGTGTTTTTTTTATTGTGAAGGGGAGTATGAATCGGTGGCAATTAAAGGTCGGTGCGAGGTTGAGAAGGTAAGGTCGGTGCAAGATATGCATCGACGCTAGGGGCGGTCAGTGCAAGGCTGGCACATGATGGGGAGGTGAGGTCGGTTCAAGGTGTGGAGGTCGGTGTAGGCTTTGGGTCATGCACATGGGTATGCAGGTCGGTGTAGGATGAGGAGGTCTGCGCAAGGGCCAAATGGGGGTCAATGCAAGGACTAAATGGGTTGGTGCAAGGTGTGGTCATTCACATGGGAGGTCAATGCCTATGGGGAGGTCGGTGCAGCAAATATGGAGAGTCGGTGCAGTGCATGATGGGGGGGTTGGAATGAATATTAGATGTTTATGTCGGCATATATACCCAAGTGTGCACAGGGTTTAGCAAATTATTTTAGTTTCTTTTTGATTCTGGTTGACATGCATGCATGATGTGGGTGTTAATGGGTGTTTAGTTTTTTAATGGGTATGAGTGTTTATTACGTGAGAGGATGCATGGGTGGAGTATTAGTGGGTGATGGCCATGTATTACGTGTTTTATGTTGTTGTCTTATTATTTTTATTTTATATGGCAATGTGTTACGTGGGGCATTAAGTGGCATGGTTCAAAAGGTGAGACGGTGGAGGTACTGGGTGATACGGTGGCGTCGTCACCGACTTAACGCCTCTCTCCTTTTGTTGTTGTTTTATTTATTCATGTTTGTTTCATCTGTTCATGTTTGTTTTATTTATTCGTGTTTGCTTTATTTTGTTTGTTCAATCCAGAGGTCCCCACGAAATTGGGCAGCATCTCCCCTAGATCCGGAGTGTTCGGAGAGTAATGGGACATACACATGGGTGCCGGTGTAAGTCAGTAAATAGCTGAGAAGCTCAATGGGCCTATCTCAGAACCCGAGATCAACACTTACTGAATCCTGTGGGCTGGCCTATTAAGGATTCATGATGATCCGGAGGAGCTGCGAAGGGTCTGAATGTAGCCAAGTGAATGGCATTTCATGTCTCACCTTGTGCAAGGAGCTTCCAGGGGAACATGTGACAGAGTGACAGATCCCCTGGAACCCATGTTGAGTAGAGAGTGACTGAATAGAAATCAATAATCGAGGGTGTTCCCCTCCCCGGTGATGGATCCACAGACACAACTGAGAAACAATCACTACGATCGGATAAAACCGTGAACAATCCAACCGTCCACACGACAGCCAGAGGGTACCCTCCAGAGGCCAAAGCAGACGATCCTGGCCAAACAAATGGGCTAGCGTCTGTATTTGCAAGCATAGTAAAGGAGAAGCTCAGGGAAGTAAAGGCCCTCAAGGGCAATTTGTCGAGCATCCAGGGAATGTACATGGTGACCTTCACATAATGAACAAAGCTGTGACTGGAATGAATGTTGGAGTACGCCGACTCCCCTACAACCCATAGAGGCGGGTGAAAGGGCGTTCAGCCATCTCACAAGAATCAGAACGTTCACCGGTTTGGCGATCGACGTGAAACATACTCACATACACACCCTCACTACTTGACCATTTCACAAATACTATGCACGCAGTAGAAACACACGATGGGAATCGATAGGTCCCGGGGAGGGGATTTTATTGTCGCCCAATTGGGCATGGCCATTGGCCATTCGGTGAGTAGGGCCTCACAGCAGAAGACTACAACTCGATCGATCCCAGGATTCCAAGGCGGATGTAGCCCCTAGGGGTGTCCTCACAATCGAAGCGAAGGAAAGTTGTTGGATCAAGCAGAAACGTGAACCACGGTGCAAAGGGAAGAAAACAATGATCAAATCAAAATACGGGAGTTAACAGTAACATCTACACCATGAATGCGCGTGTATCAGTAGAAGAAATAAGATAATGAACTTTTATTCATCCCTGCAATTGCAGAGGGCACAGACGAGCAAGACTAAGCGATACAACAGAGAAGAAAAGAATGAAGAATACAAAGCTTTCCCCTGGCCCTGAGACCCACCTTGCGCCTCCCTCTCTCTCTGGCTCCCTTTCTCCTTTTTTCCTTGGCTTCTTTCCCTCTGCTCGACCGATCTCTCTGGAGTTTCCCTGATGGTCTGTGCGCTCAATATTTCTCCCCCTCTTTTTCTTCTTCGATCGATCTACCCCTTTTCTGAGGTCCAAGGGCCCTTTTTATAGGCAAATGCCCAAGATAGGGCATCAAAACCCTGACGGGATGGGTTAGCTGCCACCGCCTCGACGTGCGCCACGCTATCGACTTGGTCGCGGAGGGGAGGC